>VXAX01003041.1:350026-426727 GCA_013399835.1 Leptocoma aspasia | reverse complement strand
AGAGAAAGAGAGAAGAGACGGCCTGTTCCTGCAGGCCCAGGAGAGAAGAGGATGACCTCTGTTCCCTCAGGATGATCTTATGAGAAGATAATGAAAACCTTCACTCTGTTGAACAGTTCATTTAAAAAAAAAACCCCAAAGTGGACATGGCCCATAACACAGCTCCGGGAAGGCTGTGGAAAATGGGAAAGGTTTCACAAAGTAGGTTTCCCCGGGCGGGTGCTTGTGAAACCATTGAGAGCCACAAAGGAACTGTTTTTTTTTCTCTTGTGGGGAAGTTTTCCATAACATGAACAAAAGGGACTTCTCTCCCTGAGAGAGTTGAAGAAAGATTATTTTATAGGTGGTGAAGTGACTGAAATGTTGGGTTTTGTTTCTTTGCATTGACAGTGGGAAGAAATGGTTTGGTGGGGGGAGGAGATGTGTCCTGAAGAGTTTGTTTTGGTTTTTTTTTTTCCTTCTTTCTTTTTAGTTATTCCTAATGCACTTTCTTTATGCTTTCTTGAAGCTTTGAGCCTGCCTTGCTTTTCTCCTGATACTATCTCACAGCAAAAGATGAGTGAACTAGCAATCTGCCAGCACTGAACCCACCACACTCAGTGGTGCATTGATTGCAAAACATTCAAAATCGGGAAATTCTAGAATTGGCGAACCAAAACCACTACTTTTTAAACCACTGTAAAAAAGTGGTTTTTGTGAGTTTTTTTAAAGTCATTTTTGGTGGTGGTGGTGATGATGCTGCTTTGAGTTTTGGGGGGTTTTTTATGTGCAGTGGGTTCTAGTTTTAGGTTTTGGTTTGGGTTTTTTTTTAGCTTTAGAGTTTGCACAGAGGACCTAAACCACCAGCCAGAAAGCAGAAAGCAGAAAGCTTTGTCTCCCTTGTCAATTAAAAACTGGTTTGGATGAGCAGAGAAGGCTTGTGTTCTTGCAACAACCCACTCTCTTGTTCATCATTACATCTATACAAATGCCAAGGGCAGGGCTTTTCTCCATATATAGACTTCACTTGTCTTAAAGGCACTGTTAGTACTGTTAGTAGTCTGGTTAATTTAGTTTTACAGATTCCCTTAATCTTAGATGTTAGGGGAGTTGCAATATTGTGGAAATGGTCTAAATTTCTGGTCTAAATGTTGAGATAAAATAGTTCTGAAACTTGACCAGGAATTTAAACCATGTGTAGTTCAAGAAATGTTCATCCTAGACTTTTTTCTAACTTTACTGATCTAACTTAAGTGATCATTCAAAATTCTAATCTGGGTTTTGTTTCCATTCTACATCAAGAGCAGTAGGCTTGATTGCTTTGATTTTTGACTCATCCTCAACTGCATATTTTAATCTAATGATAACAGTTAAGACAAGCAATATTTAAGGTAAATCTGAGTCTTCTCTACAGTCATCTGCCCCATACAGCATTATAAATTTCAATAATAAAAATACTGAAATGTTTGATTTTCATAGTCTAATTTCAAAAACAAGTTCTTGAAGCCGTGCTGAATCACTGGGTTAACTTACATATGCAATCAACAATGAAACTCATCAGCAATAGAATTTGCTCTCGCCTTGAACTTCAGGAGAAAGCTTTTAGAATATTGAGTCAAAAGAATATAAAAATCAAAGCAATGTGCAAAAATTTCCTTGTGTGAGGCTGTGGCCCTTTACCCTGTTATGAGGTCCTTCTAACTCAAATAATTGTGGCTCTGGTCCCAGTGATCTCACTGTGTTTAATTACCATGGGATTACCTAAGAAATGAGGCAATGTTTCATACGAAGAAGGTTGTTGCAGGTTTTCCTACAATTAGTAGGACTTTCCTATAAACGATACCCTAATCTTTCCTATGGGTTCCATAGCTTCATTGACACACAAGGATCACCTCCCCCTTTTTTTGTTCTATGAAATTCCATTTGCTCCCATGTAAGGGGTTCTCTTCAAAACCCAGGCAGCATGAATCTTCTTAAAATAAGTAAGAAAAAACCCTAAAATACCGAACCAAAAAAAAATCAAACCAAAACCAGCTGGACCAAGCTTCTCTCTAACTGTGATTCCATGAGATGTCATTTTGATTTGCAGTATTTGTATATGGATCAATAAAGCTGCACTACTATGATAAAACCTACCAAAGTAATATAAGTTTACCTTTACCTCCCAAACTGGTTTTAATGTATTATGCTTGTGGTATTGCAGGCAAATTTTATTTTGGAACAAACATAATTTGCTATAACTTTCTATTGGGTCAGGGATTGTTTGCTGTGGTTAATTTGATAAAAATGCAATTATATATCTAACACCTGATTCAAATCAAATTGATAATATCTGTTAATTCAGTAGTTTAAAGCTCCAGTATTACTGACTCTGGAACTGCATTTTATTTTATGGACAGATGTTCCCTTTTGAGTGCAGCAGCATCAGCTGAAGATGTTACTGTTCACTCCCTCTGGGTATCTTTCTTGGATGGTTTGAAATTTCCACCTCCCACTATTGTGTCTTGTTAAACTGGTCCTGGAATACTTCCCAATTCAGATCACACAAAATAAACTAAGTTAATTCAAATGATTATATGAACTGTTGAAATTAATGCAGCTGGTTTGCTGGCAGCAAAATAGGAATCATTCACACACACTGTGCTGCAAGGGTGGCAACCTCCAGCAAGAAAGCAGTTGCTAGCATCTGGGATGTGGAAAAAGAAATCTTTAAGTAGCACACCTGTGAAGAGCAAAGGTTTTGTCTTGCAGTTTTTGTCGTTAATTGAAACATTTATCACCTCATTAAAGACAAATTGTATGTAAGGGCACTGTATTTCAGAGTGCTCCAGAAAATCTGTAACCTGAACAAGTCAATAGGAAATACCTGAAAGTAGGGATAAGGTGAAATTTTATCCCTTTGAAGAGGGGTTGAGGAGTGGATAGGGGCTATCTTAGTAGACTGCCTTCAGTGCTTGATCTTAAAGCACTCCTTCGTGTAGACAGACTTGCTGGTACAGGTCTTCAACCTGTGCTCCTCAACTTTTTCCTTGTCTCCAACAAGTTCTTATCTCCTGTGCACATATCATGACTGGGTAGAAAATATAAAATTTCTCAGACCAAAAAGAGGTAGCTTACTGTTGAAGCTGGAAAGGGATGCCAGTTCATATTCCTAGTTTTCTCTATATCTTTTCTGATGATGTGTAACAGGGTCAGTTGGGTATTTTCATGGCTTGAATCCCATCAGGGGAGGCTTACAAACGGATTTTCTGCTGCCTATATGGCTGCTTTATTTGCTGGTTTATTAGAAAAATGAGGTGGCCTGTTTTGGCTGCCTTTTGAGAGAAAGCAGTGAACAAACTTTGGTCACAGTCTGTTGTAAGAAACATACTTGCAACATTCAACTGGACAGGACTTACCAAGGAGCTCTTTCTTGTTTGCTTTTGTGGCAGTTAGACAATCTTGGTCAAGTTTCAAAACAGAACCAATAATGTCTTAGAAAATTTCAGGTCAAACAGGAGAGTTAATTTACATTTCTTAGCCTCATTTTCACATCTGAATGGATTCACATATGGATGCATTCACCCCAGATTCTGTCTATAAATCCTGCCTAAGCATATATGTAAGACAGATACCCCAACAAGGAGTTCTGATTTTATACCGGTGTTTTGCACTTTGAGCTGAGCAAGATGAAAAAAATGGTGCAGGTATCTTGTCTCAAAGACATATTTGCAGCTAGCATGCATATTGTACTCTTTTACTTTTCTCCCCACTCCCCATGAAGAATCTGACATGACTTTAAAATCCTTTGATTCCTTGCTTCATATTTATTTGCTTTTTTTGAATTGGAGGTTTTCCATACCAACACCTGGTCTGCTCTCTTAAGAAACATTAAAACACTGTATTAAAGTTCTGAATTTATGGTTGCCCATGAATTTCAAAGTTGGAGATAAATACAGTATAGCCTTAGAATATGTCATTGTAAAAATATAATTAGTAGAAATGTGGAGAGGTTACTGATAAACCATCACGGAAAAAAGATGAATTATGTTCTAAAGTATGTATAAATAATAGGAATAGAACTGTATTTCAAATATTAATAGATTATTGCCATCAATAAACAAGGGTATCAGTCTCACATACTTACTATAAATTACATCGATTAGGTCTTTCTTTCTCAAGCACATAAATCCATACAATCTGAGCATCTATCAGTTTTTAAATCTATAAATATATTACATAACAGTTCTCTTTGAGGAGATAATGCTTTGCTCAATATTCTGTTAAAATGTCTCAATTGAAGTAAATGGGCTTCTAGAGTCTTATTTATGGAGGCTCAGGAGAGTAGAACATAAAACATCCAAGTAAAAACACTTGCGAGCTCAGAGAGCACAGCACCATATTTTTCTAACCAAATTGAGAAACTGACTGAGTTTCTAGATTTATGCAACTCTCTGGTGTCTGAGAGAATCCTGACTATATCAGAAACTTTACCCTGGCAGAAAAAAAGAAAAATATAAAAATGTTACCATAAGAAAAAAAATTGTTTACCTTCTTCTGTGATGTTCTTCTTCTGTGTCCTGGTAACTGATATAGAAAGATTAGATCAAGGTGACTAAGTTCAGTTTTATATTCACACAGGAGTTAGGGCTTCTCCCCTCTCCAAAATGACAGGTCTGATAGCTCAGCTGAAGTGCATGTACACCAATGCACACAGCACGGACAACAAACAGGAAGAGCTGGAAGTCATTGACATAGTTGCCAACATGGAAACAGAGTAGGATAACTTGCACAACTGAAGTGCCACAGTAATGCTTCAGAAGGGATAAACACTGATTGCGAATTGGTAGGGTAGCCCTGTTTGTCAGGGAGTGTTTTGATATTCTAGAACTTAGTGATAGTAACAGTAAGGTCTAATGTTTATGGTTAAGGATCAGGGAGAAGGCCAGCAAAGCAGATATCCTAGTGGGAGTCTGTTAGAGACCATCAAGCCAGAATGAAGAGGAAGATGAACTATTCTGTAAATAGGTAGGAGAGGTCTTGTGGTTGCTGGCCCTTGTTCTTTTGGGGGACTTCAACTCACCAGATGTCTGACAGAAACAGACAGAAACAACAGATAAGAGAGAAAGCAGTCTAGGAGGTTCCTGGAGTATGTGGAAGATAACTTTCTGATGCAGCTTGTGAGGGAGCCAGCTAGATAAGGTGCTCTGCTGGACCAGCTGTTTTTACTAGGCTGGTGAGTGATGTGGTGGCCAGCTTAGGCCAGCAACACAAAATGACAGTTTTTGATTCTCAGAGAAAGAGAGAGGTCAGCAAAGCCACTGCCTTGGACTTCTGGAGGATACACTTTGGCCTGTTCAGGATGGTGGTTGAAAGAATCCCTTGGGAGGCAGTTCTTCATAATAAAGGGTTTCAGGAAGACTTGACATTCTTCAAAAAGAAAATCTTACAGGCACAAGAGCACACTTGTCCCCATGTACTGAAAGACGAGATGGTGGAGACGAAAACTGACTTAAAAGAATAGGGAACTTTCATAGGAACTCAGGGCAAAAAAGAAGATTTACTAGTTTTGGAAGAAGAAGCAGGAACTCAGGAGAACTACAAGGATATTGTTAGGTTATACAGAGAGCAAGTTAGAAGGTAAAAGCCCGGCTAGAAATTGATTTGGCCACTGCTGTAAGACATTACAAAAAATGTTTTTACAAGTACATTAGAATGGAAGAAGGACCAAGGAGAATCTCAATCTTTTATTGGACGCAGGGGGAAACTTGCAGCAAAGAATGAGGAAAAGTCTGGGGTACTTAATGCCTTCTTTGTATCAGTTGTTAATACTCAGACCAGTTATCCTCAGGGTGCTCAGCCCTCTGAGCTAGAAGATAGAAACAGGGGGCAGAATGATTTCCCCATAATCCAGGGGGACACAGGACCTGCTGCTTTACTTAGATGCACACAGGTCTATGAGCCCACATGGAATCCACCCAAGGGTACAAAGGAAGCCACGAAACACCCCTCAATAATTTTCTAGCAGCCCTGGCTAATGGGGAAGGTCTCAGGTGACTGGAAATTAGTAAATGTGACATCCATCTATAAGTGACAGAATGAGAACCCAGGGAACTGCAGGCCTGTAGGTATGCCCTCCAACTCAGGGAAGGCCATAGAGCTGATCATCTGAGTGCCATCACATAGCACATGCAGGCCAACAAGGAAGTCGGGCCCGGTCAGCAGGGGTTTGTGAAAGGCAGGTCCTGCTTAACCAACCTGGTCTTCTTTTATGATGAGTGACCTGCTTAGTGGATGTGTAAAAGGTTGTGGGTGCTGTATGCCTGGACTTTATTAAAGCCTTTTTTTCATGGGAATGGTATTTTCCAATTTAGTATTCCTGCTAAAACCACACACTGCTTTCTCTTCCTGCCCGCCCTGCTCCAGCCAGAGGCACCAAAGGCAGAGATCATGGGTTGAGATTAGAGTGATTTACTGGAAACAGCAATATGATAAGAAAACAAACAGGAACATCAACAATATTGATGACAAGAAAAGAAAGGATTCACACGGAAAGCCTGCAACAGTAACCAATTACCACATGGCTTCCCCCACCATGTTTTCCTGATCAGAAGGAACTCTTTCGCCCCAGAAGAGTGTCTTTTGTCCCCACCCCTGACAATGATATGAGGTAGTATAAAATAATCTCCCTCCTTGTTACTGCAAAAATTAACCAAGTCCTGGTCAGAAACAGGACACCTTTGGCAGCATTCTTCTGGAAAAAGTGGCTGTTCTTGTTTTAGACAGGTACAATCATTGATGAGCTAGGATAAGAGGAAATAGCCTCTTGCCATGTTCCAGGGGAGGTTTAGATTGGATATTAGGAAATATTTCCTCAAGGGAATTGTTGTTGAGTTTTTGAGCAGGCTGCCCAAGGACATGGTTGAGTCACCATTTCTTCAGGTATTTAAAATATGTGTAGATGTGGCACTCAGGGACATGATTTAGTGGTGGATTTGGCAGCACTACAACAGTTTGACTCTGTAATCTTAGAGGTCTTTTCCAAGCTATATGATTCTGGGATTCTGTAAATCAGTAGCTGAGTTGTAATGAAGATGCATTTTCACTGTTAAGGCTTGGTGTTTTGTGAGTAGTAGAGATTACACCAGTTCTGCTGTAAATGTGACTTTAAGATATACATTACCCATCACATAGTGAGGGGAGCTAGGAAATGAGTTGAGCAGAGTAGTGAAAAACACAATGGATTTTCTAAACAGTCCCTTTCTTTATGTAGGTCTATATAATACATGCTGTCTCTGGTTGCTTTAACTCATAATAGATAAGAAATACTCAGTAATTATGCACTTCCTTTCTAGTATATGTGAATATTATATCAAGTGTTTTGCTTTCTGTGGCAGCAACATCAGGATTTCCAGCAAGGAGATGGTCAAGTGCAGGCTCCCATTGAAAGATCTACAGCAGTTTTTTGAGAACTTACTGACAGGTTATGTAGTTAAGTGCTTCTCTGGCCAAATGTTACCACCTTTGTGGTTGTGTCTGGCTGTGTGGCAAACCACAACAAAAAATCTATTTAAATAAGAGGTTATTTTTTCTACCAGGTTTGTTCCCTTCTCTGATTTGCTGCATAGTTGCTTGTGCTGGAAAAGCACATGGGGTAGTCTTGGAAGAAAACTAGAACGCAGGTAACTGGAGGGGGAAAGAAGGGGGAAACCAGTTACCTAAGGTGGTTTACTCACTTAAGCTAAATATGTAATCTTGACTTAAGAGCTGGGAGAACATGTAAGAACACAACCTCATTGCTTCCAGAATGACCAACAGTGCTGCAAGGGAGCTAATTTTTCATTTGCCTCCCCTAATAATTTCATAATGACCCTGAATAGGATATTGACTGTTCCTATGTGCCATATTAACCACATACAAAATTCAGTGTTGCTATAAGGATAAAAGCTCATAGTAATGTAAGATCATTGAATGGTTTGGGTTGGAAGGGACCTTTAAAGGTCCCTTTGTAGGGGATGTATGTAAAATATGTAGTCCAACCTCAACATATTTCACTAAACCATGTTGTTCAAAGCCTCATACAGCATGACCTTGAACACTTCCAGGGATGAGATAGCCACAACTACTCTGGGCAACATGTTCCAGTGTCTCACTACACTCACCATACAAAAAAAATTTCTTCCTTATATCTAATCTAAACCTACCTCCTTCATCTTAAACCATTTCTCCTTGTCCTGTCTTTACAGGCAGGCCTTAGTAAAAATTGTCTCTCCATCTTCCTTATAAGCATCCTTATTGAAAAACTCCTCCAGGCTTGCAGATTTGAACCTGATCTTCAGCAAAGGGAGGGACGTCATCCCCCTCCAGTCCTTGTCTAAAGACTCAGGGGCCTGAGAGATGGGGTGAAAAGAGATTACCTTTGAAAACTGGGAAAAATGTTTTTGAGTATGAATCCCCTCACATTTAGTTTTACTAGTTTTACTAGTAGTAGTAGTTTTACTTAGTTTTACTTTAGTTTTAGTTTACTCACATTTAGTGAGTGCTTTTTTGCTCTGCATTGACCTGGTGTTGGAACTGGAGCAGTGAAGTCCCCGACATGCCTGGCCTGGCTCCCCTGGAGGCTGGACAGAGCATTTATGGGGGGCCCCCAAGCTCCCAGCAGCTGATGGAGGGGAAATTGTCCCCTGCACAGTGTTAATGTCAGTTGTCACCATGTTTCCTGTCTTATTTTTTAGGAAGGGTATATTTTCTTTGATCATCCTTTTTCAGGCCAATGTACTTGTAGAAACCCTTCCTAATAATTTTTTTTCACATCCACCGCCAAATCCAGCTCAAGCTGTATATTGTGTGATCCAGTCTGTATACATTCAGGCATCATCTCTGTATTATTCCCAGCATACATGCCAATGATTCCACTGCATGTGCATTTCTTTCTTATAATTTGATTAGGAGGGTCTTTCTGACCCATGTCTGTCCCCTGCCCTCCTTGTCTGATTTCTTATGCATGGGAAAGAGGGCTTTTTTACTCTAAGGAAAAAGTCCTTAAAGATTCATCAGCTCTGTTTACTCTGCCTGTCATCCTTTACCCCTGAGGGCAGGCTCCCAAAGGGTCCCATTCCCTAATTCGTAAACCAACTCTTTATGTCAAGTTTGCACCAAGCAAAGATAGAATTCACCTGCAAGTTTGGATAACATAAATAAGACAATGTTTTGCAGAGAAAACGTATGGGCAATCCTGACCAGATAGTCTGTTTTTGTTGCCTTGAGATATGAGATTTCTTGCAGTCATTTTACATTCTGTGGACGTGGTGTAAATTTCACTGAGCTTCAGCAGTGGTGACTGGATATCTGACTGGAAAATTGCCCAGTGGGCTGTTGCAAGCATATAATTGACCATTTAACCCCTGGGTCATATCTCAGTTGTGTTAAAATTTTGATGATGCTGGATTTCTTCAGGAACTTACGTGGCTTTTGTCTGCCTTACATAAATCCATGAAATCCATGAAATCCATAAAGCCACGTAGGATGAATTCTGATTACTTTTTTAGGTATCACATTGCTTGTTGCTTGCCATATATACTTCCACCTCTAAAGCATGCTCATGAATGCTGACATGAGAGTAAAGAAATTCTCAACAATATTCTTAATGAATTTTAATATTCTGGTTTTTACATTTAATCAGTCATAGTATATCTTGGGAGTTAACAAGAATGTTGGTATCTAATGAAGCCTTGCAGAAGCAAATAAAGTCCTGAGTTTATTCTCATTAGCAGTTGTTAGTTGGACTTGGTAAACTAGGTGCTAAAACAAAGAAACAAACAAAACATTGGGGGGTCCACTTAACTTATTTCGGACCTGTGAAAAGATTTGAAGCACACCAATTCAGACCAAGGACTGTATATTATTTCCATAGCACAGGGGAACAAATGCTTACCATGTAGAACACAAAACATGGAGAACTATTTTCTTCATAAGAAACCATCATCAGCCTGTGCTGTCTAAAATGGGAGAGGAATTATAATGAGAATTGAGGGGTAGTGAAGATCTCTAGTGCTGAACTCCACTAATATAGCTGTAGAGCTGTCACTTGACATCAATAAATACATGGCATCAATATAGTTTATGGATTTATGTGAGGCAGACAAAATCCATGTAAGTTCCTGAAGGCATCCAGCATCATCGAACTTTTATCACCATATATCTGTGGATGGCAATAGTGCTAGATTTAGGATGAGGCAAATTTTTAAAAAGAGGCAAAATGTTTGCAAATTTTAATATATTTGTGGTGTATTTTCCTGCCCCTCATTTTTCCCAGTAGAGGTTCAAAAGCTCAAAAGTGACAGAGGTATGAACAATCACTAATAGGAACAACGACCTAATCTTTATAATGGATATAATTTCAGGCATTTCTCATTTGACTGTTTTAATACTATCATCTTGGAAAGAGTATTCCATTTTCTTGTGTATTGAAGAGGCAAAGCATCCCTCACGTTACTTCTGTAAATGAACACTAGGAAAAACTCCTGAAACTGGATTAGCAATGTAGAACTTGTGTGAGAGAAATATCAAGCCTCTGCTTGCACAGAAATCCCAACTGTCTATCATCACAAGGTACAGATAAATTCTGCTCGTGTCTTTGCAGATATATCACTTTACATTCCATAATATTAGTTTAATTTGATGTAAGAATGCTAACAGGATATGAATAGCCTGTAATCCATAAAACAAGACCTTAATGTAATGATTTAGAAATTGCATATGACAAACCCTCTTTGTTTAGGAGGTTAATAGGAAATATGGATAGGTGTAGCTTCTCCTTGGAATACCTGTAACAGAACATATAAAACTGTAAAAATACCTATTTCTAAAAAGAGTTGCAAACTTGGTGACACCTTGCTGCGTGACTTATGAGAACGGAATTAAATGAAAGGAGACAGGAAGAGCTAGAAATCTAGCTTGTGTTTATACAAAATGTTCCAGCTGTTATAATTTCCCTTAATTACTCAACATCTGTGTAAAAATCTCCTTCTCTTTTTCAGAAAGAAAATGTTTCTATGTTTCATGTGTAGATCTCACTGAAGTCTTAATTCTTAATTTCAATATGTTAATTATTATGCCGTTATAATGGTTGTATTTTTAATGAGGACTTTGATGAATCAGGGAAAAAATATCCTAAATGTTTTACTTTTAGAAGTAAAAATTCCCTTTACACCTTCATTGGACAGAGAGCGCACAAAGGCTTCTACATAAAGCACTTGGAATAAAGTAATAAACCTTGCCTAATTTCAAGATACTTCAATAAGCCAAAGGAAAACAGTATTTTGAAACTGTACTAGGCAAAGTGTCCAGTATTTGAGTGGGGTGGGTTGAAGCAGTTGGATTTGTTGCCACTGCTGAATCTTTACAGTTCATAGCTCAAGACCATTTTTTTGATTACACAGACCTGTAATTTCTAGTGATTTCATTGCTGCTGTCTGAGAAGTGGTGGTAGTCTTTACAGTAAGGGTTCAATGTAGGAAGCTTCTGCAACACCATGGCATAGGATTTTCCAGCCCATGGAACTGAGTTGTAAAAGATACTTAGACTTTGAAATCCTATGGTCATTCTTGGACTTGCAGAACAAAGTGTTGATTTCTCTTCCCATTCCATAACACTGTAAATCATAGAATAGAGCGGAAAGGGGGAGAGCTAATCTAAAAAATAATTAAATAAGTGATTCTGATGTCTTTACTCTTTGCCAGCATCAGAATATCTCCTTAAAGGCAACTTTTATTTGTGGCATCCTTGTTATATCCATTCAGAAAAGATTTAGCTACAATCACCATCAGCAGAAGATTAATTTAAAACAGCATAGAGCTTCAAATCAGGTAGGGAACTAAATGCACATTGATTGAATGAGAAAAGAAGCTCATCAGTGCTCCAAATGTTCTGTGAAGAGAAGGTTCTGGCTAAATAGTTTACTCCCCTCTTCTCTGGCAAAGGTTTCGTACTTTGACTTCAGAAGCTTTTGAGGTAGTAGTCTGAATATGGTATTGCCTCTGACCACCAAAGGTCAGCGGGAGGTGGACTTTGAGTATTAAGATATTCTGGAATTGCACCTAGTGAAAACATACAAGCTTATGTAAATTCACTTATGCTTAGACTGAAATGGATGAAAACCTAGGGGTCAGTGAAAGGCTATAATGTTTGCAGATATGTTTCATGCAACATGGTGCTGTTTTTCTTGAAATTTTATCTGTGCCCAGTTTCATTAATTGAAGGGTAACTTACTTAATGCACTAATGTTGGTCATTCAGCTCGCTGATCCTGAAATGTCGTTGTATTTCATGGAAGAATTAAAGGATTTCTAAGTTTGGACTGCAAGTGTACATTAATTATGATTTCATTCGTCTTTCAAATACATAATGCAAGCTCTTTAGCAAAGCATTTCCTTAATAACCACATTAGAAATTGAACCTCATGTATCAATCAAAGCAATATTCTGGATAATTTTTACTACCTTTGAATCAATAGGGAAAATGGTAGGGTAGTAAAACATTTTAAAGAAAATACAGAAAGTTAATGTTTTAAGTGAGGGATTATTTTGGCATAGTCTTAATTTGTGAAGTAATCTGCATATATTCAAACACATTATCACCAAGAGGCAATTAGCTACCAGTGGGAAAAAAACCACTGAATATTACAGAAAACAGATAATAATTTCTCTTACAAAGTCATTAATTTGCAAAAAAAATCAAAGTAACATCAAATACATGGAAGCTATTTTAAAATATATTCTCTCATGCTACAAAAGTATTTGTGATTTGGATAGGAGTGCTAGTATTAGCCAAGAACGGGGTTAATTTTCCACAGTAGCTGAGAGGGAGTGGAGCCTGGTGCTATGTGGGCGTGTCCGGATGTAGGGGATTCTGGCTTTTGGGAAGTGAGTTGTAGCACGAGCTGGGAAAAAAAAAGTGCCAGGCAGGGAGGTCATTGCCTTTTTGTTCCTTTTCTGAGGGTGCAAGTGACTAATGGAGCAGTGGGGTGGCTCTGACATCAGTCACATCACATTGGACTCAGCAAGCATTTTTCATGTAATAACCCTCTTTTATACACTAGAGTTATCGGTATTGTTGCTATTACTGTGTGTTTTCTTATCTCATTGGTGTTTCCAGTAAACTATTTTTGTCTCAACTTGGGATATTTGCCTTTTGTCTCTCTCACCTGAGGGGCTGGAGGGACTTGAGCAGCTGCATGGGGTTTAATTTCTAGCTGGGGTTAAACCACACAATAACTCTTGTCAATTTCTCAAGCATGGCAAAAAAGTCGCTCCAATGTGGTTAATGGCAAAACAACTGGATTTGACTGGCTTGTAATTTTACCACTTAGAAAGCAGGCTGGTTTGACTCTTGATGACTGCAGATTGATGCAGGCCCAATAGAGCCTGTGATTTGAACCGGTTGGGGGCCTAATCTGTGCACTTGTGTAACAAGTAGCAGTTAGTTGGCAGGTACAGAGAGCCTCTGTTATTAACGCTGCATTACCCCAGTGTGAATGAGAAGAGAATGAGCTGTGTGCCTAATGTCTCCCACTCTTCTAGCTCTTGAGATCTAAAAATTGGACAATAAAAGCTTTTTTTTCATATAGCTGAAGGGAAAAAAGAGAATATTTACTCAGTTTTAAAACTGACTGTTCACTAAATGGCTTTTCCCAATGAAGGTCTTCTCTGTGTTTTTCTCGAAATTTGTAACAGTAGCCTATAAACCTCAGCTAGACAGAGTGGTGATGAGGGCCTCTGCTGCATTCGTGTGAAAATTACAGAGCTGTAATTTCCTCTTAAGGTTGATGTTTTTTGTGTTTGTTTTTTTTTCCCCAGAGGAAAACTAAGGGACAATATTTGTTATTGTTCCTAACCAATAAAAGCAATGGTACAACAATTCTTCCATTTGAATAGGAAATTGCTTTTCGGGTAAATACAGAGATGAGTCAAGCAAAGAAATCATGAGATTTCTGCAATGTATTATTTTACCATATGGAAAAAAGTTATGTTGAAACAGCTGAGGCCAGCCAGTTTCATTCTTGTACTCTACAGAATACGATCAAAACCAAAACCCTATTCCTTTGCTTTATCCTACTCTGGTTTTTTGAATCCTGTTGTTCCTTTGCTTCTGTTCTGCATAGAGATGTATACACAGCTTAGCCTGGATGTACAAGATATCTTTGCATTTTGAGTTTTGGAACTTTTCCATTTGTACATAAAGACAATTATCCTCAAGCCTTTTCAGATGTTTCTAATGTACTTTTCTTAGGTGACACCTAAACCCTTCAAAGTTACATAAACAACTTCTAAACCAGATTTTAGGTCAGTGTGTGGAATAATTGAATATAGGTCCTAATCTATGTTTTACACAAGCAACATTCCTCTGTCTTTTCAGCAGCTGCCCAACACAGTCACATACATGCAGCAGGAAAACAGAAGGAATCTATATGCTGATTAATCAAAGCAATGATCTTGAGATGTTGATAAACAGAACCCCAAATAATAAATTGATCAGAGTAGAAATAAATGGGCAGACTCTTAACAGAACCCTGTAAAGACTGGAATACTACCTGTATGACAGATGCTAGATTTCATTTTGTTACTTCAGGAGCAGAATTACTGTAATCACGACTGCAATGCACAAAATAGCACACATATGCCAAAAAAAGAGACACACTTTTCTTAAGAAAGCTTCCAAAAATCCGTATGCGAAAACATTGTAGTCAAGGTCCACTGGTGTTGTGCAGCCCATTCTCTTTGTTGATAGTGCTGAACATAGTTGAGTGCGCATTTATAAATCCCATGCATTTCACAGCCTTGATGCCAAAAATATATAACTAAAATACCCTGAAGCATGGCACTTTTATGTAGGGATTTCTCTGATAAAAGAAGGACAAAAATCTGTTTCCAAAAAGGGTCGCCTGAGGTATTTATTGCTAAGGCCATTGCCAAACGTGCCAACATTCTCTATAAAGCTATGTTGGTGAAGTTCAATTCCCAGAGTTGTGGACACACAGTTCTTTTACTCTTAAATAGAAGACTGAACCCTTCCCTCATCTGAGAGTTCAGATAAACAGTGACAGCAGTTAGCTCCCAGGGCTATCAAGGACAAGCCCTTCTTTTAAAACAAGAGCTCCCAGGGCTATCAAGAGCCAGTCATTCTTTTTTTTTTTGCCAGAAATAGCAAACTTGGAAGGTGAGTGTATCAATTAGATGCAATGGAGAAATGAAGGATTCAATTCTGTGGTATTCTAAGAACAATCCATAGGTGTAAGCAGTAGGTTTAATCAGTTCTTGAAGCAGACTGGGACTGAACTTTGATTGTCTTGGTGCTGATTATTAACAGTTCTGGAGTTCAATAAGTGGAAACCAAACCTTTAGAAGAAAACGTATTTTTACTTTACACAATAGTCACACTTGGTTTTCTGATGGAAAGAAAATGTGTCAAAACATGACAGGCAAAACCTGAGCCCATGCTAGAAATGAAAAATATGTTCAGGGTCCCTGATAGGCCTGTATACCAGTTACTGTGTTGGTCTCTGTAGATTAAAACTGGCTTGAAAATTCTTCTGTATTAGGAGTCACACTTATACTTCCAGTATAAAGACATAGAATTGTGGAATGCTTTGAGTTTGAAGGAACTTTAAAGATCATCTAGTTCCAACCCCCATGCTATGGGCAGTGACCTCTTCCACTAGACCAGGTTGTTCAAGGTCCCATCCAACCTGGCCTTGAACATTGCCAGGGTTTGGACATCCACAATTTTTGGGGATAACCTGCTCTAGTGACTCAACCACCCTCACAAAAAAAAAATTTTCCTAATATCTATTCTAATCTCTGCTCTTTTAGTTTAAAACTGTCCCACCTTGTCCTATTATCTGCCTGTGTATAAAGTTGCTCTACCTCTTTTTTTTATAAACTCCAATTAACTGCTGAAGACTGTAGAGGGGACTCCCTGGAGCCTTCTCTAAGCTGAAAAAGTCCAGCTTTCTCAGTCTTCCCTTGTAGGAGTGGTGCTCCATTCATCTAAACATCTTAGTGACCCTCCTCTAGACTCACTCCAACAGTTCCATGTCCTTCCTGTGCTGGGACCCCAGAGCTGGATGCAGGGTTCTAGGTGGGGTCTCATCAGAACACAGCAGATGGACAGAATCCCCTCCTTTGCCCTGCTGCCCACACTGCTTTGGATGCAGCCCAGGGCTGCAAGCGCACATTGCCAGTTCATATTGAATTTTTCTCATCCACTAGTACACCCAGGAGTACACTTCATGAAGGACTTATCCCATAAAACATATAGACATATCTCCTATATAGACATATACCATATAAACCCCTTGATATAGCCAGATATAACTGTGTTGTAAGCATATGCCAGAGACTGTTTGGTGTGATTACTGTTTTGTTTGTTTCCGTACCTAGTGTGAGACTAGATCTTAGTGTAACATAGCCTTTTTGTTTTGGGAACAGACCAGTTAAGTAGTTTTCTCTAACTCTCAACAAATCCTTCCTAGACACCTCCTCAGGTGAAGTTGAGCTGAGCAGGGAGAGAGTTCTCTCTGCTGCCTCTCTGAAGGCGCAAATGTGGGACAGCCTCACACCACATCACTGGAAGAGCACAGACTCTGATTCAGTGTTAGGCAAATATATCGAAGCCGTTGCAATAAAAAAGGATTAAGCAAACTAATATTATTATTATATCTCTGCCTTCCACAGAAAATAAGGAAAGAGTCAGTGAATCAGGTTCAATATCTACTGGTTTACTTTTTAGAAGAGTATCACTCTTCTAAAGTGTGAAGGAACTTGATGTATGGTTTATACAGAGCCAACTGCACCTGATATAATTATTCATATTGTGAGGTATCAAGAGGTCTCAAGATGCTGTCTTTATTGGTGAAAACACTTGTCAGGCTTTTCACAACTGGAAATTAATTTTTATATTTCATACTGCTATTTATGTGTATTATTCGCACACTCTGCTTGTTACACTGCTTCAGGGTGTTTATGACTACTTTAACTCTGTAACATCTCCTAATGAACACAATACAGTGAGAGAGAGCATTTCATGCATATTGGTCAACTGTTTTTTTTCCCCCCAGGTATGACAGGAATAATACCTCCTTGCATGCTAGCCTTTGAATGGAGGTCAGTGACCTCCAAGCACAAACCTGCTCTTGAGGTGTTCTTGTCTTTATCCAAGTGGAGCAAATCAATGCTCTTGACCTGCAAGGCCAGTTAAATTGCCATACAAAATCTTGCTGAATCTGCAAGTCTCTGCAGAATTGTATTGAATTAATGAAAACCAAAGGGAATTCCCATATTACAGCTTCTCTGTAGTAAGGGATCCTAGCTGAAAAACGTGAAGTAATATAATTAGTTGATAATGCAGAAGAGCTGAAATAAGTGCATCACTGTGTAATTCTCTGCAATTTATAGGCAATATTCTAAGTGTAAAATTGCCATTTTTATACTCGAAAGGAGAGTATCCAAGGGCACTGGTGGGATTTAGGAGGCCAATCCTGGTTAGATTTTTGATAGAAATTAAACTTGTGAGGCTCAGATGCCTATTAAAAATATAATTAAAAATATAATTCCTACTGATGTTGAACAGCAACTAGGATTCTAAATATTATGTATGTCAGTAGGAACCTTTTTTCCTGTAACTGCAGAAACGCACAATCCACAGGGACAACACCTTTCTTGTTATATCACTCAGTCATTTCATCCTTGCCATCATCACTTGATCACTGAAAAAAGCCAAGTCCCAAACTATGACTGCCTTCCTCCTGCAAATTGAATGGCAGCTGCATTCATTGTTAAATAAGGAAAGACTAGAAGTATTCACGCTTCTGGTTATATGCAGTTCTTTTTTAGAATTACTGACTGTTGAGCTACCTGTAATTTGTACCTTTAGCAAGTAGTCATAAATTGTAAGGATTGATTATCTTTCATCACTGGTTTGTCTCACCCATGGCAGTTCTACTTCTAGAGCAGGTTTGAGATATATTTATATAGGAAAGACCTCACCTCATTTCCTTAGTAGGTAAGGGTGACTTCAGTTGCAATTAAGTTCAATGTGGTTCATATGCACAAAGTTTAATATAATGTTAATGCTGAACAAAACAGTATGCTAAAGAAGCAGCAGTATTATTTCCTGCCTTTTCAGGTCATTGGGGTTTTTTTGAATTTAAATTTCACCATCCTAAGAGATGTCTGGGATGACTTTTTGTTGGAATCCATTGTAAATCTGATTCATCACCAGTGACAAAAAAGCCTAAATTGTAAAGAATGAGCACTTGCAAGAAGCGTGCATGCTGTTCTTTTGAGCGTCTGTATTTCATGACTTCTTTCAATTGTTTTTCTGTCAGCCTGCAATTACTTACTGTGATTTTTCTCTATTACTTACTGTATTTAATTTCTATTTTTTGCCGGAAAATGATTTATTTTATTGTTTTGTCCTTTTCCTGTGGGTTCTCCTGGGCTTGTTGTTCCCATTCCATTTAGTTTCTACTAGTTTGTAGCAAACACTGTCTATAATAGTGGGTTCAGATTTCTAGAAGCTATTACTCTCTTATAGACAGGACACTTCATTGATTGTTCCGAACATAACATGTTTCAGCAATAAGATTGATGGACATGAAATCCCAAGACGACAAATTGATGAAGCTTTTAAACTAAGGGGCTGTGCAGCTCTGTGATTTCTTTTTTAATGTGCAATTTGAAAAGCTTGAAAGAGTTCACAATTAAAAATGAGGCAAGAAAAGACATTAAGAGTTTAACAAAGGCTTAGATCCTTTGCTTTATAAGAATTGTCTCAAACATCTGCTTTGTAATGAAACATAAGTACATCTCACTATTTTGCAGAAGAAAGAGAGCCTGCAAGTTACTGCAGCAGTGTACTGACATGGTCCCTTCTTCCACACCATGAAGAAAAGAAGTACCGTATTTCTATTGACAGAACTGTCAGATCTTACCAGCTTCTAAAGTCAGAGTGGCTTCAGATGGATTGGAAGGTAGTGGAACTCCTCAGCAAGCAAGCTCTCGATTTTATTTTCTAAGGTGGAAAATATATTGGGAAGGTGAGTAGAACACCACTTTTGCTTCCCTGAAATTATTTGCTGTGTTGAGCCTTGATCCATCTTTAAACTGAAACTTTCAAACAAGGTTCAGATTCACATACTGAGAGTCCATCACCTTCTCTCTGTAGTGGGCAGGTGGCAGACAGCATGTAATCTAAATAAGTGCATCATCTGTTGTTCAACGGAAGAAAACATTTGACTTCCATATTTTATTGAGTTCTTTAAGGTTGTGAGCGAAGGAGTAAGGCATGGCCAATTCAATATGAACCTATTGTGAAAATAGCCAACAAGCAACAAAATACACAGGAAAATCAAGATCTCTTTTCAAGAGAAAAGTGTATGCTGATCGGTATGGAAAACAATAGCACAGAGGTGTATAGTGGCTTACCTTCATCTGTGTGTAACAGTAGTTTCACCATTTTCTACCATAGTTTTGGTCAGGTGTTAAGAAAGCATGCAAGTGGTTAAAACATGAAAGAGGGGTGCTTTTTCTAACAGGTGTAGAAAACACATCTTACCATAGAAATGGAATAAATAAGAGGTGCTATTTTAGTGCATGCATGTTTAAAATGGTCAGTGAAGTAAATTAGATCAAGATTCAAGCATATATGATTTCTCTAGCAAAACTTGAGCTATTTAATTTTACAAGAAAGTATAAAATTCCTAACTAATAAAGGTTGTACTTTTCCAGAGATGTAGTATATTGAGCCCATGGAATTCATCATCACAGCAAGTCGTCAAGAACAATAATCTAGCAAGTCCAAAAAGAAAATAGGTGGTTACAGTCTCAAAATTTAGAGTTATTGCAGCTGAAGGCACTTAGAAAGGAACAGGTCTGTTAGACAGAGACTCTAAAAGTTAAGCTGAATTTTAGCTATTAGAACTTAGATGAATACAGTTGTAAAGGACTTTAATTCTACTGCCACTCCTGTAACACTCTTTTTCTGAAGCATCCAGTGCTGGTCAGACTGAGAAATGGAAAGATGGATTAGAGGGACTGAAGATCACATTGTAGAACAATTCTTATTTTTTAAAGATTATATTCCAACTCTCTGCTTCCATGTAAATACCTTGGTCAATATAATTTAGATTGCTTAATTCCCACAGTTTCCCTATTGAGTTTTTGGACTTGGAAGTAATTTTATTTGCTGTTTTGTAAAATGCGAATGCAAATTGTGAGTGATGGTAATAACTACATTGGAAACAAACTCCATATTAAACTCTCCAAGACATAGTGGACTGTAAATTTGTTATACAGCTACCATAAACAGAATTTTGTCTTTAAGATGCCTACAAGTACTAAAAAGCCAACCCTAGCAATAATAAACAAGTCATACTACAAAGGCAGTCAGTTTACTGCATCAGCTAACAAGCAGCAGAAGAAGACTACAATTTTGTATTTGCATTTACCTATAGGCTTATAATGAAGAGACACAGAAAGAGTAAGTTCTTCTGGCCTTTGTTACCGCTGCAAGTCAGAGAAAAGTGGTCTCTAATACAATATAGAGATAATAATATAGAGAGTGGTCTCTATAATATAATATAGTGTAATAATATGAGGCTAAGAAAGTGTATCTAAGCAAACACCTCCACCTTTCTAGTCTATAGAGTTTACAGTTTCAGTCACAACAAAGCATTAAAACTCTTCTCAGCTGGATCTGTGTCAGATGAATACACATCCTTTCACATCAACTAATATCCTAAATGGCAAAGCTGTACCTTAGTAGAGTGTGCAAGATCTAAGGGAAAGACCCTGAAGCCACTTAAGCTGAAAGTCTAGAATAATTGTAATTTCTGCTTTCATGGCACCCTGTGTCGATCAGTGTCCTGTTGTGCAAAGCCGTGTCTGAATGAATAATACAAAAGCATCTGAGCTCCCAAGAATTTACATTTAAAGAGGGGATACTGTTGGCTGAGGAATACTGGGGAATGATATAGTACTGTGTTGAGATGTTATGATCTCCATGTATGAATTATGGCTGTCTTCTGTCTAAGAACCCAGAAGTCCTATAGCACACATCACTGTGATAACATTTATAAGTGAGATCATGCTAGATCCATACTACATGGGGGTTTTAATTTAGTGTTGTGCTATGTATTAAAGGGGAGGATTTTGTTTTAAAAAATGAAAAACAACACAGTGAGACTAAGCTGCCAGATCTGTGAGATTCAGCTGCCAGATCTAAAATGCCTGAACCATATGGTGCACAAGACAAAAACTGACATTTTTATTTTCCTGCAGATCCTTGAAAACTAAATGCATAAGAGATGCAAAGAGTCAAGGTGCCTGAACACCATTTTCAGGTCACAGTGCAAGACCATTTAAAACTCTGCAGTGCAATACGCAGAGAGCTCATATTTATACGTCGTCAGAAGTCACTTACATAAAAGTGGAGTTGCTGAGTCTTGCCTGTAACATAATTTTCCTTCTAATATAATTTCTCATCTCCATTTAGAAGATATTGAGTAGGGCTCTGGAGGGCTGTGTTTATCCTGTAACTGAGCCAGTGAATGTCCCATGTGCCAGAATCATAGAAACATAGAAAGGTTTGCGTTGGAAAGGACCTTAAAAATCATTGAGCTCCAATACTTCTGCTATAAGCAGGGCACTTTCTACCAGACCAGGTGGCTCAGAGCCCCATCCAGCCTGGTCTTCAACACCTCCAGGGGTGGGCCATCCACAGCCTCTCTGGACAACCTGTTCCTGTGCCTCACCACCGTAATTTCAAAGAATTTCTTCCTAATGTCTAATCTAAACCTACCCTTTTGCAACTTAAAGTCATTCCCCCTTTTCCTTTCATTACACACCCTTGTGAAAAGTCCCTCTGCAGCCTTCTTGTAAGACCCCTTTAGATACTGGAAGGCTCCTATAAGGTCTCTCTGGAACCTTTTCTTCTGTAGGCCAAACAGCCTGTCTTCATAGGAGAGATCTTCCAGCCCTGTGATCAGCTTAGTGGTCTCCTTCCAACAGGTACATGTTGTTCGTTCTCACCAGTCCAGGGAGGTTCTCAGAAGAGCAGAGCAGAGGGGCAGAATCACCTGGCTTGACCTGCTGCTCATGCCTCTTTTGATGCAGTCCAGGATACAGTTGGTCTTCTGGGATGCAAGCATGCAGACCTGAGTCATACTGAGCTTTTTTCTGCAAACACCCCTCAGGTCTTTCACCCCAGGGCTAGTCTGGATCCATTCTCCACCCAGCCTGTATCTGTCTTTGGGATTGCCCTGACCCATGTGCAGTAATATTACAGTAAACTATGAACTTTGTGTAAGTATGTACTCTCACGGACTACAAACTACTGAAGTTTCTACTGAAGAGAAGAGTTCTGTTGCCATATGTCACAGTATTTGGAATCTTGTCTGTATTTAGGACAAGATTCAAGGTGATGATCTGTACTCAACGTCTCTATGTACACTCATTAGGCAGCAATCCAACTTTTCCTCTTCCTTCTTACTAGGCTTTGTGAGCTATTGCATGTGGTTATTAGTACAAGGAGTGGGTTCTCTCATGTCTTCACTGATTTAATTTTGTCCTAACTGCATTGAAGCCAAAGGCAGCAATTTCTTTTCCAATCTTTTTGCGATGGGCAGGACATGGTAATGCAAGTTATGCTTCTGAAAGCTTAAGGCCTTAGAAACTGTTCCTGGTTCCTTTTCTGCTTATTATATTTCTGAGAAATTATTCAAGAAAGCAAAAGGAGGCTGAGGATTCAAAACCACTTTTTTTTTTCCATGGAACATTCAGAGTTACAAAGATCCTAAGCATTTAGAAAGAAATTGTCTTTACTGATTTTCAATCTTAGCCCAAAACAAAGCATGTTCTGATTAACATCAAAGACCACAAAGTACTTCTCAAGAAGTCTAGAGTCTAATTGGTAATGGATACCAAAAATCTGCATGTGAGCACACAGAGTAATTTTTGAAATATAAATGGATTTCTAGAGGAAGTCTGAACTGAGGATTGGGATGCCACTGTTTCTGTGAAAAGATTGGGCCCATGGGTTTTATACCTCTTGTACTTTATGTCAGGGCCTGGAAACATCATGCGTCTCCAGGAGTTTTGGCCACTGGGACCTGGGACCAGCTCACAGGACAACTGTGTTTCCCTAGTGCCAGGGCATTCCAGATGCCCTGCAAGAAGGCAGTGGCCAAAGCCCCTCCTGTTCTCTGGGAGCTGATTTTCAGCTGTGCCTTAAGCTGAGGCTGTCCTTTTGCTCTCTAGCTGGTGTGGTGGGACAACCCTGTCTGCTGGCTCTGTCCTGCCCCCTCAGGACCCCACAGCTGCTGGTCTCCAGGGGACAGCCAGTAAATCCCACCTGAAATGACAGCACTGTTCACCTACCGCTCCCTGACAAACTCCATACTGGTGCCTTTTGGAAGACAAAACCTTCCCTGCCAGCAGCAGTGCATGGATCAGGCAGACCTTGCCTGTACAATAAAGACCAATCAACTTCATCATCTTTCAGCTCTGCATGCTGGAGGAAGGGCATCTTCCAGAAAAGCTGCAGTGAGAGGTCAACTCGTGAGGACAAAGGCTCCAATCTGCAATTCTACAGGCAGAAAAAAGACAAAGTTAGTGTTCCAGGTTGATGCTCCAGGCTTCGAGCATCTGTTTATTATCATCCACAAGGAGTTAACCTTGAAGTTCTTGTGGAAGTCAGAACTGGTGCACAGCATCTCAGCAGGCAAATTAAAAGGCCTACCAGAATTAAGTAGGAGTAAACTTGCAAATCAGCCCACAGGGTGATTTGCCATTTTTGTATAAACATTTTGTCTTTATGAAAAGGGAGTACAAGAAGAGCACCTTTGTGCTGCAGTTGTGCTCCCAGCTATCCATAAAGGCCTAGCGTCAGCATTAGATTCCCAGATGCTCAGTCCACTAATCCACTAGCTATTACACCAGCATTCCAGGGTTTTATAAGAAATTCTACCAGCTGAACCCTTTATATGCTTCTTGAAGAAGTTACATACTTCAAGTCTGTCTTCTTCACTCCAAATTGGCAGGAAAGTTTTCCTATGAGATGCACCCCCTCTAGAAGAAATATGGGTAACCTCAGGCTTAAATCCTTAGGAGCTCTTATGAATGGTGGAACTGTGTGTGGTGGTGGAATTCTGCTAACACTGCAACTGAATATTGCGGTGTTAGCTGTGTTCCTCTTTGCTCTTAGATCCTCCGCAAATATTCCTTTAGCTTAGATTTTATTAATAATGTCATAGGAAATGTATTTTCAGGTATGTTGGTTTATATTCCAAGTAGGTTTTCCCCCCAGGTAGATGGTTGATAACATGCCTCAGACACATATAGATGCGTGGTGAGAGAATCACAAATCCTACTGCTAACCTAGTGGCAAAAGAGTATAGTGCTCAAGTTTTTTCCCCTCAGATTTCAGGTGTAAGTCATAACATTAATCTATGAGCATTTTCTCTGTAAGAATAAGTCTGCAGTTTCTTCTGCACATTCTAGAGTATGTAAAGGGAGATATTGTTTTGAATTTGATAATTCTGTTGTGATTCCTTACTCCCATACATTGTAGGGCATGCATTTGATGTCTGAAGTAGAATAATCACCTGTTATTGTCAGTCTGACATAACTCACTCCTCATCTATAAATTTTTTTCTTCTCCTGAAATGTATTTTTGTAGTTGAAAGGTAAAGACATAAATAATCAGAAGCCTGCATAAAACATGCCTTCCTGCAAACTGATTACTCTAATTGATTTCCTAAATTGCAATGCCCTGTTTCTTTTCTCTTGATGGACAACAAATAAAAAAAAGTCCTGAGAAACTGAGTGGAACTTGATTCTATCAAAGAGAGGCTGTAGGGAATTTTTTGACAAAAGATCAACAGAGGAAATGGGTAATTATGTCTGATAAGTAAGCTTAGGAAAACCTTTTCAATAGCTTACACCCTCTTTTTTTTTCCAGAAGTGTACTTGTTTATGTGACATTCATTCCATCTGTGTATCTAATCATATTTTGAGTCATTTTTGAGGGGGGGACTAAGCAAACAGTTATTTCAATAAAATATTTTTCCTGCTGTGCAATGGAGTTATTGATTTTTATTAAACAAAATAATTAATAATTAAATAAAGTAATAGTTGAGTTTATTGGCCCTTAGTCCCAAGTTTTGACTGTAGGTTCCAGGAGGGCATGAACTGGTGCATTTAGAAAGTATTCTGGTACTATAGTAGAGAATAACACCAAGACAAAGTCATACTGTGCCACCATTTCACCAGACCAAGTTGCATGTATGTTGGTGAACCACTGGGATTTTTCTTTCTTGTCGGGAAGCAGATGCTTTATAAATCTGCTTGGACACTTGCAGGGTGGGATACTGAGTAGCTGACAGTCCCATGACAAAGCTTAGGATACTTCCACATTAATTATGTGACAAACCAAAGGTCTTCACACCCATCTATGAAGGAATCATTAGCATGATATTTTAACAAAGATAGAACATGAAATAAAATGAAGACATCATGAGTCACAAAAAGGTTTCAATATAGTTACTACAGAAATAGATGTACCTTCCAATACTTCATTTATTTTTACACTAAAATCTCTATAAGCAGCATTGAAATAATTGTGTCATTTTGCACCTAAAAACTGAATTCAGACTTTATTTTTGCCAAAACTTTATTTTCACATAGTTTTTTTTTTAAAAGTGAGGAATTCAAGTTCAGTATTTTGAGTAATATCACTCCTTAGGCATACAGAGACTTAAAAACACACTCTAAAGCAATACTGAAATATAGGAGGTTTTTGTGTTTTGGCCTGGACGGGGTTGACTTTTTACAGTAGCTGGGAGGGGGGGCATGTCTAAGGGTGCACGACCAGGACCCAGATATCATTCTATACCACTTCAGATCATTGCTGGCATTAGGGGGAAGGGACTCTCTGGATCTGGGGAAGAAGGGCAGGGCTTCCAGTAGAAAAAACACGTAAGGCAGGCTGTCCACCATTGTCCATTATGTCAGGGTCTGTGGTTACAATTTTTGTATGTGAATGACCCTCTTTTTTGTATACTTTTAAAACTAATATTGTTGCTGTTACTGTTTGTTTTCTTATCTCATTGCTATTTCCAGTAAATTGTTCTTATCTTAACCTATGATCTGCACCTTCTGTGCCTCCAATTCCCAACTCCATCCTGCCCCAGCGGGAAAGGGGAGGGGGAGAAAGTGGCATGTGGTTTGGGAGGGTCTCACTGGGGGCTGTGAGTTGGAGAATACCATTGATAAACTGCAACACTTCTTATAAATAAGAATTTAGTGAAAGCAGAGCTAGTTATGGAGTGGTGCTCTGAGTGGTAGGATATCAATGTTCATTAACCAGATGAACTTGGGGAGCTCCAAGATGCTGCCACAGAAGACTACTGCAACAGGTGCAATTAACCACACCCATGCTGTGCTGCAGAGTCTTACCTGCAAACCTCACCCACAAAACATACAAAGACGAAAAACCCCAGCTGTCCTTTGCTTTTTCTGCTTTTGTAAAACTGGAGAATTGCCCTTCAGTCTTGCTGAATATTTTACAGGCAGCAGTTCCACACTTAAAGGCAGTTTCAGGAAAAGCAGTGTATTTGAGATTGTGAATTCAATCATGTAACTGACACTATTTTATAAAGAAGGTACATCCTCTGTTTTATTTTTCTGGATGTGCTGCAAAACTCATTAGAATCAAAAGGTAAATACTTTCTATTTAGAGAAATTATCTTATCTAGAGCATCTCCCTGTTCAAAGTTAGAAGCAGATGATATGTGTTCTTTGAGAGATGTGATTTCATAGCTAAATGTTTCCATAACCTTTGTTGAAAAGAAAATGTTTTCCATTTGGGAAAACTTTAGCTGGCTTAGGAGCTGCTAGATGGCTGATAGCTGTTTTCTCACTCATTCATGTTGATTATGCCAGTGTATGATGCTTAGAGACCCAGTCAATATGTCTCAGGTTGTCTTCATTCAGATTGGTGTGGCAACATTACTGTATTGTCCTAAATATACCCCAGGTCACTCTGCTTACAACAAATACCCTAATTTTTCCTTGGTGATAGAAAACCTAATTGGAGAATATCTTTGTGTGGGAGTGGATGAGGAGAGGTAAGACAGCAAAGTGCTGATAGCATTAAATGCACTGAGAGATTTACAGGTACGTGATGCAGTCTGACAAATTGCCATATACCTCGTAGAGGGGGATACCAAAACATGTGGTTGATTCTACTTTATCTACTGTACAGCTGGTGTCCTTTAAGTTTCTAAAAATAGCAGTCAGAACAGTTTAGTTTTGTCTTCATTCTTGGGTACAGAATCCTTAGCAAGTGTTCAAAGGAGACCAGGATATTTAAAAATGAGTTAGCGTTGTTGAATGAAGACCTTTCACTTACCAGTAGTTTTAAAAGCTACATCTCTCTCCAAGGATTTAAACTCTGTATTTATTCATACATCACTGTATATGGTACTAACACAAAGAACAGATATGTTTTAATAAATAGGAATTACACCAGAAGACAAAAACATCATACCATATCATAGCATAGGATATCATATCCCCAAACATGCTCAACAAGCATACACTTAGCATAATACTTACCTTTAATTTTGGCACAGGAGTAGTGAAAAATCAAGGTATATGGGGAAATGGGCATTTGATATTATAAAATTTGATATGACACCATTTCTTTCAGCAACAATAACATAGTATTTTAAAGGCAGTTTTAAAAAATAAGACCAAAAAGTCATATGGATAATCTTGACTAATTCTGAGTACCTTAAAGCATCTATGGCTCAGACATGCCTCAAAATAAAGTGATTGGGTGGTTTGCATGGTACTAATTTTTCAGTATTTGTCTTTTTTTCCTTGCCTTTGAATAATTTTCTCCTTGGAGTGCAATAAGCTATTGGTAAATATAAAAAAACCCAGAAACAAAACCCCCTTTTTCTCCATTAAAATACCTTAGTTTTGTGTCTAGAGGCAGATTAAAATTCTGGGAAACGTGTAACTGTAGACCTTAGTACTGCAGGCTTTGTATTTGGAGTGGAACAGTTTCCATTCCAAAGAATTTTGATGGATTAGAAGCACTCATATGCATGCCACTGAAATGCCACTGACAAATGCTGGAAATGAATGGAATGCATTTTAGTAATATCTGTGATTTTATCAACAAACAACTGAGTGGAGTGTTTTAGAGCTCATAGTTCTGACGTCAAAAACTTCTGGGTAAACAAGATATGTCCCTGGTATTTTAAGTTTTTTTAAAAAGTGAGAAAAACAGACATGGAATTCTTCAGGCTTTGATGTATTTTTCTACAATAATCATTAAAAGGTGTATTTATCAAAATATTTTTGTAATGCAAGTTCATTGGCAATACATATCTAAGCTCTGAAAAAGCTGAAATCCCAATTCCATTTAATTTGGTGACATGCCAAGATTCAAGAGGAAATATTTCTAGTACATCATTCATGACTGACAGGAAGCAGTGATATAACTGGAGACAGGCTGGAAAGACACCTTATTGAATAGTTCCTGAAAAATCATCCTGAGATCATATAGGGTTCCTAGGGTCTTCTAATCAGAAGGTTCTTAATTTCAAGTGTCAAATACTGGTTATTAACTGCAGATTAATAACCAAATAACCAAATAACAAAAAAAAACCATAATGTAAACATACTGTAAAAATTAAATAGGAGCTTTCTCTAACAAACTATCTTGGAGACAGAATATGGAATATTTTGGCTTTAAACTAAACATCACTTACCAGGAGTACTAAGCAAGTTTTGTTTTCAGATGATCATAGTAAATGCCTCATTATTCAAATCATAGGCCTCAGGTTCTCATGTAAGTTCGGTAATTTTTGTGTTTGCTTGGTTGGTTGCGTTTTTTTTTAAGTAACAGCCTCAGGCCAGTTGAGATGTAAATTCATGTGAACTCTAGAACATCAGTGTGTTGGCAAGAGATTAATGCAAAAAGGATCAGTTTGCTCTTGAAACACCACTAAACCTAATTATTTCAGGGAATATTAATAGAGTCAATAATAGGAAAGGTGAGAATAACTATTTTCTAGTTGTCATCTGTTTGTGGCAAATCTGTCTAAGTGGATGATAGCTACCTAAAAGCCCTTTGACAATGAACCTATGCCACAAAATACCAAAACAGCACTACACATTAAAATTAAACCTTTTTGGTTTTAAATGCATTTAAGAGACACTTAAAATGCACTGACCTTTTCCTAATTTTACATAGAGAAATTAATATTTCTATTCTACACAGTTTGGTAAAGTAGGCTCCCAAAAGAGTGATTTGCTATGTTATTTTTGTCACATCTGGTTTTGTCACATGCAAGAAAGCTGGCAGGGCTGAACTGGATGAATCTGCTAAAAGCTTGTTTATATACAAGGAAACATCTGCTGCGAGAGATGGCCAATTGCTCTCATTAACTGTCACATGTAAACTTTGAAATGCACCAGGCTGACTGTCCTGGCACCTCTGCTATAATCAGATGGCCTTGGAGTTCTTAAAACCATATAGCATTACCTACTAAAAATTGGCAAAAAATCTTCATGGCCATTTCAAGCCAGGATGTCCATTGAGTTGTTATCAGCCAGGGCCAGGAGGAGACTTCTGGATTCCAGGAGGAATCAAGCTCCCAAATTATGCTTTACTAACCAATTTTTTAAACCACCTTCACCTCAGACTGGCTGGGATGTAGGCAAATTCTTGCCAGAATCCAAACCTCTGCACAAGTAGGCATGGCAGAACTCACAGTAAATGTCACATGAGGGGCAGACCAAGACTTTTTTACCTATTATACTTCCTAACATGCTTCCAAGCTGTGATTTCACTCCTTGTTCAGTTTCAGGGTGGGTGTCACCATTTATGGCCATAAGTCAGTTCCCATCCTGCTGTGCTGCCTCTACCAACCTCCAACCAGTGATGCTCCCTTACATACCAATGTTATGTTCCTTACCCTTATGAGGATTCAGTAGTATAGCTGGTTTGCAACATACAACACCAGCTGTACAGGGACCATGTTAGTTTTTTGACTGCTAGCCAAGGAAGGCTACACTGAAGGCAGATGTCTGTAAGGGCATGTATTATTATGAAAATAGCCTTTAATCAGGGGGTTGGGGAAGGTATGGTATTTATATATATACAAATACCTTGTATTTAGGCAGGGTACATTATTAATTTTATTATTTTGGTATCAATGGAATTACTAAAGCAATTATAAAAGCTCAATATATCTTCATAAGAGTCTGTTGTTCTCACTATTCACCAAGAGTCACCCCAGTTCAAAAGGAATGAAGATGATTATGAACATTACCCAGTCAGCCTCTTCATTTCTGACAGATAACTTTTATCTTTCAGATTTGAAGCAATTAATTTCCTCCACTTGAACACTTACATAAGTGTATATAAGTTGTTATTATTATAAAGTATTTGACAATAATATTTCAGTAAAAGTTATATATTCTGGTTTTTCCCACAAAGTTATGCCATTTATTCATACATAGCACTAATGTGTCATATAGAGCCACAGAAGCCTAGGAAATCAGAAAATTTTACATCAAGTGCTGACTTAAATTTTTCATGGATTCAAGCTTTTACTTTTGCTTACAACTGTGACTCCTTTTGGACACCTTTCTAATGATCTTTCATGGAACTAAGAAGAATATAGATAAATCTTTCATTTACCATCCACACAGTACAGAGTTTGTTTTAGATGGATAAATTCTTCATGTTCTCTACTTACAGAAATGCGATAGAATTTGAACAGTTCAGAAATCCAATAAACATTTTCTCTTTCAGTACTGAGGATCCCAAATCTTCCCTTAAGTTTCAGTATCTAATATGATTTTTCTTCTTTGAATTTTTTATCTGGAAGATGGAAGTCAAGCACTAGGGTGATTTCTGTGGCCTAAGAGTAATGCAGCTAAGCATTTAATCTGTTCAGAGCTGTTTTAACACTTGCCATTAGAATTTTTGGCAAATATTTTCTGGTCTCTCTAGGAATGTTTGTGTTTCAGTTTGAACTACAAAGATGCAAGAGTACTTGAAAAATACCAGCCAAAGCATAGATTTAGTGATTGTGAAGTCACTTGCATACTTGAAAACCTGAAGGAACCCAGAGAGGATTATATTGCTTTAAGGCCTTGAGCTGCACCTCCTACAAGGAATTTTTCCATCGGGGTTCCTGGCACTATCAGAGCCATTAGAGAGAAGAATATTCAACAACAGCCATCTTGCAAACCACTGTGAGGGTCTGGCCTAGTTTGTGGGATAACTCTTTATTGAAGTGAAAAACAAAGGGCAACTAAAAGTAGAAGATTTCCCTTATCTGCCTTGCTCTCATCCCAAATTGTTTTACACTGCAGTTAAACCCTAATTCTGAGGGCTTGTAAATGCCTTAAGAATTCCTCTGCCTTCCTTTCTGTCTTAGCTTCCAACTTAATGCTTTACATTTGGATGGAATGGTAAACAATTTCATCCATTTATCCTGCTTAATAGGTGGGCTTTCATCTGCACAGTTGCTTTTAGACAACATAAATGTGGCTATTTAGCATGTTTGTTGTTACAGTAAAATCATATATATGTTTTTAAATATTTTTTGAAGGGGGGGATGTTGATAGGCATAGGAAAATAATGCTAGGCATTGTTTCTGTAGCTGCTGTTTTAAATTAATATGTTTATCCTGAACTGAAAAAGTAAACCGATCAGATAAAATGAATGGAATTTTTGCCAGAATGAAGTTTAGTGTTATTGTCTTAAGTGAACCCCCACCTGCTCCATAAGGACTATGGGTCTTAATCCAACACATCAGTAATTGTCAAACAATTTTATATGCTTTTTCCATTTCTTTTGAAACAACTGTGCTCTGCTTTGGATCTGGTTAAAGCAGTTTGTTATTATTTATTATAGAGCAATCATCTGATCTGTCTTGGGTGGCCACTCGTGGGTTGTTCTTGCCTCTTTTCCAGCACTGGTTTTAGACAAACAAGGGTGGATGAGGGCAGAGGTTGGATATGGGCACGTCAGCCAGTGCCATTTAGGTGGTGTGATCCTGGTGATTCAGAGCCTGCGGTGGTCCCAGGTGAGGCTCTCCTGCTCCAGGGCCCAGGGCTGCGTGAGAGCGGGAGGTGGGAATACACCTGGCTCAGTATGGCTACTCCCTCCTGCCCTTGCATAGGAAGCAGTTTGGAGACAGACAGAACAGTGACTCATTACTGCTTTTTTTTTTCATTTCTGATGCCAGTAGTTCAGGTGAAACTCAGAGTTAGATGTAGTTGCAGGATGAAGACCAGAAATTGCAAAAGCCTGTTTCTGGTCTATCAATGGCATTTGTTGTATGAAATGCCATGCAAGTACATGTATGGACATGGAAAGAGAAAAGACTCACAGCTGGACAATGTGTGCAACAATAATGCAGTGACAGCTATCTGCTCTAAATCTTATTAATATCTCACCAAGGCTAACATAATCATTATAAAAGTAAAGCAAGTGAGAACCAGATTAGACAGCATAAAGGACAGTTTTACAGCATGAGCTGAGGGTTCAAATCTATATCAAAATGTTATTTTACTCTGAACAAACCGTAAAGTTTCATAAAATAAAGGGTTCAATGGTAAAAGATGAGGCACCAAGCATCTGCAAGGAGATCCATATCAAAAGCTGTAATATCTCCTTCCTTGCATTAAACAGAAATATTTAAAACAAGCACATTCCCAGCTACTAGTTTACACCTTCACAGCTGACAAAATGTGACATAATCCCCTCTTCAATAAAGCAATTGAAAAGTGAAAAGTTAAAAAAAGACTGTGAATTAAAGTAGACTTTGAAGATTTACAATATAAACACTGGCCACTGTTGGAACTACAAAGCAATTATGAGATTACTTTCTTCCTCCTCTAAGTTCTCTTTATTTTACACCCAGTTAACTTCCTATATCTGTTAACTGAGGGTGCCTACAGTGTAATTACTTTATTTCTGTGTAGTATAGAAAGTTGTGCATGCGTCAAGGTAATGTTTGCTCCATTTTGCCCAATGTCATAGACTATATATATTTTTTCCTATTCTGTCCCACACTGGTGTTTTGGTAGAGGAGAAGCACCTGCTTCCCTTGTGCCATCTCACTTGATCCACAGTTTCTGAAGGAGTAGAACTGACTGATGTAAAGTTATGACAGCAAAAAATGTGGCCTCTCAGTATTTATGCTTTAGAAATTGCTATGTACTGTAGTTTCTGGTACCTTGCTTGAGCATTGATCTATTAACAAACTGTGTATAGAGAACAATCAATACAGTTTCTTATTAATAAGTAGATAAAATGTGTGCCCAGTTTGTACTAATAAGGTTTTTCAAAATGCTTGTAAACGGACACCTCTCTTGCAGTGTGGGTAAAAATATTAGAAGTTAGTATAATTTGCAAACTTTCTTTGTATCTAAATATAATTTCTAGTGCATCCAGAGCAAATGAATAGTCAACAGCTTTGAAAATTAGGCTATGTAGATTCTAGATTGATGCCTAACCATGGAGCTGCAAGTATCACATACGCGTGATCCTGAAAATTTTGAATCTTTTGCATTTAAACTTCGCAACATCTGTTTTAATTTAGTATTTTAGTATTGTTATGAAATTTTCTTCTGTGGTCACACCTTATCTATTCAGCCTGTGTCTTATTTCATCTATTATGTCAATTAAGCAAGAAGAAATAGCCTAAATATTTTATAAAGTAATAAACTGATATAAACTGCTCTAATATGTTGCTCTAAGTAATTTTCTTCATCCTTCAGCACTGGAAATATGCAACTTCCTTTAAAAACCTGACATTAGGTTTTTACAAGCTCCCTAAATGCGACACAGACGGTAGCTCTTGGAAAAATAGAATCTCTTTATTCTTCCTAGAGTGGTCTAAGATTTTTGAAAAATAACATAAACTAACAGTAACAAATGTAGTTGGTAGCTGAGTCTAAACAAAGACACGGTACCTCCTACTCCTCTGGAAAATATGTTATGAGCAGGAACCATGGAAGTTTCTTCATCCTGTTAAATTCAGTGATGTGATACATGCTAAAAGAATCTTTAGCCAATATAGCTAAAAGTGGTACAAACTGAGCCAAAATATTTATACATATAACACATAATGTTGAATTGCTGAGTTCACCTTTAAATTAAATGATATTGCTTTGGGAGGGTAATTCCCTTCGTACTTGTTACATGATCATCAAAAACCTTAGGATTTGTCTTCAGTGTGTCTAAAATTACCTGCTATAATGCCCAGAAATTGCACTTTAACTATGCCCAAATTAAAAATTAATCTTCTCTCTCCTGTCCTTTTTTCTGCCTCCTTCCCCAACAAGGGACAAGGAGGCATTACAGAGGAAGCAGTGCCAGAACTTTCAAGATCAAGGGATAATCACGATGGGGATCTTAAATGATAAAAGTTTTGCCAATGGTTCAGAAGGTCTCAGATGAAAAGCAATTTTTATAAAGTGAGATACATATTGGTACAAGTTCAAAGATAATACATGAGTGTTTTCATTGTCATTGGCTTTTTATTCCTGATTTCATTTTCAGGATGAATTGTTGTCATTTTCAACCCTAGGGCTGAAATGCAGAGCGCCTTTGAGTTCAGATGCCTTCACCTCGTGGTTCTGCACTCATTTAGTATGGATGTATGGTAAAAAGCCAAAATGAGTCCTTCCTGTGAGACTTAACCTAGCTTGCTGTGGTCTTCCACATGAAATACAACCTGTTATAGACACTCAGGTCTGAATGTAAGTCATTTGGCTTTGAGCAAATTCTCAGCATGAATTTCTGCTTTGTGTTTTGTCAGAAGGAGGGAGTTCAGCTGGAGACATTACCTATCTTTTCTTTTCCTTGGTGTTTGAGACAGCAAAGATCATAATTTTCAGTAAGAGAGATGAACTATCTTTACCTTCATTATCTCAAATTAAGATCTGAAAAAAGCTTGAAGACTTTCTATGAATTCATTTTTTAAGATCAAAAGGCAAAGATAAAGGATACAGAGGGGAGAAGCAATTTAAATGTCCTGCTTGTGGTTTGGGTATCCCTTTCAGCAAAATTTCTTTGCTAGTGACTGTTTGCGGAGCTTCACACAAGTTTGATTGCTTGAACCTGAAGCAATTAAATTCATTATTTTTGCTTGCATTGCCTTGAAATAAGACCAGAGACAGGACTCAAGGAAACAACATGAAGCTGAGTCAAGGGAGGTTTAGGCTGGGTAGCAGGAGAAGGCTTTTCAGCCAGAGGGTGTTTGGGCACTGGAACAGCTCCCCAGGGAAGTGGTCACAGCACCAGCCTGACAGAGTTCGAGACATTTGGACAATGCTCTTTGGCACATGGTGTGATGGGGATGGGGATGGCACTGTGTAGGGCCAGGAGCTGGACTCAATGATCAACAATTCTATGAAATGCTATTTTTTATCTCCCAATTTAATTTTAACTCACCTCCTCAATATTCGTGCCTTTAGCATGTTTTTAGAATAGAAACAATTCCTTAGAATAACTTTATTTAATAAATGAAGTTGCTCTTTTACTTAAAAAGAAGGTTCTCTTCTTCCTCCAGCCTTTTTGGACTTATTTATGCACCTCTGAGACATGGGGCTCATCTCAGCCTAGGGAAAAATATTTTTCTTCAAATGTCTCCTGAACATTTTGACAGCAGATCACTGACACTCTTGGAAAAGAGGGAGCACCTGAAGGGTAAGAATTCTCAGAATTCAGTAGGAAAACTTTTCCCTTCATTCACCACCCACACTTGCACTGCTCCCAAGATCTGCAGGGATTAAACAGTCAAAGGTTATCCAGAATCCCTTCCAGCAGGATGAAGCCACAGGGGAAACTCCATCCTGTTTTAAGGGAAAAGGGAGTGATAATCTCCAAAGTCAGTCATTGCTTTAGGAGACACTTCAGAGATTCACAGCTGTTGCATTTCTTATGAAAACCCTGGAATGCAGATGTAATAGCTAACGGATTAGTGAACCCCTGGGCATCTGGTAATTTAATGCTGGGGTTAGCCCTTCCAGATTGCAGAAGCACAACCATGTAGTAAGAAATTGCTCTGAAATCCCTCCCTGCTCAAAATATTATGTATCATATCAATCATATCGAAAACTGGCTGAAATCAAAAGGATGTGTGCAGGAAAAGGATGCTTTGGTTGGATGCCAGCACCATGCAATGACCTTTCCTCTTTCAGATTACGTAAGAGAAGTTCTCTGTTTTGTGATGGGGTTTTTTTGTCATCCATCCCTGTGACAAATGGTTTTTGTGACCTCTGCTTCTGTTTGTGTCACCTAGTTCTGAAAGTAGGAACATTTTCAACCTGTAATAAGTCACTGCCTTTGTCCAGGTGGTGCTTCCAGCACCATATATTCAGGTCTCTTCTGTATCTGACTTTATCACATGCTCTTCTGGTCAGTGAAGGCTCTTTCATGAGTTCATTGTAAGAGATCACAGATCAACTGAGTGCCTGAACCAAACAGAATAATGTCAATCTTTCATTTTATTGGAGGCTAAAACAGGAAGGGATTGCAAAACCCTGAAGAATATGAAAAGAACACCACATAACAGCCTTGAGGATTGAAAAATACTGTCTGAAGGTTTTTTAAATGCCTTATTTAATAATAGACCAACCCCTTCCAAAGAAGAGCTGTACTAGTATTTTCTAAGCTCCATGTAGGAAGGTATCCCAGGACACAAAGATGCTAGGGTTTCTCTTGTGTGGAACAATGAGAAAAGAAATTTAGCAGTTCTGGCTGCTTTACTCTAAACACAATAAATAAATAAATAATTGCTATAATCCGGTGCTGTACATTTTCTTCTATTCCTAATCTGGTGTATCCTACTGTAAGAAAATCATGTTATACCAAAAAATTGAGATATCAGGGATTCAGCTGAAATATAATGAAAAAATAGTAACTTAGTTCTTGTGTGAATAGGTGGAAATTAAATATGTACATATGCACATAAATATGTGCCATTTTAGATACACATGAATATGCAAACATGAACTCATACCCTGTATAAATAAGTTTGCAATTCACTGAAGCCTTATATTTTGACAGCATTGGGGATTCACAAAGTTATTATTAGGATATTTTTGCAGTGAATGATTTCTCAGCCACAGGTGTTTTGGGCCTGCTCTAGGGAAAGACCCAACTTCACAGGCTCAAATTAAAACAGATATACTTACAGAGAGCTCCTTACGGTCCCTTGTATAATACAGGTTTTCCATCAGTTCAATTATGATGTGTTACATATTTTTGTGCTGTGATCAATGTGAGGTTAATAGAATGAAAGGAGATAGCTAAACATCTGTTATACATTTCCATTTCAGGTGTGAGCATGAAAATGAACCTTCATTTTTCATATTTCACCCTGTGTACTGGGCACCCAATTCTCAACATGTTATAGTTTTCTATATTTTAAGAGTGTAACTCCACTATTTCTTCATATTCCAGGTCTGATTGTAATTTCATGCTGCTCTAAATTAGGTGTTGCCTATTAAAATGAAGGATCTAGATCCTGATCTCACTGTGTGTAATCTGAAGGAAGCCTTGCAGACCACCAGAGCAACTTTGAATTTTCATAACTGTAACCAGGCCCAGCTCCAACTGCCTGTGTATAAAAAGATTATATAAATGACATCACAGTCAAGACCATGTTATTTGTCCTTTCCCAGGAAAATAATTTATGTTTGCTTTTAAACATGATCAGAAATCTTCTGATGAGCATGTTGAGCAATTAGCTGAAGGCTGACAGAATAGTCATTGCTTGAAGTGCTTCCCAGCTGACACTTACAATTAATTTTTTTTTACTTCAGATTCCTCGTACATCCTGTTTCCATGGAGAAATTCTGATATGTGCTAGAGTAGACACCACCAACAATAATTAGAGCCCTAAAGACAACCCTTCTATTTTGAGAGAAAGAAAAATTAAAAATTATGTGGCCACTAATGAAAAAAACCAATAAAATCACAGAATAACACAGTTGTTAGAGACCTTAAGAAAATATCTGGTTCACATTTTCATGGGAAAGGAAATTAGATGATATTACTTAGAATCCTCCAGAGCTGCATCTTGATAACCTATAGTTATGAGGGCTCTCTTGGTTCCTGGGGAAGTTGTTCCAATGAAGGATGGTTCTGATTGCAAAAAATGTTTTTCTTATGTCAAGAAAATGTCTTCTTGTACATTTTGTGCCTCATCTTCACCATGTGACTCCTTGTGATGCGAGAGCATCTACATTCTTTGTAGCCACCTTCTAAGTTCTAGAATACTGTGATGATGCGCCTTCTGATCCTTCTCGTCCTCAGGGACAAAAGGCCTAGCTCCTTCTGTCTTTAGTCACAGGGCAGCTTCTGCAGCCCTTTGTTCATTTTTGTGTCTTCCTTGAATTGTGAGGACCAGAAGGAGACGTGATGCTTCAGGTGCTGCCTGACAAGCTCTGCTCAGAGCGTGGTGATCCCCTCTGTTCCTCTGCCAGCAATGCCCCTGCAGCTGCAGCCCAGGATCTGTTTTTCCTCCATAGCTGCAATGCCACACCAGTGACTTGCATTCAAGGGACTGTCCCCTGAACTTCTGTGTCCCTGTCGGCAAGGCTGCTGCCCAGACATGCAGGTCACAGCCTGTGCTGGGCCCTTTGGTGATGTCACCCCAGGTGCAGAACAGTGCCCTTGTCTCTGCTGCACCTCACACTGTTCTTGCCAGCCCACCCTTTCAGCCTGTCCAGGTTTCTTTGTAAGACGGCATTGTCCAGAACATCTGTGAAGAAGTGGAACATTAATTCCTGAGGAACCCCCCTTGCAACAGACTGCCAGACTGAGTGAAAACCATTGATTACCCCTCCCTGAGTGTGCTCTGCTAACCAATTTCTTACCCATTTCACAGACTACTCACCCAGACTTGCCGGTTTGTCCAGAAGGGTGTGGGAAAATTCAGTTTCTACTCTAGCAGCTGAAAGGACTATAAGTAGAGAGTGGAAATCCCGATTGTTTTATGAATGGTGTTCACTCCCAATTGCCATGTCCAATCCATCAGCCTAATACCTGCATAATCATATTTTCCTTTATATGGGAAAATAATTCTCTTAACTTTTAAATTCAAATTCCTACCCTGATGTTTTCAAAATTATGCAAAACTAAAGTCAACTTTATTGGAGAGAGGAGATTGTGTTTGCTATAAAAATCTTTACTGTTGCTGTTTTGATATGGTTCTCTCTGAGAATTCTTTACCTTTTCTGTGTAGGACTGCACCCATTCTGTCCAGTTATCCAGGTTGCTGGATAATGATGAGTACTTCCAGCAGGCAGTGGATGTACTGTGTTTTGGCAAACCTCCTTGGAAAGATTTGCTGCTGCCAAAGAGCTCAGCTTCACTCAGAGCCTTGATCTGAACAGAATCCTTCATTCACTTGATAAAACAGGTTACCTGCTGTCACTCTTTAGTCTGGGCTTTATGACTAAATTGTCATGGTTTAATTAAGTTGTTCCCGGTCTAACACTGCGGTAGAAGCATAACTGATAAATTAATATCGGGGGGTGCCACCTTTCTAATCTGCATTTAGCAAAAATCACCTACTACTGAAAGCCTCCTTTACTAAGTCCATACATATTCAGAGTTACATCCCATGATCGTTAGTGAAGCATTTAATCAATGATCTTAAGTACAATGACTGAAAATCACATTTTCTGTTTATTTTTGTTATCAAAATATATCTTTCAATACAAAATTCTAGTTTTCCTGTCTTTGTTGGTTTTTAACAGGTAGTGATACATTGATCACTAGGATTAGGTAGAAGTAAGTCTCCTGAGTTTTTATTTATTTGTGCTCGTATACATTTTTAATAAATGCATAGTGAATTGTAGATGACTGTTTGTTGGCCAGTGTAAGAGAAAGGATCCCAGCAGGTATGTGAGGTAGTAGCCGTGAGAATACCACAGTCTCCTTAGATTCTATTATGATCCACACTCAAAATCAGAACAGTTTCTTTAATTGAAACATTTCAATGTACAAAAAAGCAAAGTTATTAACTGATAATATGTATTTTAAAACATGTTTGAAAGTCTATAGTAGAAATATTAGAGGAAGAAAACTCAGCATTAACATGGTTACTAAAAAGCTCTTACTTTTAAAATGAAGGTCCATATTAAACAAAAAAACTCAAACTAACCAATGAACCAACCAATCAAGCAAAAAAAGCCAAGTGAATTTATGCAAAAATATGTCTCTTTGTAAACTATGCAGCATTTATTTACTCACTGTATCTAGCTATAAAATGATTACTTTCTTTATCCCTTCATTACTAGAATGAACTGAAGCTATTTTCAACTTTCACAGGGGAAATATCCTAGATAATTGAAATGAATGCTTTCCATTATCTTATCACTTTGTAGCTGCTGACAGTCTTGACTAAATGTATCAAACTGATGAATGGACAACATCATCTTTAAATGAATAAGGCAATGCTGTTCAATTCTCAGCCATTTTCTCCTTAATTCCCTGTAATGCCATTATTTGTCTTCTAAAATTAACTATCTGAACAAATGCATATGATTTGCCAGAAAACTACTATTTTCTGAATCTCCAGCATAGATATTTTAAATATATACAGTTAATCTCAGTAACAGCACGTTATGTGAGATAAATCATGCAATGGAGATTGGGTTTTGTGAGAATCAAGAAGGTGGGAGGAACAAAATCTGTGTTTGCATTTGTAGAGTTTTCTAAAGCTCTTTATTTTTGTAAGTAAATGATTGACTACCTGTGTCATGACTAAGAGAAATGGCATTGATTAATGTTCATTTACCTAGACATGTTCAAAGTGAAAGATCTCAAAAAAACTGAAGACAGCAGGATAATATAACATCTGTTGTCTCATGGAAATTATTTGTATTTCTTCAAATTATAGGAACCTCTGAATGCTAAGTACAGTAGCAGATTATACAGTAAGGAAGAAGCTGCATTTCAATCAGTGTATCTAATTCATGGGGTTTAGCAAAATATCACTTGTGATAGTGTATTACTTGGGACCAAACCCCATAATATTACTTCAATTTTTTTTCTCATAATTTTAAAAGGCATGGGTATGACTTGCTTTTATGTCACTTGAATAAGGAAAGGATAATCTGTTTTCTACTAACAGAAAGAAAATAAGTGAAAAAACTTAGTGTTTAAGAGATTTTCAGACTAATTTACAAAGGCAACACTAATGAAGTGTAAGGCCTGTATATTAAATGTAAATAACCTCCTACCTAACCAGAAAATATGTTGTGCTGGGCCACAATTCATAAAATTGTTAAGCTAATTAAACAAAGGACTTCGCCATGTGATAAGCTCTCTTTTAAAATGCAGAATTTTCCTTAAATTCTCATAAGATTTCTTGACTATCAGCAATGCAATTAAACAAACATAACGATTACAAGAGTGCTATCGGGTCATATATCCATTTTATGAGATGGTGAAGCTCACAAAGTTAGGATCTACTGTCCAAAGAAATCCACAACCTCCTCTAACAACGTCAGAAGTATTTTCAATTGCTGTTCATCAATTCACCAAAAAATGAAGTATGTTTTTCTTGTCTAAACACTGGCTCTAGTATTATTTTACTTTTGCCATCACTTATTTGTTGCATCTAAAACTGTTCGTTGACACTGGAAAGGATGTAGCATTTTTATAAAAATTAATTCTTTTTAGTGAACAAAGGACTGACAGTCATAGACATGCTATCTGCTGCCCAGGACAGTGACAGGCAAGAAGTTTCACAATTTATTTCTTTTGTGTTCCCTGGTAGGAAGGTTTTAAAAAATTATATCCTAATAAATTGAGTTAATTTTGCTTTACTCCAGCATTCTTTGTTTTCTAAAGGAGTTGAATTTTTTTGTCCAAATTTTGTCTTACAGAAAAAAACCCATTCCTTGAAAATTTCAGGCAGAGTACATATGTATGAGTAACAAAAAACATCCCTTAAGTCTGGATTCCAGTGGATTTGTGTCTTACAGAGACCTGAATTTTAAAATGAAGATTCAGGTTACAACTGCTGCTTTTCTAAAGGCACAGAATATGTAATGTGGATTTTTGGGCTTCTAGTAACATTTGAGTTTATGTTAATTCCTTTTCCTTATTTAAGATGATACCAAATTCAGTACACTGAGCTAAAAAGTTGCTTACTAAGCCTAATCAAAAAGCCACTTATTTTCCCAGAACTTAAAACAACAGTGATTCCTTCCTTTAACTGAAACTACCTATTCACTGGTTCAAATATTATGGTTTGTGGAAAAGACTTGGCAGACTGCTGATCACTCTGATAATGAGATCAGTAGGGCATAGCTATTTAACCCTTGTCTTCAAAAAAATTGGGAAAAATAATAGAAACCACTATTCAGTCTAAAATGCAGTTGGTGCTGCTGCTTCTATGATGGCTAGATTCTCACAATCTTTTATGGTGGTTATAAGAGGGGCAGGTCCATTACCTGTGTCTGATTTTACAGTAAATGAAAACAAAACCTAGACCTTAAAGTAGACCACAGTACTTATCGCTTACTAGGAAAATAATATATTGAGTACAAGTGTGGAAAAAGAATCCCTCCGGGAATTTTTATTGATTCATTATCAATTAAAACTTTTCTAAATTGCAAAGTTGTGCATGATAATGTATTGAAAATACAACATGAGATTATTAATTGAATTCCAGTCATGTAAAGGTGAAAGTACCCCCACAAAAAGATGCATTTAATTTGAATATATGATACACAGATACTTTTGAACGTCACTAAACTGCTGTGGAAGACTTGAATGCAAAAATAACCAAAAGTTTTTAATAATTTCTTAGTGAGAAAAAACCTTATAATATCGGGACTCTCTGTGGATTACTGCAAGTAAAGACAATAAACCAAATTTAGCCCTACAGCACAATTGATTTACAGGTATTGAAAAAGTAATATTTTGTAGTTAGAACTGCACAAGAAAGCTTTGGCAGAACAATTTGCCAATGAATCTAAATGATCTGTAAAAAAGATTTTTTTTGCTGCTCTTGAGGATGTTTTAGGGAGTATATTCTGGAGGAACACTGCAAACTGCTTTGTCATTTTTTGAGAAAAATATTTGAGTTTTTGGGTTTTGGGGGTTTTTTTGATTGTTTGGTTTGTTTTTTTGTTTTGTTTTGTTTTTGTTGTTGTTGGGGTTTTTTTGTTTGTTTTGTTCTTTAAGCATCTTCTCTTGTAAGCAATGGTAATGGCGCACATGAAGAGTTTCCCCCGCTTGTGACGGTGTTGCTTTCAGGACTCACTGTATCAGATGTTTTTTAAAACTTGCCTTTGACTATATATCTGTTTGAATTTTTGTCTTGAATTTTTGAGAATATTAGCTGCATGATTTAGTCCACTTGTTTCACATCCCAGATGCAGAGGCTTTGACACTCAGATAACTCAGTGACAGAAACAGAGCATCTGACACATTCTCGCCTTGGACATGGCTTTTCTATAGGAGCTAGTCTTGACTAACCATTCAGCTCTTCAGGGAGATAGGAAAGCAAAGGCAAACAAATACACAGGCTTACTCATTTTACAAGAAACTATTTGAAGAAATAATAGTATTTAGAACAGAGTAACGTAAAGTTTGTCATTCTTGCTGGCTGTCTTCTCAATGTCTGTGTAAAAGTTATGTTCCCCTTACTTGAATACAATTTTTACTGCAAATCATGATTTTTTTTGCCCCTGTAGTTACTTTCCTTCTATACATCCTATGAAAAAGTGGACTTTCTCCTCTCTTGGCTTAGATTGCATTGGTTTTTTTTTTAATTCCTTGCCACGTGTGAGTACATGTGTGTTTTGAAAGAAGCACGTGGCATTTAGTTGTCATATTTCTTCCCCAATCTCTATACTTATGCTATTTTTGGGAAGTTGGAGAGACCTCATTTCCCTTAAGGTGTCATTTTCCTAGACTAAGGTAGGTATATATTTTTTTAAAGTACAGTTCATCAGTTCTGACTGATGATTGACATAAGCATCAAAAGCTAAAAGGTGAGGTATGAATGCTACGTATAGAGGCTAGTTACAAAAAGTCATCATCCTCACGGTATAATTTCATCTAGCTTTTGACATGGATTTTACTAATTTCCCCCTGAAGTACCTGTTTCCTGATGTTGACTGTAAAGAGAGGCTGACTGGTAATACTGTATTTGATGCCTAATTTAGATACCTACATTTCAGTAAGATGACTCCTACCTAGTGTGTTTAGACTTCAAGACAGCAAAATCTTTCTGCAATACTTTATTTTGCAGATATATTCCTTAATATGCAGAATCTTTCTGTTTCTTTCCCAGTCTTTCAAATCCCCCAAATCTTTGTGAAGTAGAGTTGTCATGCTCTGCCTATCTTTTTTTCTTGTACAGAGTAGATTACAGGCAGGTTGTAGTATTACTAACAGTCACAACTAGATGTGAAAAAATAAAATCAGAATGTCAGTCACATTATGGGGATTACACATACATTGCCACCTGCAATCAGTAGTTCACATCCTGATGAGACTGAGAGGTATTTTGCATTGACTGAAGTGCACTCAACTCAGACTTGAATACACTGAGTACTTTGTAAAAGATAAAAATACCATTAGTTGCATTTATAAGTGGGAAATTCAAGGTAGATAGTATTTTCTGTCTGCTTTTTAGCTTTCCTTTTGTCTCCCTGTCCTTCTGTCTTTTTCAGTGGCTGTTCTCCTTTTCACCTCTTTGCCTTTAACACATTTTGGGCAACTAAGAGCCTTGCAGAGGTTATTGACTTTGTCTGGGAGTACCCAAAATTGACAGATTGTATACTCAAAGTCATCCCCTATGCAAGACTGCGAAATCGTGCCAGAGGCACTAAATAGGCAACTAGTATGCCACCTAGATATTTTTGTGTGCAAGGAACATGTCCATATGCTTTTTGTATCACTTTGTTGGTACTGCTTTAATGGGAAGGAGATGAAGGTGCATGGGCGTTGAGAAGAAAAAAGAGGGTGTACGGAGATTATGGCCATGGGTTTCTAGGATTCTCTAATGCTCAAGAATATGGAGACTTTATCCTCTGAATTTCTCTGCCTTATTACAGATTACCACAAATACCACAAAATTTAAAGCTAACAAGTAAACTGGCACAAAAAACGTAGTAAAAATCACCTATAGCAAGTATATTTATGATTAAAGAGTAAATGTGTATCTATATATATATATACCTGGCTATTGAAAACTAGTATCAACAATCAATAATATAGTATCAGTCAATAGTATGGTAGCAGCAATCAATCACAGAAAAACAATCACTAACAGCAACTACCAATTAGGTATATATTTTTACAAGTTACTATGATCTTTTCATTATTGAAGCAACTTATCAACAGTGTTATACAAGATATGATAGGTTATTTACATGGATCTATAATACCAATATCAAGGGAATCAGACAGATTTCAGAAGGGGACAGACTACCCCTAAGTGGGCAGGCAAACTAATCCCAGAGGTGAACCCAACCATCTCAGAAATGAGAGCACAAACCAAACCTACCCCAAAAGTGGGTTCAAAAAGGGGGGGCCAATGAGATTACAGGCTGTCTCACTTCAAAGGTGATCTGTGGTATAGAATCTGGAGCGAGAACCCAACATGTCATAGAAAGTGAATATGGAGAATTCAACCTGTTTAGAAAAGAAAAAGTAGGTGTGGCAAGGTATATTCCCAGGAAGAGAGACTCAGCTTTGTGTAGAAATTAGGCTTGTTTTATATCAGAGACATGAAATGGCACAAAATACCATCGTTTTGGCAGCCAATAAATGCTTCGGTTTCTGTTTTTCAACTGATGATAGGGTTTTCTGTTCATTCAGAGAAATTTATGTTTTTCTTAGATTGTTTTCCACCTTCTTGAATGATAAGGTGTCATTTCAGTTCCTTGTGTTTGCACTTATTGACAGTATCCTAGGATATCTCCTCTTTCTAGGTATACCAACAGTATTTCCGAGAGACCAGCTGCCCTTTTTAAGGATGATACTGGTTCATAAGCTTAGTTCCCAGGTTTATAGCTTCCAAGCTGGCATTTTCTGTCAGTATTTTCCAGTAGACATTTTCTTCTGTTCAGCTTCTTTTTTCCCTCTATCCAGGCTGTCCTTCAGGCAGCTCACATTACTGGTGCATCTAAATAGAAATCTTGTTGCCAGTCTGGTAATAAACCTTACAACTTCTCAGAGTTCCAGTTTTGTTTGTCAGATGTTTCTTAGATATCACATTAGTTCCAACTGCTATCTTAAATATATATGTTAATTTGGTCTCTATTCTGTACCAGATGTTGTTTTTCAGCACTCTAACATTTTCAGAGAAAACAACAACAAAAAAATTACAGCATTCCAGAACTGTAAAGTGGAGATTGCTTTAATTAAAAGTCACTTTTGTTCATAGGGGTGCAGGTTGCAGAAACAGATTAGAGAACACAGAGGATTTTAGGCTAAGCCTAGCATGAATACTTTGGAAGATTATGACAAATTATCTACTTTTTTGTCACACATAATGTAAATTTGTATAGATAATGTTTTTTGAAGGCTTGAGATTTTCAGGGTAGTCTAGTCAGCTATTATGTAAAGGTCAGGAGTATACAAAAAAAAAAAAAAAAGAAGGCAGGAGATACACTGTGGAGAAATAAGAACTTATCCATCTTCAGAACTCGACTGCATGTAGCAAATGCTAAGTCACAGAATCACACAATGATTAAGTTTGGAAGGCACACCTGGTTTTCTTCTAAGGCCAAGATGTCTGCTCAAAACAGGATCAGCAAGAGCAGGTTGATCAGAGCCATGTCTAGTCTGGTATTGAATAACTTTAAGGATGGAGATAATACAACCTCCATGGAAAATATGTTCTAGTCTTAGACCGCACTCCCAGCAAAGAAGGTGGGTTTTAGGCTTAAATGGAATTTCTTCTATCTCCTTTTGTCCTCCACTGAGAAGAGGTTGGCTCCATCTTCTTTGCTTATACCTGCATGCTATGTAGAGTTAGATAAGATTCCCCTGAGACATTTCTTCTCCCAAGGCCAAACAGTCCCCACTGTCTCAGCCCCTCCTTGTGTGAAGGATGCTGCAGTCTCCTAGAATCCTTTAAGGCTCTTTGGTAGAATTCCTCCAGTATGTTTGTATCTTGTAGGAAGCCCACAACTGGACACATTAATCCAAAGGGGAGGGAAAGGAAGGCTTCCCCTCAAACTGCTGGTGATGCTCCCCCTGAAGTCCCCTAAAGGTTGTGGACTTTCTTTTCACAAAGGCACATTTTTGCCTTATATTCACCTTGTGGACTCTCAAGGCCTTTTCTGAACAGTCATTGTCCCGGCAGTCAGCCTTCAGTGTGTGACACATGGGGTAATGTATTTCTTCCATAATATATGGGGTTATTCCTTCCTAGAGCCAAGACTTTAGAATTTCCTTTCAACTTGTTTACTTGTTTTTCTATGTCTCCAGGTTGTCCACGACCACCTGCATAGCTGGACAACCATCTTGCGTATCAGCCACTTCTCCCAAATTTATATGATGTGCAAACTTGCTGCTGGGCATACTCTATCCTATCACCCAGGCCATCCAGGACTGATAGAATACTGAAGAATTTAAAATTGTTATTTTTTTAATCAGTGAGTATGACAACATGAAGAAACATTTCCTGTGTCTCTGCATCAAAATATTTAGATGGGAAATAGCTTTTGTATATTTATTTTACTTAGGGTTTAGAACTGACATAAAGTAGCATAAGGGGAATAGTATATCCATGCCCCCAAAAATCAGGACTTCTCATGTTTAATGACAAATCACAGAATCACAGAATCATTAAGGGTGGAAGAGACCTCTAAGGTCATCCAGTCCAGCTCTTAATGAAGCACCACTGTGTTCAGCATTTAACATGTCTCCAGGTGTGACATCCACATGCCTTTTGAATACTGCCAGGGATGGTGATTCTGTGACTTCCATGGGCAGCCTGTTCCTGTACCAATGCTTCACAACCTTATCCATGAAAAAATATTTCCTAATAGCCAATCTAAACCTCCCCTGGTGCAACTTGAGGCCATTTTCTTTTGTCCTGTCAATTGTTACCTGGGAGAAGTATACTACTTCCAGGTAGTTGCAGAGAGTGATAAGGTCCAGCCTGACCCTTCTTTTCTCCAGTTGTTCCTTGTAAGACTAGGAACAACTGGAGGTGACTCCTTTCACCAACTCCATTACCCATCTCTGGACATGCTCCAGCACCTCAATGTCTTTCTTGTAGTGAGGGGCCCAAAACTGATTTGATGTGTGGCCTCCTTGTTGCCAAGGATAGGGAGATGATCCCTTCCATCCTTTCCATCCTGCTGGTCACACCATTATTGATAAAAAAAAGATGTTATTTTGAAACAGTAGTATTAATTATGGGAATAATTGGGAAAAGTGGAGAGAGTTGCATTTCACTTTTGTGCTTCTTGTCATAATATCAAGAAGTTACAGAAGTCCTTGTGTTAGAGAGAAGAAAGATCTCTTCCTTCAATATCCCTCCTCCTCCTCCTCCTCCTCCTCCTTTCCCAGTCTTGACGGACTGTTCTTTTTCCTAGAATTATTCACCCACCCATTGTGCTCTATGTTAGAAACTCTGACATGCCAGTAGCAGGAAGATGTCACACTCCACATCTCGGAACCACAATGGTATTTTTCCTCTGGTTCTGGACTTACACATCTTGAAGTGCCTGTAAATGTCAGCATGCAAGCAGGGAGCAGCTCATATCCAGGGTTACTCATAGCACAACAGTCAGTCAAGTAATGCTTAAAAGCACAATTCACAGATCACTGATATTATTCTGACAGACTATTCAGCAATTTAAGTCTTATGTGTCTCAGACATGAGCATGTGACCATGTTTCTTGCTTTCCTTTCATTTCAGAATATGTAATTTTTGGCAGAATTAATAAAAACCAAATCAGCCAGGAATAAATTAATGATCAGACAGAGGTTTAGGGTATGTTTTAGAGCAATTACTCTGACGGTGAAGCCAGCTTATAAAGAAACTCATATAGCGAGGTTTAATATTGATTACATCTGAGTGTTTTGGTAGATAGAAGATAATCAAATCTGTTGCTGTGAAGTCAAAGAACTTTTAAGAATTATAAGATTAGTTGTAGTGTGCAGAATAATAGACAGAGGAACTAAGGCTGAGGAATATTTGCTTGGTTCTGTTGGCTCAAAGAAAATCTAAAAGATCTTTGTAATATCAAAGAGCAGTATATCCTGTACTTTGAGCATATTGAAATTAGTTTATTGGCTAGCTAAGTAGCTAGTTTTTGAAATAAGATTCCATGCAAATCGTGACATACAGAGCACACTGCTCTCGGATTCATGGTGAGGACACCATGATTCAGCAAATCAGTGACTGAGTAATTATTGAGCACTCCAACAAGACTGGACCACACTGAGAATATACACTGAGCTATTGGTGAAAAAAACCCAAATCAGAGCTATTTGTGTTCTTTAGAAATGTGTAAGATATTTGGAAAAGCCTTAAAGATAATTTGGTGGTGCTGACCTGTTGAGAAGATGACCACAGCCATTTAAACACATCAGCAAACTGCTGAGAAAAGGTCGCTGGGCAAAGAACAGTTAGAGAATTGCAAGAGACAGGCTCTGAGAATTGTGTATGCATTAGACATGCACGCATGTGTGCTGTAGTTTCTGAAAAATGTGAAATGAAGGATTAGTGCTGTGCTGCAATTCCAGCAGGCATGCTTGTACCTATAGCTGAGAAGGCAACTTTGAGTCAATAAGCACACAATTGTCTTGTAAGAGTTTTGTGCATGAATGGAAGCAGTTGAAGCAAGAGAATTCTTGGTCTGTGTCAGTCAGAAAGGTAGATGCTCAAAAAGAAAGCCCAGGAGCAGAGCTAGTATTGCTCATTGTCCCAATAACATCCAGTCACATCAGAATGTCTACATCCAACCCTCCTCTTGCAATGCTTTTCACTGCATCATACTCATGTTTTTCAGACTTTTGCTCTCTGTGACCTGAAAACTGATGAATCACAAAATAACCAAAAAGGTCCTTTCCCACAGATAGTGAAACAGAGCCTCCCTAGAGATCCTTGTGTTGCAAGCAATTTTTCAGCATTGTGTTTTCCCTAAAGTCCTTGTTCCTTCTGCAGATCTAGAAAAGAATACATTGTTTTTGGAAGAGCTAAAGAAAATAATGAAACATATGGGATTTTTTTTTGCAGTGTTAAATTTTAAAACATTCTACATGCATTATATATTATTTTAGTATAGAGGCAAAATAATTAGTATATTAAGTCAGACTTTATTATTACAATGTCCTTACTTTCTTTTTGAGATTACAGATTCCTCTCCTAATCAACTATCCACATATTGATTGACAGGTACTATGCTAAAGCTAGACAATTTCATTGCTACAGTGTTGATTTTTTCTTTAAAGCTCTTGAAATTTCCGTGCTCCTTACAACTTTAATTTCAGTAAAAATTAAACAGAGTGTACTACTTTCTTACTTTCACTGTGGTGTTCTAAAGGCCATGGATCATTAAAAAATATTGCATTATTTATGTGGCTGTATAATAAAATCACAATTACGATGCACTTGTGGTATTGGGCTAAATTGAAACATTGAACATAATCCATTCATTCACTAGAAAGGGTCAATGACTAGTCTTACACTTAACATTGAGCATCTTACTGATCTGCATGATTAAACAATTGTTAATTTTCTTACTGCCTCTGGTCTGGAAGATGAATCTCTTTATTAACTTTCTAAAAATAAATTTCCATTACAGAAAGCTTTGTACTTTATTAGAAATGGGCCTGCTTGTGCATCTAATATTTTATCTTCTCAGATTTAATCTCAAGACATTGTATTAATTGGTATGTAACAAAAGATATGAAGGGTTCTCAATCTGAAAAATGATGGATCACGTTAGAAATATTCAGGGAAGGGAGAAGTTCAGATGGATGAATCAGTGTTACTGGCTTATCATATCTGTGGTTTTGATGCGTTTTGTATGTGAGAGCACGGCTACTAGCATGTATAGGACTACATTTCTTCATATACCATTTGGTAGTCCCATTTGAAAAGATTTTTGAGGAAAAAAGGTATATTTCTAACTTGGTGTTATCTTGCTATGGTAGCCAAAGGTCCCAGACTGAATCAGGGCCCTAAGATGTGAAGCTTAGGAATAAAATTCTTCCATCTGTGAAGTGGTGTAGCCCAAAGGAACTGAAAAAGTCATAACTTAAATGTGGGACAGAGATGGGAAAAGAGAAAAAGCACAGAGGGGCAGGGTCAATTTATAAGAAAGATAAAGTTTTGCATTGGTTTAGAACCTGGAAATTTCACTGATTTTCAGAACAGATTTATGCAAGTGGAAAGATTTATGCCAAGTTCATTGTCTTCCAAGACTGTCATGTAAGTCTTAAGGCTTCTCTCTTCATTTGATTCCTTCAAAGGATTTTTCATTTGCTGTTGCTTTTTGGTTTGGAGGATTTTTTCTACAGAAAACAGAAAGGCTCCTAAAATCTAATAAGGGATTAAATTTCAGTACAAGTGCCCCATGCTGTAAAGTTCTATCTATGTTTTTCAGATCCTACAGTTTGTCTTGGCTTTATTAGCAAAACCAGGAAGAGAGCAAATGAGAAGAAAAGAGATGTTCAGAATACTTGTGTGTAGTGGGTTGACCCTGGCTGGATGCCAGACACTCAGGTGACTATATCACTCTCTTCTGCAACCAGACAGGGAAGAGAAAATTTGAAGGGTTCATGAGATAAGGACCGGGAGAGATTGCTCATCAATACTGTCATGGGCAAAACAGACTCAGCTTATGTAAAATAATTGAATTTACTGCTAACAAAATCAGAGCAGGATAATTAGAAGTAAAATAAATCTTAAAAACACCTTTCCCCAAGTCCTCCCTCTTTCTCAAGCGTTAGTGATGCCTAAAGTTTTTTGGTTTTATACATTTTTCATATATTTGTAACTTTGTAGATTTTAAGTGCCTAGTTTTATAGCCTCTACCACCTTATTAACCTTTTTCAGACTTTGTAACAGTAGCTATGTCACATTCTTGAAATTCTGTTTAGTCTTATTTTCAAGAAAATAATTTCTAACAAAGACACTCTGTTTTGCACTAGAACTTAANTAAATCTTAAAAACACCTTTCCCCAAGTCCTCCCTCTTTCTCAAGCGTTAGTGATGCCTAAAGTTTTTTGGTTTTATACATTTTTCATATATTTGTAACTTTGTAGATTTTAAGTGCCTAGTTTTATAGCCTCTACCACCTTATTAACCTTTTTCAGACTTTGTAACAGTAGCTATGTCACATTCTTGAAATTCTGTTTAGTCTTATTTTCAAGAAAATAATTTCTAACAAAGACACTCTGTTTTGCACTAGAACTTAAAGAGACATAACAAGAAATAGGGAACTAAGCCCCTGGAGCAACTCCCAGAGTCTGACCCAGGGCTTATTGCGGGGGCAACTGGTCTCTTATCAGATGTACCTGCTAAATATACTAATAAATTAACCTTATAAAAAAAGTAGAAATCCTGTACTACACAATCTCATACCTATGTTTTGTGCACCTGAAAGCTTTCATTAAAGATGAAAGCCCTTTTTACTGCTCTTTGCACTGCTCTTTGCACTACTACTTTAACATTGTTTGGAAAAGTTTTTCTTCTGATTCCAAGCAACATGACCTGCTCCCTCACAATGGTGCAGGAAGACAGGGAATGGGGGTTACAATCAGTTCATCACAAGCTTTTCCTGCTGCTGCTCAATGAGAGGAGTCCTTCTACTGCTCCAGTGTGGGGTCCCTCACACAGAAGATAGTTTTCCACAAATTTCTCTATCATGAGTCCATCCCATAGGCAAGAGTCCTCCACAAACTGCTCCAACACAGGTCATTCTTCCATGGAGTGTAGACCATTAAATGCAGCCTATTCCAGTGTGGATCCCGCAAGGGATTACAAGTTCTTCCAGAAAACCTGCTGCAGAGTGGGCTACTCCCTCCACAGGTCTGCAGGCCCCACCCAAGTGCCTGTTTCAGCACAGGTCTCCCCCAGCTTTCTCTCAGGCATCCCCCTGCTCCTCCATGGGCTGCAGGTGGATCTCTGCATCCCCACGGACTTCCATGGGTTGCAGGGGCACAGCTGCCTTGTCATGGTTTGCACAATGGGCTGCAGGAGAACCTCAGCTCTGATGCCTGGAACACCTCCTCCTCCTCTTTCTGCACTGACCTTGGTGCCTGCAGAGTTGTTCCTCTCACGTGTTCTCACCCCGTTCTTTTCTGGGTGCAGTTACATCTGCGCAATCACGGGTTTTTTCTCCCCTGTTCCTAAATCTGTTATCACAGAAGCATTACCACCATTTCTGAGTGGCCCAGCCTTGGCCCGCAGCATGTCTGTCTGGGAGCCAGCTGGGATGGGTTCTACAGGGGGTGGAGGAAGCTTCCAGCAGCTTCTCCCAGCAGCCACCCCTGTAGTACCTAAAACCTGGCCATGCAAACCTAATGCACTGTGGTATATAAAACGCCTATCAAAACCACTTGGAATGTATTAGAATTAGTAAAAATCAGTAAACAAATGCTGAGTAAAGATCAGACTAGATTTTTTAAATAACTCTAAATGAAACCTGATATCTAGCGTCAAAAGCTCTCTTATTGGGTTAATGCCTTATACATTCTGTATATGTGTGCATTGTGCTTAGAAAGACAGTTTCAGTTGTACTCATCTAACTATTCTGATAAAGAAAACTCAAACTTTTCTTTCTTGAGTTTGCATGCTTTTTATATAATTGCAGTTGCATTGCTATCACATGCTTGTGAATATTTTTCCCCTGCCATTTTCTAAGTCTTTTATGTACAAACCCAAAAGCTATACTCTTCTTCATCTTTAGGTATAAATATAGCTTGTTTTAATTATAAACTTTTTTTTTTTTGCCAGCACAAAAACTGTGTTCTAAAAACTCTCTTGAAAATTCTTACAGATGTAAGATGCAGATAAATTCTCCAATCCTCATATACGTAATGACACGTAATGCAGTTCAGGAAAAGATCAGCAAGGTTTTCAATTGGCTTTTTTTTTGCATTTTTCCAGTATAAATTTTTATATGAATGCCTTATTTCTCTCTTTTTCCTCCATAAATGAAGAATATGACTCTTGAAAGGTGACTTGCAACGACACTGTGTCCTGAAGTTCTCCCATTTAAATGGCAATTTATTTAATTAATTCCCAAGAGTTTGTGACTCTTCCTTTCTGCAAGCCAACCAAAATTCACCTCAGCTGTGGAAGACCCTTGATGTAAGATGGCTCAGTGTCTCAGCAACAGCACAGAAGAAGTGATCCAAAGGAGACCAGGAGTAAGGGGTGGGTATTTGTTTAGATGGGCCACTAACAAAGCCTGTGCCTCTTGTATCACAGCCCATAAGTGTTTGATATCCAGCATAGTTGAAGATGATGACTCAGAGGAAAAGTGTCCTTCAACAATATCTTATACTTTTCAAATTTCCTTGGCTATCAGGAACAGTAAAAATATGGATTTAAAAATACACACATACATACAGCACTTAAATCCCAGCCAACTTAAAAAAGTTCTATTTCTGTGATATTGTGCTTGTATACATGTTCTGTTTTGTTCAAAGGATGTAAAATTTTTCTACTTCTACTTGTTTTTCTGGAGAGTGATTCTGAAGAGTCATCATTTACTGATGCCCAAATATTTCTGTATCTCTGAAAAGACGTTCTCTTTGTCCTTGGATCCAGAGGTGATGAGAGTTCCTCTTCTGACCCATTAAAGTGCCTAGGACTGGCTAATTACCTATTGGCATCAGCCTGTAAATTAAGCTGGTTTAAAAAAATGCACTGAAGGGGTGGCATATTGGTCCAACCAATATGTTCCCTTCAGAGTGAGGGAAAGCAAGGGATCTGAGAACACATAAAGTCTGGAAAAAGCCAGATGAACCCCAAGGGGAAGCAGAGGACAGCGGTGCCCTGGAGGAAAACTGCATTTGAAATCAGTAGAAATTTATGTTTCCTCTCTGGGAGATTCAACCTTCATTGCTGAGTTTACAATTTCTTCATTGTTGTAAACTACCTTTCAAGACCCTTTGTTTATGGCTTGGTTTCTAATTTAAGTCCAGTATTTTAAGGACTTCAGAGCACCATAATTTTTTTCTTTCCCTAAATCTAAAATGGTTTATGCAATTAAATGTGGTGTGCAACTATGTGTTTAGCAATTCCTGAGATAGCAGGTACCTGGCAAAGCATCTGTCACTTTATCTGTCAAACCTTTCTTAGAGTGCCTTGTGATAGTTGGTTGTGCAAGTAATAGCATACAACAGGGAGACAGAGAAGGAGATCACCAGAGATTCTTGTATATCTTTTGATCTGTCACCCTTTGTAAACCATACACACTGATGTTCAACATTTTATTTTTATGAACAGGATCTTCTAGGACCCTGCCTTTCCTTTCTAGCTTGTTATCCTCTGATCTGAAGGGAGTTTGGCACCTTTTTCATTGTTGGTCTCTGAAAATAAAGAAGTGTGAAATAAGGTATAAATATTTTCTGCAATATTTCTGCAAAATAGAAATATTTTATGCAATTAAACGTGGATATTAAATGTAGAGACCAGAGTTCTTGTGATGCTAACAATGCTGCTCAGCATTGATTTCCCAGAGTTCCTGTATGCTAGGAACACAGCCCAGAAGCTCACTCCAAAGTTTATGCATCACTCCTTGCAGCCAACATCAAGAAGTGAAAATCATTGAAGAGACAATTGCTGCCTCTGATAAACAATTTGCTGCATCTTTTCCTTTTCTTTATCCATAAGGCTGAATCCTGAAGTTTGTACTTCCTCCAAGCTCTGTTATTTTACCTGGCTGTGTTCTCACCCTTGTCCAGGAGAGGGTCTGTGTTGCAGTAGCCATCAGAGCAGTGAGGTCTGGGTGCTCCACACAGCAAGGTGAGCCAGCAGCAGGGCAGCAGAGTGGGGCTGGCAGAGGTGGTGGTGTTGGCAATGAGAACCCAGCCATATGTCCTGTGCTCCCACCTGGTCCAGTGCAAAGGGTTGTGGCAATGTGAAATAATATGAAGTGGGATTTTTTTTAGGATGTTTTCTGCTCTCCCTTACTCTGTCTGGTTTTTAGTCTATGGAATGTCCAAATTCAACAGATTGTGCTGGATCAGAAGATAAAACTACCACAAGAAGTTTCCTGAAGATGAAAGGCCTCTCTCTTCAGGGAAGATGAAGAGGTCCTAACCATACTAAGGGGACAATAGGGGTTTTTCCTGCATGTGGAGAATGCTCGGCTCATGCCAGGGCATTGTACCTACCTTCAACTCATGCTTTGGTAGTAAACATGATATCAAATGTAAAAGAAGACAGGACAAAAGAAGACAATTTATGACTGGCTTCTAGTCTGAGTATTGAATAGTATTTTTGCTCTAAAACGGGAGCTGCCTTGGGTCAGCTGGAGACTGTCCAATAGTTTTAAAACTATGTGCTTAATTCCTATTGCTTTTTAAAGCTATTACAAGAGAAGCAGGATATAAATCTATTTTTATTAAAGGCAGTATCTCTGTGTATTCAATTTCCACAGGCCCACAGGCCTGAGGCAATGTGTTACTACAAACATGATAAGTAATTTCAGTGAAGCCCTTAAAGAAGATGTTAGTTGTAAGAATTCCTTAAAGACCATTTGTCCCAAAACTTATTTAATATATACTTGAATGTGTAACTGGAGAAGTAGGTACATCTCCAACTAAAGAAGCAACTTAGATCTCTGTGGATCCAGTCTCTTAGAAAGGGTAGTATTGATATTTTGGCTTTATCTCTTGTGATTGCCAAAGAAAAATTTTCGCTTTAGTGTTTGTAATAAGCTTTTTAGGTGCTGTGCTTATATTCAATAAGCCTATATTATTGGCAGCAACAGACAGAGCAAATAGGTCTCCAAAAATCTGAACAAACCAGAGACATTTATAGATGTAAAGTTTGCTAACATGAGCTGATACATTAATTGTTATTAAAATAAAATTTTAACTTTAACTAAATAAAATACTAATTAATATTTTAAAGTGAGTTGCCAGGTCCAGCTATACAAAGAAAAATTCTATCAGCTATACAAAGAAAAATTCTATCAGAAATGCAAATTTTTTTCTTTAGAATGATTTATTGAGGTGATTTTATGATGATACTCTATTCCGTAATCATCTGTTTTATGCCCAGAAATGGCTGCTGTATTTCAAGATGAACCAGGTGTCAGGGCTGGAGACTGGGAACCCTGGGTGGTCTCTGTTCAAAACTCACTCTCTCTCTGGTGTACTCAGGCTGTGGCGAGGATTGGGACTCTACATTGTTCCTTTTGTTGCACTGATTTCTGCTAGCTTGAAGCAAGAAGTTTCTTTTTTTCCCCTTGCTGTAGCTTGGAGGCAGTACTGGGAATTCTCTCAGGGTTTTTTGTTTTTTTTCTCCTTGAACTGTTTTCAGCTTGGGTTTGGTTTTTTTTTTCGATCTGTCCAGGGGTCCGGTGGGGGCCGCCCTAAACCCAAGAATTTGGGGAAACTGAACCAACCTGAGAAAGGACACTAAAATCCACCAATTTCATCTGCTGTGAGGAGGAGACCAACACCAAAAATCCAACAGGTTCCCAGCTGTGGTGTGAAATTTTTTTCTCTCCCTTCCCCTGAGACAAAGGGGGCCAGCTGCCATCTTTGCCTCCTGGCCACAAGGCAAGGTGGGAGTGGGATATAAGGTTAAATTTTTTTCCAGTGCCATGCAGGTACCTTGCTTTGTTAATAAACAGTTTTACCTTTTTTCATTTTTACCCACTGATACTCATTTTTCTCATTGGCAAAAGGGGAGTATTGGAGCTCTTTTCTTTAGAGAAAAACACTCTTTCCAGTGTGTTTTCTCCTAAATTTTGTCTGTAAACTGAGACAAATGACAAATGGCTATGAAGTTATGTCAGTGCATCTCTACAGCTCTATCTGTATTCTTGAAGTAGCGTGGGCATATGTGGTCTTGGCAAGGTTGAGTTGGGTGTCACAAAATAAGAAGTACAAGCACTGAAAATATGGAAAGAGTTGCTGTATTCTATTCAAATCTAGCATAGGATTAAAATAGAGCACTAAAGCTAAGGAAGCTGGTAAGATAAGGGATACAGGAGATGTTTCTAAGCAATACTATTGGCTCTAAGGCTATCTCTAAAATTTTTCACTTACACCCTGGCCATAGAGTAAATGCAGACCTGTGACCATCCCTGAAGATGAACCTGCTAAGGATGTGCTTTTTGGCATCTTGGTATTCAGATCCTGGACTAGCTGTGGTCAAGCCTTGCTTCTGGAAACATTCTTGCAGGCGAAACTACAGGAGGTTAACAATGACAGGTTCTGTTTCTTCTGTTGTAATTTCTAAAGAGAAAAAAGTCTCTGTCCAGTTAGATGCTATTGTTTGATCCTCCATGGGTGACTGCTTCATACTTTTGTTTCAGTCCTTAGAAGTAAATGATACTACCTGATTTCAGGAGTTAATTCAAGGACCAAAGTGGCATTTTCTTCTTAACTAAACAGGATAATCAAGTCTTGTTTTTTCAGTGAAAATTAGAATTTTCCACTCAGGGTTCCAGTTTGAAATTTGACTGAAGTACAGTAATTCTCAGCCAGGCAAGCTCTATGAAATATAAAGTCTACTCAGGTTGTTACTAAGTTTCTTTAAAGCATCTGTTTTATTATTAATATGCTTTTAATACCATCTCTCTGATTGTTTTAAAGACTGACTACAATTTAAGTTAATGCAAAGACATTAAAAGACTGCCTTTTAAATTTTTAATGGGAATAAAAATGTACATAGAGCATGGACTGTATTGAACTATCTGGATCTGATCTACAAACAAGCTAATACCATTTCACACTTTGTTTTAAATATTTTCTTGGAAGTCACAGATGCTTCCAATTTGTATTTTTGTAGCCACTCTTTCCTAGGTGCTCTAAATACCAGTTAAATGATATTTTAGAGGTTTTCAAAAAGTTAAGACCAAATTTCCAACCAGGTGAAAGATACTGGGAAAATGAAAGATGAAGATTAATTAATTTAAATTGTAGTTAATCCCCTCAACAACTACAACAACAAAAACATCAAATGAAACTCACCAACCAGACAAAACCAAACCCACCCCAAAACCACAAAAAAACCCTTAACCCTCCCCCAAAACATATCAAAAAACATTGGAGAAATGGAAGCAGAGGAGAGAAAAATAAAGTAGCTTTATTCTGCCTTTCTTCCCTTGCAGAAAGCTGTAATGGAGTTGTGTTGGGAGATCAGACAGCTACAGAAGCTGAGCTGGGCAGTGCTGCCGACCTTTTGGCCCTGGTACGGTGAAAACTGAGGGAGAGATAAGGCAAGAACAGAAGTGAAGACATCATGTCTGGTGATGCTGACTGCTCTGACAAGAGAAGGGATAACAAGGACATTGCTTGGCAAAAGAGTTTAATATGGACGCTACTAGCGTTAGAGAGATTATCGAGAAGATTGTGTTTCTAAAGGGGATGGGGACAAACAGGTCTGAGTGGAAAATTTTGTATGAATGTAGTGACCTATAAATACTGGTAAACTGGTGTAAAAAACTGGCTTTGCTTTGCTGGCATAGTCCAAACAGACAGAGTCCATGTCTGTCAATCCCCTCAAATGGTGCTTCCTGTATGGGGAAACGAAGATTTGCCTATCTGGCTGCCCAGCAGGGCACTTGTGGACTAAAAACTGTCAAGAAATTCTGATTTGATTATCAGCAGTTTGAGATGTGGCATTATTCACTGAACTTATCACCTGGCTGTGACTCAAATGGAGAAGTGAAAAGCCAGTTATTTGATAGGGTGAGTTTGACTTTTAGCTGGTTTATACTGTGTTACAGTTGTGAAGTGTAGGAACAAAACAAACTAATGTGCTTGTCTACTTAAAGCAAAACTTTTTTCATTGTTTTCTTCTTTTCTTTTTCCCCCTGTTTCATATTTAGCTGTTCAAACTCATAAGTACAGGAATTTTATGTGGCAGAACAGTAACTTCGCTCACTCACATGAACCACAGAGTAAAAGCCTGTTTTGAAAATGTAAATCTCTTAAAATGTTGCATTTTCCACGTACATTACAAAAACCTCTTTTTGCTGATTTTCTTTCAAATAAGAAGCAGTGATTTAATAAAGTTTTCTGCGTGCTTTTGAAAAAATACATGCAACTTCTCTTTTCTTTCTCTAAACAATGTAGATATCTGGAGCTTTAAGGACATGGGATGATGTTGGTAATTTCTAATATGACCCTCCTTTCTTTTCAGATCATTCTCTTCATCCTGAGCTAGTCCACACAACTATGAGTAAACTCAGGACTAACATCGCAGGCTTGAAAGTCTGCAACACCTCTCAGCTATCAGGATTTGAGGAAAAATCTTGGCTGTCACTCCGAATCTCATGGCTGAATCTGGAGGATCCCAACTGCTCAGATTTTTGACCTGTTGGGATAAGCAATGCCTCTAATTTCCTTTTCAAACATGAGAAACAAACATGGGGAGGACACTGCTGGTGCTGTCCAGTGTCTGGAATGCATGTGTTGGCACAAGAGCGGGGAAGTGTGCCTGCAGTTTCTGACTAAGGGATGACCCAAGGGATCTACTATTGCCCTTAATGGATGCACCACAGAGCATGCATATGAGTTATGGATGTTCCTAATCAGTCTAATCTAATCTGTAATGGAGAAGTACCAGCTATCCTTTACTATCCCACTGGAAAAAAATCCGCATATTTACACATATGTGATTTGTTTCTATGCACCTATGATTACAAATATGAGGGTATGCCACAACTTACATGTTAACAGGATTATTGACTAGGTGAAACAGTTAGCAAAACCTAAATGTTCCGTGCTTTGGCAATCAAATCCTTCTTGGTGTGTTAAATAGAACATGAGACATATCCAGGAAACTGAAATTAATGGGCTGCTTTATTAAATTTTTACCCTAAAAACAACTAAAAAATAGATTTATTTGCTTTAGAAATTAGAATCTCTATCAGCTCAGAGTAGAAGATGACTTTGAAAAAGACAAAACAATGAAGTACAGGAGAGAAAAGATACTTCTAAGTATTGCAGTGAAAACATGGTTATAAACAGAAATGAGCTTCATTTTCTTTTCTGTCTTCTTTTCAGTTTGTCTGTAATGAGCAGTATTCAGAGATCATAGGTTCTTTTACACTGCTGATGAGTCAAGACAACAGAGGAGAGCTTCTGAGCTGGGACCTGCAGTAGTTTCCAAGTGTGAGTCATAGTCACTGGGGTGTCTATTCTCTGCCTTTTCTGGGAATCACAGAGTCAAGAAGGCTTACCACAGACATCAGCTTTACCAGGAAGTCCTGATCTAAACCAAGAAATGACAAAGATCAAGGGTCCATCAACCAACAGGAGTGCAGACACCTGCAAAAGTAACTGAATACTGTGAATACTTGGCTGAGAAGAGACAGTAAGTATTATTCACTCATTTGTTATCATTGTTAAACAAAATGCCTAGAAATACAGAAAAATAGAGTAAGTGTGAATATATCCACTGTGCTCAGCCTCATCCTGGGAAATAAATGAATGACCGTATCATATTACAAAAGAGTGGAGATATGAGAGGAGCATAAGAACTTCCTATTTCTGTTGAGGAATTAGTGGCAGCTACTACCTCTTAGCATTGTCTGGTGCAATCTTATGCAGTTTACACCCCTAATGTAGTTTTTGTGCTTTTCATCCCTTAAGATTGCATAATTGGAGGGGTTTTGTTGGTTTTACACTACATCAGGAATCCCAACAGTATTCTTCCACTTTCCCTTAATGATGAGAGCTTGTGTCTGTGCCAAGCAATTTGTGGTGTAATTTGTAGGAGTTGTATGCTTTCCAGAATGTGCTACACTAATGCCTCATCTCAAGAATGCCAGTAGTACAGTGACTTTCTTTTAATTAACTGTGATGTCAGCTTCGTGTAGGAGGCAAGCTCACAGCCTGTGAGTTGAATCTCTAAATTTCTGATCCAGGAAAGAGAATCACAGGATGCACAGGCAAGCAGTATTTGATATAGTCATAAAAATTTCCATGAGTTTGCTCTCCAAAGATAGAAACCTGAACAACACTTACAGGAACTTCTATTTTTTACTGTTACAAGGCATGGTATGCACAAAATAATAAGAATGCTGTGCACACAAAGCTGTAGGAATTTGCCATTAGAAAATTAATTTGCTGAATGAAATCTAACTTGTCCCAGATTATTTCTAAGTATTGAAAGCGAGTGAAGTACAGAGATGGAGAAAAAATTTAGCAATCCATTTGGAGATTGTGGTCATTTCTCATAGTTTAAGTGGATTGTATAAGAACAAGTTAAGAAAATTTAGAAATAGAGTCCATCATTCCCCTGAAATTTGCAGGAGAATATCACTTGTTTCACACTTGTCCTGTCTGACTAAGGTTCAATTCTGATCCTTCAAAAGGTGTTGAAGAGTTTCTCATTAGTTGCAAAGCCACCACAATTCCCTCAATAACACATAATTAGGGATGTTGTTTCTGTGGCTTCATATGCTGCAATCCACACCTCCCTCTATAGTCTTCTGAGAGTAGAAGCAGGAATGCTTTTCTTTGGAAATAGCTTTATGCATGGGACAAAATGATGCTTTTAGTAAATATTTTATTTGCAAAAAGGGGTTAAACTAAAGCAAAACCAACCACCCAAACAAAAGATATCCAACAAAACAGCTCATGCATCTGAACACAGTGACCCAGTTAGTTCTTGGTTTGGTACCTGGCTCTGAACTTAGCTGTATTTTCTTGGGAAATTACAAGGCATTTAATTTATCTGCCTTGATGATCACTCTGAATTTGGGAACTGGGACTTTTGAGCCTCTGGATTCAGCTAGGGCATGCTTGTTATTCTTGCAACTCTTCCTGACAGGCCATCTTATGGGCCCACTGGTTTTGCACTGGTAACCCACTACTCAAAACCAAGACTAAAAGTTACACGGGTGAACTGGGAGTGCCTTGGGAGTGCCTGGAATTCAATGCCTGAAGTAATTGCCCTCTGTTACAGGGGGTAATCCCTATAGTATTTCTTCAGCCTCACAGAAAGTATAATTAAATGGCTAAAACTTCTGCAATTTTTTTCCAAGGCTCATTGTGATCCTGGATCTCTCCTCTGGTACGAGGTAATACATACAAAGGGTCTTTCAGGCGACAAAATGAATGATTTACAAAGTCTAGGATTACTCCAAGATATGTATTTATTATTTATATTCACCCTTTCTAGGGGTCTTTAAATTGCATATAGTCAACATCTTCTTTCAGCAATCCAGTAATAATACTTGTTCCTGTTTTCAGATACAACTTTTCTTCAGAAATTACCTAAATTTTGAAACAAAAGTAAAAACCCTTCTGCCGTGATTGCTTGCCTTCATATGGAATCTCTCAAATTACAGTGTAGCTTTTTTTGCTTTGTATGCTAAGAAAAATATTCTGAAGATTGTGAGTATCGATAGTTCCTGATGACAATGTCCATAAAAAAATAGAATAGAGAAGTAGGATATAATTCCTGTAGTTTGCTATGACATTTATAAGATTGTGCAGCTTAAGTATAATGCTATGGAACAGTTTCATGTTCTGTTTCAACCAAGTAAGATGTTTTCAGTAAGCAAAACTGGCAAGTGGAAATCTTTGCCTTGACATGAGCTAGATTAACACCTTTGTTTCCACAGTTACATCTTTTATCTTCATCGTATTTTCAGAGGGGTTACCATGACACAAGAGCAGGCTAACTCGTTGTTAAGTAAGGCCTTTTGTTTTACTGTATTTTTTGTGAAAGCACAGTTTTTAGTATCATTATTGCCAGACAAAGAGATAATGACACTGTGAGAAATATAGTTTTGAATGCTCAGCACAGCCTGACTTACTCTACCGCCCCAGGCCTCTATTAAGAACACTCCAGCATTATTCCTACGTTTACATTTGACATACTACTCTTATTATTTGCTTTGTTTTCCTTTAATCAGGGTTCAAAATGCTATTCTATTCCCTTATTAGTTTACCTTTCTCAATGCTGTCATACTCTGCAGTCAAAAAGCATGAAAAACCTCAAAATAATTGACCTTCTCAGACTGAGATTGAGCTTAAAAGTCAAATGGTCAATTAAGTGCCTGTAACAACCCATTGAGCAATTTTTCAGTTAGGAACATCCACTTTCACAGCATCTGAAATCATCTGAGCCAATGTACACCACATAAATAAAAAGCTAAGGGATGCTTTATGAGATAACATCCCCTTCTATAAAGGGAAGACACACAAGAAGTGGCACAGGAAAGGGAGGGAACTTCACTGAGACAAACTGCTTCTTCATTTTTCCCCCTCACTACTCCAGAAAGACAGAATTATCTTTAAATGCAGGAAAAATTCTGAAAAATTCTCATTCAGCATAATGTCAAACAACTTTTGACTCAACCCTGTATTTATACAAGCATGAAAATGGCTTAAAAAAAGAAGCATTATGTCACAGGTTTGGTAATTAGAAGATGATATTGGGCATCACTAGGGTAAAAGGTTAGAATATTAGCATGCCAGTGAAAGTCTATGCTTTACAGCAAAGTTTATACTGCTTTATTTAGTATGACTTTAGATGTGCCAGGTGTTGGTACATGCAGCAATGTTCTCATGGCAGACCATTCTACAGCCTAACAATTATCACTCCGGGGCAAATGGTCTCTGCTCTTCCCTGCCCTTGCTACCTTGCCAACTGAACACAGTTGAGCCAGCTCTGTGTTCTATTTTCAGATGTCTTGGTAAGTCCTCAAGGATGCTCTTGATTTTGCAGTCTTCTTGTGTTTAGCCTCAAGCAGGAGGCATTTTCAATTTTTTTTTTTTTTGCCTCACAATACTGAGGCAAAAATCCCCATTTTCCAAGTTGTCTCAAGTGGCAATTTAACAGCTTCCTCATTTTACCTGAGTTACTAGCATGAATAATGCTCAGGATGTACAGACAAATTTGTTAATGCACACGGTGACTCCACAAAACCACAATACCTTAAAAAATGGAAGAAATACCTTCCATTTTAAAAAGGATCTGCGTGCTTTTTACACTTTTGTACAAGTTTTTAATCAAGACATTGGTCTTCATATGACTCTGAATTCTCAGGAATTCTAGGTAATCACAACAGGAACTTAATTCAAAAGCAGTAACAGTCAGAACAGATTTTCATGGCTGCTGCTTTGCTTGCAGAAGGATGTGATTTCTGTTTTGTCAGCTTTAAAGGGTTTGCATCCTTATGCTTATGGTTTGCATTTTTAGGTCAACAGAAGTAACACACAGTGTGTTTGTGATCTTGGATAACTTTTCCAAAATACTAGTTGTACCAATGACTTCTGGTATTGTGCTACCACACTAATTCTCTAAATACTATAAATATATTACATAAGCTTTTTAGACTACAAAAATACTTGGGAAGAATAATCTTAATGGCTATACATTATTGTAAACAAAAGTGTTTTGTCTATATACCAGTCTATTATTAATTGAATCACAAATGCATGTTGTTGTTTTTGTGATTCAATTGTCACTTCTCATTTGTGTTATCATTGTTTACTTCTGTTTCTTCTGTATCTTACCTTTAAAATCAAATACCAATTTTACAAATCCAGGTACAGCTAAGGAAGCAAGGCAAACTATTTCTTTTAACTTCAGATCAAAAAAACAGAACAGCAAAAAATTAAGCAGTCCTACAAGTATTAAAAACCTTGTGCAATTTGCGTATCATCTTAATGGTGATTTTCTTAGTATTTCCTTCCTTGCTTTTCAGAATAGTGACATTCTTTTCCATACATGCCTAAGTCTGCCAAGTGAAATGAGCTCCTGAAACAAACTCTAAAGGTCAGAATTTTAACAATAACAGCCTGAAAATATTTTTTTCAGCTATGCTAGATGTGTTGTGTCAACTCAATCCTGGTTTTTTTGTTAGTCCTCTCACCACATAGAAAGTTACACTGAAGCTGCAGTGAACTTCCATGTACCCAGATTTAACAAACCACAGTAGTTATCATCCATGTACTTCAGTCCTTTGACCCACATTCTGTGGTCAATTAATAAATTGACAGTCAGTAAGGTTGTTTCACAACGGGATTGAGTAAGGATGACAAGGAGAGGGACCCGCATCAGTGGTTTCCTTTCACAGTACACTTAAATACCATCAAATCCACAATCAACGGCAATGCACACACATGTTTAACAAAGCTTTTAACCTTTTAGCCATCTGCCTTTCAAGAAATATTGCTTGTGGTTCAAGGGATTGTGTCCATCCTACATGTTCTTATGACCAGAATCTCTTGGTGAATGAAAGCCTGGAAATCTCTTCAACTACTCCACTGCCTCTCAAATTTAAAAAAAAAAAATAGTTGTAGGGACTACTATGCAAGAGTCATTCCATGAAACAAATCCAGTGGTAACACCATAAATAGTGATGGGAAAGAAGACTAACCACTTCTCAGTGACTCCTCTTGAGCCCCCCAAGATCTAATGTGAGTATATATACAACATGAAATAGGACACGAGACCTTTTCCTTTAAAGAAATAATAGAAAAAAAAACTTTTTTTTTTAACATAAGCACCTTAGCCTTTAATCATAGTCACACAAGTAGAAGTGGAAAGGCCAGGGACAGCTGTCCGAGCATTTGGTGAATGCGCTATAGATGCAGGAGAATCTGGACTGGACCAGCAACCTGGGATGTCAAAAGTGAGAGGGTTACTCACATCCAACTGGGAGTAACTATTACCTGTATTAAAGGGCAAAACCAGCACATGAATTTGGTTTGGCCATCTGTGAACCCCGACTTTAGAAAATTATACTTCTCTACAAAATATGGGAATTCCCTGGCTGATATGACTGCACAAAGCTCTAATGAGGAATAGTCATGTGCCAAGAAGAATGCTGCGTAGAAGGTGTTTCATCCTGACTGTAAAAGCTAAAAGAAAATGAGTTGTGGGGTTCTGAATACTGGTGAGACAGTACAGGGTGAGAAAGAATTCCTGGGGTAGATAAATGGAACTAACAGGAATGGGCTACAAGAACATGAGCTTTTAGGCTAGATTTCAGAGATTACTTTGCTTCATGAGGGCTTTGCTTCATTGGTTAAAATAGGTTGAAGTATTTGAGTAGCTGGGATTCAGCAAGAAAACACCAATCAATTACTCTGAAAGCATGAGAGTCTCCAGGGGCAGACACCAAAGGCAAAAACTGGGCTATTACAGGTATGTTTGTGTGTCTTATAACACACTTTGTTGTTGAACAGCTACATCTTTGGCAAAATAATTCCACTACATGTAGACTTGGTGAAGAATCATCTGCTTGGGTCAAGATGAAAACAAAATGTTACTGGCTATTAGTCAGTGAAATTAACCTTGTAAATATACAAACCGTATTGGAATATGATATACATGAAGTTGAAGGGGATTTTGCTCACTATTTTTCTGGAGAATGCTCTTTCACATCTTTTAACTTCACTGACAGAGATAAAAAATTGTAAGGACTTGTAATCAAAAAAACATTTTTTGCGCGACAAAATGATCAAGAAGTCAAGATAATTTTTTATTCAGTGCTTCTACTCCAAATATTTGTAGGAACATCAACAGATTTCTCCAACCAAACAGAGAAATCTGTTTAGGACCAGTACTCACTTAAATATATGCATATGGGATAAAATCTTCCACATCTAGGTAGTCACCTTGCACTCAGTAGAGAAATAGTTACTTCCAGAAAATGATCCATCTGACATGGATCAGACTTTACTGTAGGGTGAGATATTTCAACCATTGTCCATCTCTCCTGACTAAATATAAAAGAAACATAGAGTAAGGTTGTGAAATTCTACATGTAGTAAGATAAATCCTGACACTAAAGTCCACCTCCGCTGCTAAGGAAAATCTGCTTTTTTGAGAAGATAGTAACTCTTCAGGGGAGGTCTTCAAAAGCAGATTAAAATGGGCACAGATAAGAAAGGCTGTGTTTGTTTCATATCAACAGGTATGAGGTTTGATATTAAACTTCTGTATTTTTTCAGCTTCTTTTCTAGGTGTGGGACCAAATTACTAACAAAATCAGAGAATTTTTTTCTGCAGAGGTAAGAGTTCAGTAGTACTTGTAAAGAATAAGTTAAATGTGTGGAATGCCAACCTCAGCTCTTAGGTGTGGGGAGTAATGAATCCACAGTGTGTTTCTTTTCCCTGTTACAGGGTGAGTTCATCTCCTGTTATTTCATCTGCTTATGTCTCCAGCTGGGATGGACTAAATCACGAAATAACTGAAGAAATAAAAGAGCTAGAAAAAATCTGAACGCTGCGGCGAATGTGCAGCTGGTGTTGTTAGTTGCCTCACCCATATATTTGTATTTACCCAAGAAGTTTAGAAGAAGCCCTATGACATAAGTGAGGTGTGGCATCTGGCAGTAGTGGCCCTGGAAGAAAGAGAAGCCATCAGGAGGTACTTCTAATGGGAACAGATCCCAAAAGCATCACCTATGTAAATGACAAGGAAAAGTACCAGTCACTCAAGAGAGAAGGTGTTCTTCAGGTAAGATGAGTAATAAAACTGCAAATGATGGAGGAAAAACAAGTATTAATTGCCTTATGCTGATGACTTTGATAGAAGGTCCTTTTTGCCCTGTAATTCTTGGATCAAATGTTCAAGTGAAAATATATTTAGCGAAAATTTAGGCATCAACATGGCGTGTTGACAAAAAAACCCCCAAACAACTAAAACAACAGAGGAAGGTAAAAAAATTGAGTATTTTAGGCATGAATAGAATTTTTATACATCTAAGAAAGGTAATCTGTCCAAAAACTTAAAGTAAATTCCACTGAAAATAGCTATAAATGTTTGCTACATTGTAATTTGAAGCTAACAGATGGCACATGAGGCCAAAGCAAAAACAGGATTTAACTGCTGAGAACTAAGCTGTGCATGAGAGGTAAGCTTCAGTTAAGATGATAAGAATTTTTCACCAACTTCAGCTTCAGGACCTAAGTTGTAAAGTGAATTCACCTTAAATGACTGTGAATGCTGACAACAGTCAACAGTTTGGGATTGTTTCTGCACAGAATTATACATGATGTGCTTAATCCAACTGGCCCAGCTGCTTGAGGGAGGCAGCTGGACAGTGCCTTACCTAGACATTTGACTAATGTACCAAACCAAAAACCCAAATGTTTCCAGATTTTAAACTTTTTTTGCATTCCTTGTTATCAGAATGATGACTATGAGCTCTTTCTTAGACTCAGATGTCACCACACCACAAGGCAATATTGTTGAACTTAGTAGACTGGCACCAAATGATGCCTCTGTCCTAGCTGGACATGACCATGTGAAAAAAACAATGTTATCTGAATCTTGTGAGAAGAATTGTAACTGATGATGGTACATCTTAAAATGTCTCTTGCTCTTTATGGTTGCTGTGGGAAACTGAGTGGAAGTACCATAGAAACCTGCAGAATATTATGTAAGAGAGTCCCTCATGCCCTGTGAGCAATTCTAGGTGTTGGGGAGAGGAGAAGACTCTGTAGGAGATGACAAAAAGATCAGAACATCTTGGTGCCCACTAAAGGCTGTGGAAGCCACAGAAAATAATCAGCAAGGAAGTGGCTTTATAAGTAGTTGAGGCAGGGAGAGGATGTAGGGAGACAGAAGGCTAGGAAAAGTGTTAAAGGGATCTGCATAGCTTCCATGCTAGACTATATCCTGAAAATAATCTTGAACAGGAAAGCCTCGAGAAGATAGCCGAGTGACTTTGCAGTAAACTTGTCAATATGTTCTTTTAAGACAGACCAGAGGGTGGATGTCAGCATGAAGAGATTATTTCATAAACAGGGGACAAGATGGACATTTTCTGGGAGCAGAATACTTTATTGTACTGCAAAGAAATTACCAGGCCTTTTATAAAAGTTCTCCTGTTTTCTTCTTGCTCAGTCTTAAAAAGAGTTAATATCATGTAAATTCTTCTATTGTATAGAAGATGCACAAGCTATGTAAAATATAACTAGACATGGGAAGAGTCAAACAGGAAACAGAAACTTAACATGTTAACAAGAATTACATTTATGTAGTATTATCTCTAGTACCAATGTTCTTAATGAAGAGAAAGAAAAATTAACCATAAATTAACTATTATCACAATCATGTACAGATGATTTTCGGTTAGATGAAGATTGGATTTACCAAGACATTCACAGTATATTACCCATAAATGGAATAATTACCTCCATTTACAGCTGCTATACCAATCATCAGGATCTCTTAGTCCTAAATTGATCTGTTGGAAGCAATTGATTTCTGACCTTCTAGGTCTCTACTGGTTTGACTGCTTATCACTGCTCATGGCTGTTATCTGTGCCATTGTGACAAGAGGCAAGCTCAGACATCATCAGTAGTTTTGGAACACAATTACTGTGTCCTCTGTATGCTATCAACAATGAACACAACTGTACAAGCAGTATTTCCCCTTGCAGAAACAGGCCTTATAATGAGATTTGCTCTCTGTTAGAATGAAACACTAACTAGCATAGCCATGATAAGCATATCTGCATCAAAAACTAAATTATATCCTTCTTAAGCAATAAATACAGAGCTTTCTTTCCTCAGGTCCCTGTATTTCCTATGGCCTAGAAGGACAAGGACTCAAAAATCATAACCACAAGCAATGCACAGTGTTATGTAGCCCATGTGAATGTAAATGATGAGAGTAGCTGTAACTCAGTAACTTGTGCCAAATGAAGCTAGCTTGCAATGTTCCAATAACTAAGTTTTCAGATTATTTTGGATCTTTTTAATTAGTGTACTGGAGACTGAGTTTTGGGGAGTCTTTGTTTGTTTGCTTGCTTGTTTTTCTTTATCTTATTTTACACTGACTACTCTAAAGAAAGATTCAGAATATCATTGGCTCAACATGGCCAAAAAATCCTTACAGTTTCAACAGCTTTTAAACGGGGAGAAAACTGACAACTGGCTGTCAGATTTTTATTATGTTGCTATTTTCCACCTGTTGAATCCTTGTAATTGGAAAGACAAGCACGATTTGCACAACAAAATATGTATGTGCAAATAGGGATATAGAGAGTCAGCTGAATTATCTGAGGAAGAAATTACTTCTATGAACTGAGAAAATCCATGCAATTGATACAAGTTTAACCTGAACAAACACTGTTTGGAAATAACCCAGAAAAATAGAACATTAGTGCTGATCAGTTGCTTTGGGATGTCTGTTGCTAAGTCTTACAGGTAGGCACAGAATTTATGTTTGCTGCCAGGCATGCAGAATGTGCTAAGTGGACAGCTGCAGAATCAACAAGCTGCTCTGTTTGTCTGGCTACACAGAGACTCACAAGAGTGATGAATAAGATAGACTGATGCTGAGGTAGGAGCTGGTAGTGACAATATGCAGGGTGGGGGGAGGTACATGACAAAGCAGGGGTGAGGAGGAGGGGAGACACAATTAAGCATGTGGTGGAGGAAGATACCTTTCCAAGTCTGTTTCACTTCTACCACCTTCAGGATGATGTTTGCATTCACACATTACCAGAAAGGTACCGGTGGAATCCTGTCAGACAGGAAAAAAAAATGCCGACTTGGACTTCAGCAGAAAAAGGACACCCATAGCTCCTTACAAGCATTATTTCACCACCGCCTCAAAAAAATTCCTATTTTTTTTATAAAGGAGAAGGGTCTTTCCATCCAGTCTGTGATGTGATTTCTTATTGATGAAAAGAAAGTAATGCTGATGTCATACCAAATGTGACCAAGCACAGGCAGAACTCCGTGATTAATACCTTGAGCCATCAAGCAGATCGAGGTTATGGGATGAGAGGCTGGATAAGTGTATTATCTGCATCAGGTCATGGGGGAGGCCATAGCTTCAAAACCTTGTGGAGACATGAAAAGTGGCTGTCCATGGTGTGAACAGCATCTCTAGGAGAGTGATTGTCCTTTTGAGAAGATCTCAGGTAGACATCGCAGTCAATATGGAACTGGACCCAACCAATTAAATCTTTAGATTTTCAATTAATTCCTTGTTTAATAGAAACATGGTAGTTAATAAACTTTTCCTTCCTCTTTCCTATTTTTTCTCTCCTTCCCAAAATAAAGAGCTGTGCTGATTCTCTTGAGCACAAGGTGGCAGGATTCAGCTTCACTTTAAAGCCAATGAAGGCTGAGCAGTGCTTTGAAGTGATAAGATAAACACTTTTCCATTATTAGGAATGCAAAATCAGCCAGGATAAAGTAGCTAGATAAATCTGCAAATAGGTGGAACACTGGACAGAATAAGATGGAGGTTAAAACACTCGGAGAGTGCCTCGTGTTTGGAGGAAATAGTGTTGTCTGGAAGCCAAATTTTGTAATTTAGGGAAAAGATATGGGATCTCATGTAAGTGAAAGTACACCTCAGTGTATTTGTCAGCCCAAAAGGTGGTGTAAACTGGAGCTCACAGGCTTGCTCTGAGTCATGGTACAGACGTGTGTCTCTGACCACAGCTCTAGCTTGAATGCAAGAACACCTTCATGCGAAAAGTTTCATGGGAATTGGGATACTTTGCTGGAAAACAAAATGTTTCTGATAAGATCATGAGGTCCCATGAACTGTCTAACCTCTCCCTGCTGTAAGAGCTAAAAACTTCCAAACTGTAAGCAAAATATAAGAAGTTTATTTCTGCACAGTTCTGGTAAGACTGGTCTTTCACATTCCTTTGGATGGGATAGGATACCATAGCACACACACAAATCATGTGGCCTTTACCTGTTCCTAGACTCTATGGTATAATTTCTTATTCCTCCACCTAAATAACAGTAAATAACTCTCACAAAGAGTCTTTGAGTTTTCAGCTCCTACCTCTTTTCCAGAAATACATGTTTAAATCTTTACAGATATTTACTGTAATTCCTATGCTGTGGCACATTCTTTATGTATGGTGTATGAGTTAAAGTTTCAAAACTTTTGAAGTAATCAAACACTCAACTTTAGAACAGCGATTTCAAGCAAACAGTGAGTTTTTCAGCATCTTCAGGTTTTCCGTATGATATATTCAGATGAATGTTCTCCCATAACTTTATTTACGTCAGTAAATAAAAACAGGTAAAGAAATGTGTATTGCAAAGAAACAGAATTTCTGGGAAGTCATTGATTTGCTTTCACCTACCTAAGGCAAATCTCTTTACCATCTTGGAAGAGGTTTACTTCATCTGCTCTGAGAAGGCTCTATTACTCAAGATTTGAGTGTTCTCTGAAGTGATCTATTTGCTGTGCTTAACTGTCCTTTTCAAAAGTTTTCATAACGTCAAACATGAATCTGCCTTGTTGTAAATCAAGTGCATTAATCCTTGTCCTATCCTATAGACAAAAAATATTACCTGTCCTTGTTACATATTTCAGGGGTGTTATTGAACTTCCTGTCAGATTTTCATTAACTGAAGAAAGTGAGTTCTTTCAATCTTGAGTCAATTCTTATTTTCTAGCCCTCTGATAGCTTTGTAATATTTTTAACTCTTTGCTATGATTTTACCACCTTCAGGGTGATGTTTCGTCTTGTAGCATTACCAAAAAGCTACTTCTATTTAGTGGCTTAGTTGTGGCTCTTCCTAAGTACTGATTAATAGGAAGTATTTGAGTACTTTAAGTTCTTTTTTACTTTCTTGAATCTGAGAAAAATATAGAAAACATAGAAATAAAACTTATCTATGTAGAAATGAAGTAATGATTTACCACCAAATTTCTTTGTACAGCTTCCCTTTAGTAATTCTAGAATTTAAAAACTCAAAGCAGGAGCTGTGCCTGTAGAAAGAGCTACTGTTTCCCCCACTAAGCCAGCAATGGTATTTCTTCATGGAGCACTCCATAGCTTACATTTTGACAACTTTGGTGGCCTGAAAATATGACACTTTCAGTTTGTTTCTTCCCACATTCTTCCCCCAGTCAATTTTGGCAAAATACTAGTTTTAGTATTTGGGAATTTTACCATCATATTTTCACAGCTGGTAATTTTTGGCATTGTCATACAGAAATCTATGTCTCAAACCTTCTAAGACAAGATTACTGCACAACATAGCAACAGTCCTATGAGAAATCTTTTGAATTGCAGCAAATATAAACTGCCGTTTACCACAACAGGTGATAACACCGTTTTCTAATGTTGCCTCTAGCTTTATTTAACACTGATCTGCAGCCTTACGAATGTATGATCTAGCCAACAGAACTTTGTTCTTTCAACACTATTGAATTATCTAATTAGCCAATTTGATCCAACTGCATGGTTTTATCTAAAACTTCTTTGACAACTCAATTTCACAGATTCACCAAAACCAGAGATGCCTCTGAAAGAAAAATGTTCAGTATATGCCTACATATGATTAGACAAATGTGAGCTTGTTGTCACAGAATCACTAGGACAGTTAAAATGGGTATTTATTGCCCTAAAGAGGTCTTTGTGTTCCTCCAGGAGAGAGAGGGAGAATAAAGTATATTTTCCAAAACTGTAAGGAGATGTGGCTTGAGAACAGTAATGTAGGTGTTGCAGCAACTAACAGGTTTCAAAATTTTACTTCTATCCTGCATTAAGGCTCTTTCTCAAGGTCTTTTCTAATTTGAATCATATTGCAGTTTATGCTATTAATCTTTCTGTCTCTTTCTTCCAAATTCTTTAAAAATCATCAACTTTTTCCTCTAGAAAATTGCTGCATGATCTTTTAATCTTACTTGTTATCCTTCCATAAATATTTTGTTTAGAGAAATACTTTACTTAAAATTTATTAGTGCCTTTCAAAAAAAGTTTTGTATTAGGTGTAGACAAAAGGTCCTTCCATGTTTTTATGCAGTGTTATTTGCTTTGTTATTAATTTGGACTCTCTTCATCTTCCTTGTGTTTTATTTAGAAAGGACAAAGTGCTGAACTTCAGAGAGAGGCAGTATATTCTGAGTATCTATACAACAATTTTACTTCAAAACTTTGGCTTAAAAATATCATGACTCACAATACTTTTGATTATGTCTTTTTGTAAAGTCTGTGTTTGTTGCTTTACGGGGAGGTATATTATTTCTGTATAGTGTGTTCCAGCTATGTATGGCTATGACTTTCTTAGTAGGATGCTCTATTAAAGCAAAATCAACACATGCCAGGCCTACAAAGCTATGCAGTAAGATGTGGATTTTCCTGTTAGCCTGAGCAAATGCAAATATAATGGAATGTCTTTTCAATTAGAAAGTGTCATGTCAAATTTATTCCCAAGCATCTTCTAACACTGTATTAACTGTTCATTCTGTACCTTTGTAATGGGAATTCTGTAACCTTTTTTTCTTTAATTCGCCCTGATTTAGTAACTTCAGAATACTCAGCTTGGGTAACTAGGTAAGAAAAGAGCATCAACATCTTTATACTTAATGGTAAAGTAGTAAGTGAAGAACCCGTCGTCACAGATGAAGGACTACCTGTCATGTGCCAGGGCAGAAGCACAGAATCTCAGAGACGGCAAGGGAAGAGCATCCCAGATCAGCCGGTCTGTGCACCTGCGAATACGTGACACGCGTATGTCATTCAGACTTGCCTCAGCCTCGATGTACGGAAATGATAACTACTTCTTGTGGAGTGTCGTGTGCCGTCCCACCCGGCGCCTGGGGGTCGGTGGGGCAGCCGGGGCTGCACGGCCCCCCGCGGGCCGGGCCGCGGTGCACGGCGGCGGCGGGACGCGCGGTGGCGCCTGCGGAGCGCTCAGCGCGGGGCACTGCGGCGGGATCCGGTGCACCGGCAGCGCTGCGGAAACCCGCAACCGGGGGTGGGGGCAGAAAAAAGAAAAGCAGCCCCGACCGCGGAGCTGTCAAGGGGAAAACAAAGCGTTTTAGGGTCGCTCATCCGTCGTCTCCTGGAGTTTTCGCACCATCCCCATTTATCACCCGATGGCGAGCTCCCGCCCTGGCGGGCATGCCAGGTGCTCTCGGCACAGTGCCTCCGTCTGCCCGGCGGGGCACACAGCCCGCAAAGGCGGCGGCGCGCTGCCCATCCCGCGGTGTGCGTGTACGCCTGTATGAGTGTGAGTGTGTGTGTACATGTACATGCGAGGCTGAAAGCTCAAGTGCAGGCTGCCTATTGGTATCTGCTCTTCGGCAACCTCCCTTTCCCCCGCTCTCCCCTCCTCCCTCCCTTGTCTTTTTTTTTCATTTTTATTTCAGGCTCATTTTGTGGAGTTTCTGCCCCTCTCTGCGTCAGCCCCACGTCACTTTGCCGGCAGCTCCCCGTCTTGGGCTGGAGCAGGAGCCGGAGCTGCTTTATTATCAGCTGGAGGGAGGGAGGAGGAGACNAACGGCGGCGGCGGCGGCGGGAGCAGGAGGAGGCCGTCGGGGCAGTGCTGGAGTGAGCATGGTGTCCTGGCGGCGGAGGCCGGGGCCCGGCCTGGCGCGGCTGTGGGGCTTGTGCTGCCTGGTGCTGGGCTGCTGGCCGGGTGCGCTGGGCTGCCCCGCGTCCTGCGGGTGCAGCTCCTGGCGGATCTGGTGCACGGGATCGTCGCCGGGCATCGCCTCCTTTCCCGTGCCGCAGAGGAGCGACGAGGGCGACAAT
>VXAX01003041.1:118572-348976 GCA_013399835.1 Leptocoma aspasia | reverse complement strand
GGGTTTTTTTCTTTTTTTTTTTTTTTTTTTTTTTTTTTTTTTAACTTTCGTTCCCTCAGCTTATCGCTGCGAACCGAGAGTTTTGGTGGTGGCTTGCCCTTCGCTCCAGATTTCTCTTGTTTTATTTTTGTAAAAGAAAAAAAAGAATAAAAAAAAAGAAAAAACAAAGTAAAGGAAGAGATGCGGCAGAAAGTGACAGCAAACTGTCTTTCATACCCTAACCATAGGAATGCGAACGTGCTTTGACCTTCTTAGTGGAGGTGGCTGGAAAGAAAAAATACAAAACCTGCAGAGGAATGAACACAGTGCTGCTTGTCAGCAACTGGGAGGGAATTATAGAACCTTAATTAACCGGGAGGAAAAAAGTTTTTTTCCTCTCATTCCCCTGTGGTGCTTCTTCCTCATTGGCCTCGAAGACATTATTTGGTGAGGGAGTTCTGCAGCTTTCTGTGTTAAATCCGGCATCGTTTCACAGTTCAGAGAACCACGGCATTCATGTACATTGCCTAAGAAATCCTCTCGCAATTTTTGAAAAAATTTTGCATACTGGATGTGTAGATGATAGATCTCGGGAAAAAACCTTCTCAAGCTGTTTTGTTTGTATTTCCCTACCCCTGTTTTTGAATTACTTTCTGTGGCATTTAATGAAAAAGATACCAGCTTATTTGCCCCAAATCTATACAGATTTCTCACTATTTGTATTCTCCGTCCTTCTTCTGTTTTTCAGTGTCTTTTAGAAGAAATAAAAAAGTACTGTGGAATACAGTGTGAGTTTAGATTAAATTCTAGCCTTTGGGCTACATTCCTGCAGTTCGTTGAAGTCAATTTGCTGCATTTCCCTGCATTTGCTTGGGGGAAAAGCTAGAGGCACTCATTTCTACTACTACTGTATGGCCTACCTTTGGGAGATTTTTAGGACCAGTGATAGAGAAATGGTCTTTCTGAGTTATAACTGTTATTGATCCAGATATTTGTGTTATATTCTGTAGATTAATTAGATAGAAAAAAAAAGTTACTTTGAGCTATGCATCTGTGATCATTTTTATAGGCTTTGGTAGCCTTTTTATTAAGTGCATTCTGTTTAAAAGTAACGGAGCAATTTTCATCTAGAATTTAATCTCTGGTTTGAAAGGCCAGGACAGAAAACACATATTGTAAATATGTTTTCTTCCATGATCAACTTAAAACATGTCTAGTCATTTTACGTTGATACTTCTGGCTTTAATTTTTCTGGGTTTTTTAAGCTTCATTGTCTTTACAGTTCTGTTTGGTTTTTACTGTATCATTCTCTGACATTGCACATTGTTTTGTTTGGTGATCTAAAAATAATTTTGAGTCATGGCTTTCTCAGGACATGCTGTTGCATGTATTTAAGATGGTCTTTTCATGCTTACTTTTAACATAAGACACCGGGACCCTTTAATTAGTTCATAGACATAAATTAAAAATTGAACTGCAGTAGCTGTCATATTATTTCATTGTGTGAGCTCGGTAAACACTAAGTACATACAGAAGCAGTTCTAATACAGTAGATACAGATTGTCAAACCATTTTTAACACCACAGACCTTGCTTAATTCTAGCTAAGAAACAGTTTTAAGAGACTGGAATGTTACATTTCACTTGTGTAGCTTCAGGCCTGGTTCTTTTATGTGCTCTGCAGATACATTCCATTGGTCTCTGGTGGAATTACTCTTGGTATAAATAACATGTAAAAAGTATAAGACAATTAATGTGAAGAATTTATTCACATGCATTTCCTGAGTATCTATTGAAATGAATCCTTCACTTGTTGGCTTTGTCATGGTCTTGACAGGAGTGCATCCTCCAGTCCTAGGCAAAACATCCACAGGCACCCAGGGCATGTGTCCTAAGTTCAGTTCCTTACCCCAGCCGCAGGCACTGAGAGCGCTGGGATAACTGCATGGTCAGGGTGGTATGTGAAGCCCGTGGTGGTGCAGAGGATTGGCTGTGGGCCAGGTGGATGGCACTGAGCAGGCAGGATGTGAGTGGGCAGCCAGGGTTTTTCACTTGGCTTTAAGAGATGGAAAAAGATGGAATGGTGCAGCAGGAATAACAGAGATGAGCTACCATGTATCTGGCAGCCTCCACCACTTAACACCCAGGTGCTTCACTCTTTTGGTCCACAGGTGGATTGTGCTTTAGAGTTTATAAGCAGTCTCATCCCAGTCCAGCTATTTCTTGATTCCTGCTTGGATTCAGCATCCAAATCTATGGAGAGGTTACTTCTGCATCAGCCCTATGAAGTCCAGCTGCTGAAACTTGGTGTGGGAGGGCATAAGAGTATTTATGCCTGGTGCTTTCTTAGTCATCTCCCTCACTCTTTCCCTTCCTGTCTGTTTTTGCATAGTCTTCTACTACAGTAAATGAGACATTTTAGATTTGCCCAGTTGATTAAGATGATGATGTGGGCTGATCTTTATCTGGAAAGCAAGTACCGGTGCTTATCATAACAGATTGTACTTGTAATAATTGTTCGGTCACTTTGGTATCATTGGAGATAAATTGAACACCAGAGTGAGATTCTGTGTTAGGATAAATCGTATCAGTCATTGATACATTAAAAGCCAAGGACCAAGAGTGACAAAAGCAAAATGACTTTATCAGTTTTGTAAAATCCATGCCTTGTAGACACAATGGCAAATAAGTAGGCCTTGACAAGATCACTCGTGCAAAAATATTAATAGGATAATAAATGAGAAAATTTTAGAGTGGTCAGGACTTCTTGTAAAAGGACCAATGCAATATTTTCTCATTAAGGAAAATGTATTGCTGTGGTATCTCCTTGTACATGACTCTACAAAGACTGATTTAAAAGTGACATCTTGCAGTACAAGTATATTCTTGGCCTAGCTTCACAGTTCTGCTATCAAGTCATTAATATGTTTACTTATGATTATTCAGGTGAATGAGGTTTGAAATTAATTGGTATTTTTCCGGAAGGACTGCTTGCCAACAAAATAGTAGGCGACTTTTAAGCTCTTGCCTATTAAAAGAGAGGTGATTGTGTATTGCGTACATTTCAAAACCACAAAGTAAATTTCTAATGCAGTTATATAAAGCACTCTAGAATTGTTAATAAGTAAGACAGGATAAGTAATTTATAGAGTAAATTATTTAACAAGTCATGTGAGCTTGTGCTAAAAAAAAGGGCATGTTTAAATTCATTGAAGCTCAGAGCTGTTGGTATTTTGAGTCTTTTTTATTCTAGATTTTGAGACTGTTGTAGATTTAATGTCATATAAAACTGTCTACAAGGCTCCTCAGCCTCTAGTCCCTTCCTCCTCAAAGCAACTTCTGGCTGTGCATCATTGCATGACTTAGCTGGATTGAGAAATTATTTCTGGTGACTTGGAATTGTATAATAAAACATGAGGCACCAGGCTACAAATTATTAAAGGCATTTTGGACAGTGGTGATGTAATAGTTTCATTTAGGAATTTGTCCTTTTTTTTTTTTTTAAACTTCCTTTAAAGATCTGTGTAATTGGTTAAGGTAAGTTAAAAGTAAGCACTGTGAAAATCAGTTTTGTAATTTCTAGGCACTAAAAATACTCCGGGACCACAAAGCATTGAATTTTGTATATGTTCCTTTTTTTGCTCCCAGGGAACTTTTTGTATGTCTTGTTCTAGACATTGCCCTTCTCATTTGTGAGGACTGATGGGGCTCCTGAGGGTTTCCACTGAGGCTGTCTCAATCAGGCAGAGACAAAACAGCTCATGAGGCTGGAAGAGAGCATCATCCTTCAGGAGGCAGTCAGTGTTGGGCAGGGTCACAGGAACATTGTCTCTCCCTCAATATCTTTGATCACTCAAGAGTTTTGAGAGAGGTTTGGGATGTATAAACTGAAATGAAAGATTTGGTCTTGAACACACTATTTTCAAGAAACTTCAATTTTTTTCCATCCTAATGAGAAAATAGGGCTTGGCAGTGCAGCCTGTGATATCTTTAGGATGGCATTTTCCAGATTTCTCAGGTTCTATTTTTTCTCCATTATTTTTATGCTGACAAGTGTAACAGAGAAAGTAGCTTAGCAATATTCTGGATCCCTAATCACTGTAGAGCAAAAAATTTTACGTAACCTGGGCCTGATTTCTCCATTTTGTTTTTCATTTTAAAGAGGGATCCCCTGTCTCCTGGTTTGCTTTTTTTTTTTTTTGACTGCAGTTCTCTTTCTCCTGTGTTTGTCATCTGTCTGTACACAAATGTTTAAGAGTATGGCCCTTAAGGTGGTCATCCAGATACACTTTCCCGAATCGGAGAAGTGTAGCAGGTAACGGAGCAAAGAATTCTAAAACTGCTTCAGTGTGTTGTTGATGTCAGATGTATATTTAGCTTGTTACCTCTGAAAAACTGTCCTTTAAACATCAAAGCAGATTGTATAAATTCACTAATTTACATGCATTTCAAATGGAGACATAAATCCATAGAGGTTTGAAACCTGCAACTGCTTGGGTTGTGAATATGCTTTTTTACAGGATGCTGTTATGTTTGTGAAGATCTCTTCATCCAGATGTATGTAGTACATCACTGCTGTTAAATTATATATGATCATATATAATTGGGATGCATATTAATTCCTGGTTGATTGTAAACCTATATTTTCAGAAACTGCAAAAGGCAAACCAAACTACTGCCTGTCCTGAAATGCACATATGGAGATTCTGTGTTTTTACATAGCTACTATTAAACATAATATTACAGTATCACAGGATCACAAAATGGATCAGGTTGAAAGGGACCACTGGTGGTCCAACCTCCCTGCTCAAGAAAGGTCTACTAGAGCACGTGGACAGCATTGTATCCGGAAGGTTCTTGAATATCTCCAGTGGGGAAGACTCCACAACTTCTCAAGACGATCTGTTCCAGTGCCTGGTCACCTGCACAGTTAAGTTCTTCCTCATGTTCAGGTGAAACTTGCTGTGCATCAGTTTCTACCCATTGCCCTTGTCCCATTGCTTAGCACCACCAAGGAGAGCCTGGTTCTGTCCTGTTGACAGACATTGTTCTTTCAGATACTTCCATATATTGACAAGATCACCTCTGAGTGATCTGTTCTCAAAGCTGAACTGGCCCAGCTTCCTCTACCTTTTCATGTATAGGAGATGCCCTAGTTCCTTAATTATCTTCATAGCCCTCTGCTGGTCTCTCCCAGGATGTCCATGCCACTCTTGTCCTGAGGAGCCCAGAACTGGACACAGCACTCCAGATGTGCCTCACCAGGGCTGAGTAGAGAGGCAGGATCACCCCCCTCACCTGCTCTTCCTGATGCACCCCAGAACATCGTTGGTCTTCTTGGCCACCAGGCTACATTGCTGCCTCTTGAACAACTTGCTGTCCACCAGGACCCCCAGGTCCTTCTCCACAGAGCTGCTTTCCAGCAGATCTACCCCTAGCCTGTGCTGGTGCTTGGGTTATTCCTTCCCAGCACAGGATCTTGCTTTTGCTTTTGTTGAATTTCAGACAGTTTGTCTCTGCCCATCTCTCCATCCTGTCAAGGCTGCAGTCTGGGGTATTGGCCACTGCTCCCAGCTTTGTGCTGTCAGTGACCTGCTGAGGAGGCATCTGTCTCTTTGTCTTAGTCACTGCTGAACAAAGTGAACAACACTCAGCCCAGTACTGACTCTTGGGGGACACCACTTGTGATGAGCCTCCAACTTGACCTTGTGCCACTGATTGCAGCTCTTTGGGATCTGCCATTCAGCCAGCTCTCAGTCCAGCTCACTGTCCACCCATTTAGTTTGCGCTTCCTGAACTTGCCTATGAGAATATAATGTAAGACAGGATCTAAAGCCTTGCTGAAGTCGAGGTAGACAATAGCCCTCATCCATCCAGGTAGTTGTCCCATCATGGAAAACAATCAGGTTGGTCAAGCATGATCCCCCTTTGCTGAATCGATGATGGCTAATTCTGATCACCTTCTTGGCACCGATGTGGATAAAGATGGCCTCCAGAAAGAGGCACTGCATCATCTTTCCAAGGATCAAAGTGGGGCTGGCTGGCCAGTTGTTCTCTGGGTCCTCCTTCTTGTCCATTTTGAAGACTGGGGTGAAATTTACTTTCTTCCAGTCCTCAGATACCTCTCCTGATCACCATGACTATTTCAAGACAACTGCAAGCAGCCCAGCTATGGCATCTGCCAGTTCCCTCAGCACTTGTGAATGCATCCCATCAGGACAGCATCTTTTCATTTGTTCCAAGTATCCTGTTGCTGCTTTCACTTCCTGTGTATCTCCTGCTTGTGCTTCACTTTTGACAGGAGTTTTTTGCTCATTAATGCAGCTGTCTTGCCCTCTTTGCTCCAGTTCTTGCTCATCAGGATGCACTGGTCTTGAGCCTGGAGGAGGTGATGCTTGAATATTTATTGATCAGCTCCTTGGACCCCTGTTCTCTGCAGGACCTGTTCCCGTGGGATTCTTACAAGATCCTTGAAGAGGCTAAACTTATCTCTCCTCAAATCCAGGATTTCAATCTCACTTGCTACCCTGCTTCCTCTATGCGAGGTGCTGAACTCCACAAGCATCTCATGATCACATTGCACAATTGTAGTGGACTTACTGGAAAAGAGCCCCACCATGGAGATTCAACATTTATTTTTTTATTACTTTCTTGTAATAAAATTACCTGCACTGAGTGTGGATCATGGACAGAGGCTCTAGGTGAAACTTAAATATTTTTAATACCAATTCAGCTATATATGTTTCTGTGTTGTGTTTTCATTGTTAGGATAAATTCTTGGAGATCAGGTTTCAGGTCAATATTATTTTTTTCCTAGACAAGGCATGAAGTAATGAGATTTTTTTTTATCTTCAGAAGGAAGATAAAATGTAAGGAAGCAGGCCAAAGGTGTCCAAGATATTTTCAGAGGCACTTTGGCACTTTGAGAGATTGTAATCTTTGAGTGGTGTAACTTGAACTTTGCTAAAGCAAACTAGTCCTGATCTTGCAAGGTAGTTAGATGCTGGGATTCTGGCCTATGTAAAGTCAGTGACAAAAATGAATAGAGTTCAGTGTTTCACCAGCATAATTTAGAGTACATATGTGAAGGATGAAAGGAACCTTGATTCAGGCATTTTCCTGCCTTTTTTAAGCTTGGAAGAGATGGGGCTTTTTACTTGATTACTTGTTGTGTTTTTGACTTGCAGGTTTTTTGCCTTTCATGTGTTTTCATTCTGTATGAATGCTAAATATGTTGAGGTAAGTGGAAGCTAAGATTGCGTATTTCAGGAAGGAGCCTTTTACAACATTTTAGATAATTTTGCTTTGGAATGAACCTCCTTGTGCAAAAAGAAGTTGCAGCTCCTGCTATGGATTCATAGAGGATATATGGTTCATGGTATACAGTTGTGTGATGTAGAAATAAAAGAAAGGCAATGAATTAATCAAAGTTAGGTCAATTTGTTGCTGAAACAGACAACGGTGAAATCTTAACATTTCTGAGCTCCTTATGGAAGGATCTGTCCACAGAGCAGTAGTTGAGGCTAGGAAAGTTACCTGTTTTTCCTCTTGAGAGGTGAGCCAAGAGGAATCTTCCAGTTTTAGATATAAATAAAATTAGTTTTACCTTTTTAATTTCCTAACCAAGCGTGTAAAACTAAGTAAGGCTGTGTTAAGCAGGTATCTTGTGGAGCATGGCTATCCTACATTGCACAATAAGATTCATGTGAAGAGTGCGTAGTGTGTGACTTCCCATTCTTTTGCAACAACTGTCTGGTTTTCTGAATGCCAGACGGCGTGGCAAGCATATGCGGATAAATCATGTGCACATACTGGGCATGGACTGGAAGACCTTTCCACAGCATGTGCTCTGAGTGTCATGGGCTGGACCTACTAATCATGTCTGGGACTGTCCCAGGCCTCAGCATTTGAAGTCTGGCAACCCCCTATTAACTGTGTAGATAAGGCATTTAACTCAACTGGCTACTCTCCACCATGGTGCTCCTTCCAGGAAGTGATTCAGGAGGCTAAATTAGGTTCCTGCTGCAAATTACCCCATGCAGTTATCCCCTTCCATCTCCGCTGACTACTAAGAAAACACTGGGGACTTAGTTCACTGGGGTGAGGGGCAAAAGCAAGACCTTCCTTTTAGCAAGCAGGGCCATACTGTGGAGTAAACTGACTTTGTGGTCCTAGGTGAACCATTTCAGCATTCATGTGAAGAGCTGCTATGCTAGAAGCAGAGCATGGGTCTGAACCAAGGTCTTGCATGTCAGCATCTTAACTGCTGGTCCTGTATGGTGTACAGATGTGGGCTTGCCTTGGTTCTTCCCATCTGAGCTGCCTTCCTTGGCGTAGAACATTCAAATGTGCTTTTGGGTCAGAGAGCAGGACAGTCTGTTTAGCTAAGAAGCTGTGATGCTTATTCGTATAGTGAGACAGCTGGGTCATGCTCCTGCTTCACAGAGTGTTATATTACAGCAAAAATGAGAACAGCACAAACAGGTAAGGTGGAGATTGCCCTCCTTCAGATGGCTTTGTAAATATGGTATCTTCAGAGAGACTAGAATCATATTTCCTTAGGGAGAGGTGGAAATTGAATCTGGTGCCCCAGATGCTGCTGGAGCATTATTTACAACAGTTTCTCCAAATCTGTGGTCTTCAATCTCAGAAAAAGATCTGGTTTTTTTTTTCTTCTTCACTCACTAGGTGGGTGAATAGTCTAGTGCATATTCATCTCCTATTCTCCTCTCCAGTCTTGCCTCTTCTAATTTTTAAAAACAGGTTTTGGAACACATTATGCATACAGTGATATTTACCTGGTAAACATATATACTGTACCCTCCAACTGGGAGCAGTTTTGTTGACTCTGTGTATCTAACTATGTAATGTGCATAAGTATATGTTTTAAGAGTTTTAAGTTTAGAGTGGTAGTAAGTAAGCATCTTTCTAAGACTCTGTTGTGCACATATCACAGTATCACAGAATATGCTGAGTTGGAAGGGACCCTCAAGGATCATTAAGTCCAGCTCCTGGCCCTGGACAGCACCATCCCGAAGTGTCACACCATGTGCCTGAGAGCATTGTCCAAATGCTTCTTGAACTCTCTCAGGCTGGTGCTGTGACCACTTCCCTGGGAATCCTGTTTCAGTGCCCAACCACCCCATGGGTGAAAAACCCTTTTCTAATATCCAGCCTAAACCTCCTGAGACACAACTTCAGGCCATTCCCTCAGGTCCTGTCACTGGTCACCACAGAGGAGAGATCAGTGCCTGCACCTCCCCTTCCTGAGGAAGTTGTAACTGCAGTGAGGTCTGTCCTCAGTCTCCTCCAGGCTGAACAGACCAAATGACCTCAGCTGCTCCTCATATGGCTTCCCCTCAAGACCCTTCATCATCTTTGTTGCTGTCCTCTGGATGGTCTCTAACAGTCTAATATTGTTCTTATACTGTGGTGCCCAAAACTGCACACAGTATTCAAGGTGTGGCCAATGGAGAGTAAAGCAGAACAATTCCCTCACTTGACTGGCTGGTGATGCTTTTGCCATTATTTATAAATATAACAAAACTACAAAATTACGAACATTTTGAATTGGCACCAATCTGTGTGACATCGAGGCACCTAAGCAGAAAATATTAATGCTGTATACAACTTCTGCTATAGACATAACTGCAAATCCTGGATCACGTTTGTGTGCTATGTCTGGCTTGTGTCCTGAAGCTTATGTCATTTAGGGGATATGAAGGGGGATATGAAGGTAGCACAGGTGCAGAAATAGATACCACTTGCTCTAGAGGTTGATGAGGGTGGAAGAAAGACTCTTCCTTTCCTGCTCTGAACATTTCTCCCAACTCTTCGTGGCATTCCTGTCAGCATTGAGACAGGGCAGTTGTTTCTTCTGCTGCATGGTTTGGTTACATGCAGAGTTTTTGCCTGTTTTAGAGCACTTCTACCTGTTCTCATGAGTTTTAATGAACAGCTTAACTTGTAGCAGTGTTGCTCTTCACACTGAGTGTCTACAATAAAAGTTTTATGAGGTGAGAATCCCAACAGTCGAAGGTATCATCAAAATACACATTTCCAGGTGAACCTATGTCTTGGGCCAGGGGCACTGCTGCAGGGATGTGTAGGATGGAGGAATGCTGAAAGATGTGTCTGGTACTGGGGTACAGTCATGAGAAACATAAGCAGAAACAGGCTGGAGTTTGACAGAGGTACTACTCATAAGCACTAGCAGGGACACAAGTTGTAAAAGTAAATGAAGAATGCTGTGAAAGCAGTGATGGTGAGGAGAAGGCAGCTTTTAGAGGTAGTGAAGAAGGTTGAAGACTAGCTAAAGATGTCACTTTGTGAAAGAGGTACATGCAGGGTAAGAGTTTCATTTGAAGGTAAAATGGTAAAGAAGGTGATCTAAGGCTTGAAACTATAATACCAAATAAGTAATATATAATATAATATATAATATATAACTAAAATAAATGCGTATAAAAGAGTGTATTTTCCATATACTTCAGAAGTATAACAACAAATACTGAGCAGGCTTTAAGTACAAGCTGATCACAGTCTAGAAGGAGCATTGCATATGTCACATAGCAGAACAAACAGAAATACAAAGAGAAAACTCAAAGACACAGGATCGTTGTCTGGGTGTACCATTGCGACAGAGAATTTGCTCAAAATTAAACTGGCCTAGTACAGGAACGTGGAAAATACAGGAAAGGAAACAGTAGCAGCAATGTAGCAGTCAGCACAAGTATTAGAAATATTCTGGATTCTAACAATTGTGCAGAAAGTGTAATAAACACATCATTATGCTAATATATGCAGTGCAAGTAAGAAACTACTTATATTAAATGAAGAACAGGATTCTTCAAGTGGAATAATGCTAATGGATGAAGTTATGAATTCAAAAGCTTGGCCAGCTACAATGAAATGCAGACTTTACTACAATGTAAATAAATGTGATAAAGTGAAATAGGAAACTGTGAAGAGCACAAAAAATGTGAAACACAACAGTGAAGAACGCATCGAGAAGGTAATACAAATGATGTTGAAATGCTCTCTGAAAAACGCATAGGCTAAGTTTAAGTGGTAAGATTGGTGTCAACATACAGAAGGTGGGAACTTGTTCTGGTGCTAGACAGACTGAACATGAAAAAGACAACCCATTACCCTTTTAGAATGTTTCAGTAACATAATGTGAAGTTCTCTTCATGTATATTTTTCATTAAAAGACAAGAGTGTATTGGAGAAGACACAGATCTGTGATCAGGGCTACAGAAGATGTTTCACAGGTCTTGGAAGGGAGTCTAGGAAACTAATTGTGAACCATGGCAGCAGATGGTGTCATTTGCAGAATGGAAATGGGTTCTTGTTGCGTTCTCTATATAATAATTGCACAGAAAGGGGGTAGAGGTTATGACCATATGTAGTCTCTCAAGACTTAAATAAAAACAGAAGAAAGAAACTATTTGCTGGCCAATGGGAAGGGGAATATTTTTTAAGATGTCAGGAGTCAAATTGTTCAGCAAATGTAATGTATTAACAGGATATAGATGGATTTTCCTGAATAGATGGCTTTAAGTTTTGCAACTTTGCTCCACCATGTGGAAGTACTGCCTTTTGATCTGAACCTGGCATGAAGTGCACTGCATGCGGTGAATGAGACAGTAAACAAGGTAGCAGGTGCAGATATATGTCTTGATGATCCAATGATCCAGAGCAGATTGATTGGAGTATTTGATATTCTAATAGCCAGTAATTTTAAACTAATAAAGCCAAATATTAATGTCAAACAGTGGGAACTGTATATGTGGGAGAAGACTGACTTCAAAGGAGATTTCAGAAGGAACGTCTTATGTTGAGTGAAAGAGTCAAGGAATAATGAACATGCCAGAACCCAGAGACAGAAAAAAACTGTGTTGTACTGATTTATGTCAGAAGTGCTATCTAATTCCGAAGGATGTGCAGCTACCTAAGACATCTCTTCCAGAAAGTCACTGTCTGAGCATGGGCACCTGAAAGGAAGAGAATTCCAAGGTTTTGACAGCAGTCAAGAAGCTTTAATGTTAATGATTCACTGAGGGACTTAAAAAGATGCATATAAGGGGTGGTTGTCTGAAATCTTACTGTACTCTTGTGGAATGGATGTTTTTCCATTCTCATTTGCATCACGGCCAGTGACAGCTATAGCGATGGTGAAAAGAGAGTATTTACATTACTACTTTTTGAAGACTAGGTGGTTCTGCAGGAGAAAGAACTGTCACATATATTTGTATTTATTCATTCCTTTGATAAGGAAAGATGCTCTTTCATCCTTGCAAGGAAATAATAACATCATCAACAACAACAATAATAGTAAAGATTAGTCTTATGACTGCTTTCTGTTGAGAAATGGAAAACCACATTCACTACCCTCCTTTTGTATGTTAATTTACTGTGTGATTTTTAGCATATATATTACAAAGGGTCTGTATAAGAGTTTGAGCCTCTTCCTAGCAATCTGCATAGATTATTTCATACACGGGGATGAAAATGTGTTTTGAAGATAAGTTCAAAGATTAGAATATATCTTTTAGAATAATAGGTCATTGTTTGGCCTTCTGACAATAAAAAGGAATATCAGTATTTCCAAAATATCTTTGCTAAGGAAAAACAAGTCTGTAGCTGTCATGTATTCCTGGAAAAACATCAAAAGTTCATGTCTTGATGCAATATCAAATGTACAAACTTAGGGAATCTCAAAGGGGAGGACAGGTCTCTAAATGGAGAAAATACTTAAATAAGCATTGCATTGGGGGAAAGTAATTCTGAAGGTGGAGCTCATCAAGAGCATAAATCTTAAATCTGAAAAGCTGCATGAAATGTCTTGACAGTTTGCTTGATTTGGTAGCCTGCTATCTGAAGAGAATGAAACAAACACCTTGAAGCCGAAGCAGAAACATTAGTAAGACCAAGGGTGTATTACGTTTCATTCTCCCTGCCTTACAGTAATTTTCTTTAAACTTTGCATTCCAGGCATTATTTTTACTTTTGCCTTCATGCTGTAAAGTGGGAACTAAGGTTGCCTGGAAAACCATAGACTTTCCATTTTCCAGGCAGTTATAGTCATAATCAAGAGCATGGATCTGCTCCTGCAGTGCCAAAAGAAGAGTGGTATTTCCACTGAATTCCCATTTTCTTCTGCTTTAAACCGGTGGGTTGGCACTAGTGGTTCAAGATGATGGCTTTGGAGAATAAATTTGTAATGGCAGCTATGTGCTAGTAATTGGATAGTAGTATACTGTTGTGGCACAGAATGTCTGGGCCCCGTTGCTTCCTGGCAGTTGACACAGCCATACATCAAGAACAGGGAATTAACTGATCTCTGACATTGCCTGTGAGATGTTGAGTTCCAGATTGTCCTGAACAATGAGTATGGGATGTGTGTAGTGCAGGATTTGCTGAAAAAATGGGCATGTCTGTGTCTGTAAAGAAAGATCCCAAAGCTAATTATGTTGTCTCCAGAGCTGCTGTATTGGCACATGGAGAGCTATTTCCTGAAGTCTTCTGTGACTTGTGGTCAAATAGTCTAAATGTGAGGAAAAAGCCCTTTGGGAACCTGTGATAGTGGCAACCAGTTTTTCAATCTTTGTGAAATGCAGGGTGATTCACAGTTAAAAAAAAAACAAACAAACAAACAAAAAAAAAAAAACCCAGAAAACACTGCAGCACTTGCTCAGAATTTGTCAGGAGACACTGGGCAGCCAAAGAAGCAGTCAAGCACTGGTAAAATCTCTGAATGCTAGGTAAATTCACCATGGATGTTCTCAACACACTGCATCTTTCTTGAGTTGTGGCATTCTCCTCTAGCAGTAGAGATTCTGGTTCCTGGAGTTATCCTTGTTAAATCTCGCCCTTATAGTACCAGACTGAAAAATAAAATAGAATAAAATAATTGGAATGATCTTGTATATTTGTAGAATACTTGCTGGATTTAGGTGTCTATATCATGCTCACTGCTTGTTAGGAGTTTCCTGCCTAGAAGAAGCTTGGTCCTTTGCAGGAAGATTTCTTGATTGAGCAGAGATTAAAGCATTGATGCCTGTACCTGTCTGAAACTTTACATTCCTGATATGCAACTTGTGTAGCTCTGCACTTCATTGTCCAACTGTGAGTTTGTACCACTTTGGCATTATTTTAAACTTGGTTTCAGAGGGGCTACAAATGTAACCCAGTTCAATATGCCAGGTTTCATTAAGTATTGTATCAAGTTTACAAATTTTATGTGATCTTAATGCATAAGAATGTATCAGTCTGCATTTGTTGAAAAAGCTTCTAAGTTTTAGGCTACCTTTTAGAGAACTTGGTATGATACTTGAGTTTGTAAGAAGATATGGCATTAGGGAAGTTTGCAATGTGTAATTCTCAATATTAACATACAGCTCTCACAGTAGTCTAGACTAGGGACATACATGACCTCTCATTAAATGGTAATTCATCTACTGATGGTTCAATGTCTGAAGTGTACTGCCTTTGTCCCCTAAAGACTTAGTGGAAAAACAACTTGGAATATAGTGTTTTCCCAAAGTTCAGAAATATTTCACCAGTGAGTGTTTATTAATTTTAAAATATTTTTTTCCCAGCTGAACGAACTAGAGCTAGACATATAATTGATTTATTTTTTTGAGTGTTAGAAAATATGTTTCCCATAAAGAGAGTTTTTTGGGAACAGAAATACTTCTGGAGCTGCACTACAGTGTTATTTGCTTGCATCTATGTTGTTAAGACTAGCATGTGCTAGTTTTTTTCCAGCATGTCCTTATAGCTCCAGATGGAGTAGTATACCCTAACATACATTAAGCAGGAGGAAATAGAGTAAGTAAGTTAGGAAGGCATATTTCTGCTGGCCTTTTATATTCATGTTAAGGAAAAGATTTGAAAGTTGGCATGGAATTCCTTTTTTAAATTACTAAGGAACATTAAATAATCTAGATGGCTTTAAAGATCAGAACCCACTTTCTCTTCATGCTTTTGCAGTTCAGAAGTTGCTTCACTGATGTTAAGCATAACCTGTGCCCTTTAACTTTTGTAATGAGCAGAAATGAAGGCCACCCTCTCAAAGGAGATCTTACTTGGAGGAATTGACTCCTATAGATTAGGATTTTAAACTATTCTTTCCAAAATGTTGTAGCACTGGTGAAGTATGAGTATGTGACATTATTCAGTAGCTGCTGAAGTGTGGCAAGATGAACATGCTATTGTAGGTTGCAATGTGCAACCTACGTGTGTGATTCTGAATGCCTTTATTAGAATTAGTCAGTAATTTACGATGGAGAGATTAAATTAAAGGTCTGAAGACAATTATTGTTTACTGACTACTCACTGAAGGAGACACAGAATGCTATAGTATAATTGAGCAAATAGCTTTGTAGGCAGCTAAGGGCTTGATTTAGAGGCAGCAGCCAGTATTTGTGAACTGATACATGTGGTCTGTCTGGTGCTATCCAGCCAGATTCTGGCAGTGCAACACTGCTGTGGTGTGCAGTGGGAGCTTCCAAGCTCTTCACGTGACTTCAGCCAGCCATGAGTCAGTATGTTTTTCTTTTGTGCTACAGTAAAAATGTTCGGTTAAAGAATAGGGTGGATATTCTTAAGGGCAAATTACGTTTCTCAGTGTCGCCCACTGCAAGTCAAAGCTTTCAGATTATTAATGTTTGATGATAAGTAACATTAAGGTAAAGCAGTTGTGAAGGTAAAAATAGACTTCAGTTAGGGAGAGGTTTTATTTCAGAATTCCCTCTAAATTAAGCAGAAGAGCAACTTCCCCTTATAGGGTACAGCTGCATCATTCTACTCTCTTCTTTCTCACTGCTATGACATAGCTGCAGAGACTTAACTTGAAACAGACTTGTTAAGTGAGTAAGGAAGTGTAAGAGGATGTGACCTGCTTATGGTAAATTACGTCTGTCCATTCTTTCTTCAAGGATTTCCAAGTGCACGAACTTTGCTTTACTGTTGTGTTCTGCACTGAGAGTGCTTTTACAAGTGTATTGCAGAGCAGTTATTCAATTAGTTGCACTTAGACAAAAGTTCTTCTTGGTCCCAACCAGTATGACTGTGGAAAAGCAATGACTTCTTCTGGTTCTTTCAGCTAGGAACTGGAATTATAAATCATTCATCTTAAAGAAACCAGTACCAGCTCAAAATAAAGAATGCCCTGTTCTCCCTTGCCTAGGGTTTCTTCTAAGGGATGCAATAAGAGAAAGAAAGAAGATATCACAGACTCATACTACTACTTCCCAAATATTATCTGTTTGGTCTATTCCCTGATGGACTGATACCAATCTTTTTATATAGATTGTGTGCTCATAGTAGGATTTTTGTCTGATGTAAATTACAAAGCTTCATTGGCTTCAGCAGAGCTGAACTATTTTACAGAGACTTAACACAGAATGTAATACACTAACAAATTTTTGTGCAGCACTGTAAGTTATGTCAAGTTCTGAAGTTTCTTGTAGTGAGTTGTTTTGGTTAAAAGTTTATGTGATTACATTTGCAATGTCATATTTGGATTGGTGATATGTTTGTTTAAGTGATGTATCTGCATTTTGGCAGTGTTTGTCAGGTTTGGGTGGGTTTTTTTTGATGGCCTAATTCTTAGCTAGTGCAATGGGCTATTCTGTTTCTTTTCTTTAAATCTGAATCTCTTCACGCTTTGTGTTTCACTGTCCATTTTCCTTAATTCCTGGTCTTATGTGATTTCCCTATATCTCTTTTTGACCTTGACAGTATTCCTGTTGTTTCATAACTGAGGACAGGATGAGGAAGGTATCTTTCAAACCTCTTGCATAACTTTATTTTAGCATTATGAGGTCCAAGTGGCAGAGAAGATGGATGATATTTAACTCAAGAATGAGTTCTTCAGGGCATGTTTAAAGGAAGTATGTTCACTGACTGAAGTGTGTTCATTGTAGGACTCTTAGATGAAGGAATTGATAGATATTTGTATACTATTTCATCACTGTTACTTGGCAAAACATGTAAACTTACCAACCCACAACAAAACTCCAACCAAACAAAATAGATTAGTATATATTGAGATATTAAATCACACTGTCTTAAAAATTCAGGAAAGGAAACACAAAAAGCCAGGGTGTCTAACCTTCTAATGGATACACTGTGTTAATCTTATTCTGAAAAGTCTTGCAGAGCAGTCAATGTCATATGATGCTGTAGTAATGTGTTCCATCTAGCATCATGCATTGTCTTTTTACTGCCTTTCTTTTTCCCAAGGGACAATGGATGCCATTAGGGGAAACTTTTTACTTTTCCTGGTGCATGGTGAGAGCATAGCCCAAGTCAGCACTGCAGATTTGGAGGGGAGCCCAACCCAACTTATGGGATTCTCAGGCTTCTCTTGGGATTTAGGATGAATTTCTCTTAACAAGGCAATCCATGCACCAGGTCAGGTGCATGGATTGCCTTTGGAAGAGCAATTTACCTTCTTACTAATTCACCAGAATTCCCTTTAAATAAATTCTAAAAAATGCTTTGAATAAAGAAAGGTTTTCTTCTAACAAAGAAGGACTAATTCATTTTACGAGAACCTGTATATTTGGTTAGTTTCTGATGCATGTGAAAACACATGTCAATCTCTCTTTAAGTTTTTCTGGGACTGGGCTTATATTTTGAAATGTGTGGACTCTTTAGCAAGGCATCCCTTAAATCAGGCACACTTTTCTGCCCATAATGTCAGAAAAACTGCAGTTTCCACTGATTTCTTCTTCCTGGACTTTGTGATTTGCAGTGTGAAACTTTTTCTTCCTGTAGAAGTAATGATACATTTGCTGTGAACATGTTAATTTCCAGTCTGTGGGATGTCACTGCGTATTCATAGACCTCACAGGGTCATCATACAAAGGACTGGCTTGCATGCCCAAGTAGGTAGATATTAAGGTAGATATTAAGCATATGTGAGTGGACTTTAGTCTGATACAGCAGTTTCTTTTCTCTTAATTTCTGCTTGTGTGTATGAAGTACAACCTCTCCTTTCTCAATTTTCCCATTGCCACACCTTGTAAAAAGAATTGAAATTCTTTTTAAAAAATAAGTGTAAGATGTGATTAAGTTAACAACATAAGGGAAAAGACTGGGGAAGTATGATTGTCTCTTGTAAATGAGGATAACTCCAGTACTACCTTTAAACTTACCCCCTTTGTTGTTGTTAAATCCATGAAGTAAGGACATGTGTCTTGGAGAATGGTAACATTGTAATGCCGTTTTATTTGGTTTTCAGGTTGACTTGCTTTCTTCATTTCCTCTGTGTAAAAATGAGCTGCTGCCCTGTCCCACAAAGTACCATGTAAGGGATGAGGAAGATTTTAAGGACCACTTTTACTTTGCAGCTGGTCTAATTAGGACTTAGAACTAATTAGAGTAGGTCAGCAATCATAACTGACTCCCACACATCAGTGCATGATTTCTGAACAGTTAGAAAGTCATGGAAGGATCCACTTACATACTTCTTTCTGTTTTGCTTTTTTCAACAGTTACATCGCAAACCAGCCAAACTTGGAAAGTATCAATGACAATGAGGTTGGATTTTATGTTGGACTTAAAAATCTGTGAGTATGGGATACATTTTATACAGCTATTTTTTCTGTATTTCTTTTATGGAATCATGTAGAGACCTTATCAAAATTTATGGCTAATTTTGTGTGTTACTGAGGAAGGTTGTAAATCTTGCAGCTGAGCTTTGTAGAAATTTCATCCAAACTCTCATTTTAATAGTTATTATCATTATGCTTTCCATTATATTTTAAGTGAAATATTCTAACAGTTTTATTTATTTTCCAAGGACCGTGGTGGATTCAGGCCTAAGATTTGTGTCCCGTCATGCATTTGTGAAAAATGTGAACCTACAATACATGTGAGTAAGAATAGTGTCTGCATTCTAAGTCAAAGCTGCCCAACTCATGTTAATTTATTTATTGTAAATTTATTTCTATCTCTTACCATTTGCTTAATTTAAAAATATTTTAACAAGACAGACTTAGAATGGTCTTCTATCGTTAATTGCCCTTAAATAAGATATATGTGGTAAGGAACTGGTGGATCATAAAAACATAATGTGTGAAAAGACCATCCAGTTCATTATCCTGTCTCTGGCAGTGTACTTCGGTTGTGTCTTTTGTGATAAGTAATGTAGCACAAAGAGTGTGTCTCTGGAGGGTATGATGTCCACACTGTGCATCACACTCAGTGATATGGTTTTGACTAGCTCTAGTCTGATTCAATGAGCTGAACATATTTTAGGAGCTGCAGTGCAGGAGATGCATGCATGGAGCACATCTAATATAACTTGATCAGTATATGTGCCCAGAGACTGTGATAAAACTGTGAACTGAAGTCCTAGGGGTGATTCACTTTGAAATCTCACTCAAGATCAGAACTAATGCCCCCAGAGCAGAATATAGGAATGATGTTGCTTTCACACCCAAATGTAATTTGTAGTTCATGACCTACAGGAAGCAGAATTTGTACCTGTGCAGCTTTTTGACTGTGTTTTCCTAGATTTGTTATGCTTTGGATTTAGCAAAGGATGAATTGATCAAAGTTCTCTTTCTACAAGTTTTGTGCCTTCTGTGTGGGACAGACATAGAGTTGCTCACTTTGCTACATACATGGGAAACTGGATCTCAGTCCAGTAAAACATTGAGATCATGTGAGTGGCTCAGTTCCTCACAAGTACCCCATTTTAGCTAAATATTCCAAGTGTGTGCTTTAGTCCATACGTCTTCAATAGATAAACACTAACCTATATTAGCATTTAACTGAACCCTTTGCTTTTATTCTAGAGATTGGGAAGACATAATGCCAAACCTTGGCTTTGGGAGATACTTCTTTGTAAGAGGAAAGAACTGTTGAACAGAACATAGGGCTCTGTTTGATTTGATTGCTTTGCTCATGAGATGGATTCACTTACTGACCTGTGTTTTCCAAACAACAGCAATTAATTTGTGTAAGGAAGTGGACATGAATGTCCATTTCTGTCTAGACAGTAATTGCTATCCTTAATATGAACAGTCACCAGAGGAGTGTGAACCAGATCTTGTGAGCCTGTGAAATTTATATCACTTCATATAGTCATTAATAAAGAGCTTTTACTATAATCAGTTGGTAATATAAAGGAAGAAAGTTCCCGAGTAAATTCAAGTGTTGCCTGTGTAACAGTTACTCAGTGAATTATGGCTGTAAACTGTGAAAATCCATAAAGCCAAGTGCATGTGCACTGGCTGTGGAAATATGCAATAAAAACATGCTGTCTGAGGAGCATATTTGCAGAGAAAGATTTAGTGACTCTGCTGGGAGAGAAGTGAGATTCTCTCTCTGTGCAATGAGGTAGAACAAAGCAAATTCAAGTCTGGGATCAAATGGAATATTGTGTTACATTTTTATATCTTTTCCCCATTGCATTAGCTGCTGTGAGGGAATCTATTGGAATACTGTATATAGATTAGGACACCAAATCTACTCATCTTGAAAGATGCTACAGAGAAGAGCAGTGGAGCCAGAAGAAGTTTGTAAAGCAAGTACTATAAGGAGGCTCAGACCCTGAGTGTGTTTAGACCAATAAAGAGAAGACTGAAAAGGAACGTACATCATTGCATTTAGACAAATAATAATGATTTGAAAATCAAAGAGGGTTGATTTAGATTAGATATAAGGAAGAGGTTTTCTACAATAAGGGTGATGAAACACTGGCACAGGTTGCCCAGAGACACGGTGGGTGCCTCAGCCATGGAAGCATTCAGGGTTGGGTTGGACGGGGCTCTGAGCAAGCTGGTGTACCTGATGATGTTGGAGAGTTGGAACTAGATCACCTTTAAATGTCCCTTCCAACCCAAGCTATTCTATGATTCTATGCTTCCGTGCTTATCTAATCTTTAAAAAAAGAGTAATTAAGACGAGGAAAGGAATCAGTTCTCTCCGTGACTATGAGTACAGTGTGAGAAATTACGACTTTAGTTTGGAGAAAGATCAATAGAATTTTGGAAGGCCTTCCCAGCTGTCTGGGCAGGTAGACACCACAGAAGGTGTGGTAACTGCTATGATCCTCGAGAGGCTTTTTTGCCTGTTGCCGTAGGGAAACGGGTTCATGCAGTCACAAAGTGTGTCTGTCTCCAGTGTTTGCTTCCAACCAAAACTTACACAGGTAAACAAGTTTTCAGAAAACTGTTGAACAGAACAGAGAGATCCTATAAAAGTTACCACTTAAGGGAAAAGTATCACTGTACATATGTGAGCTGCTAGGCTTTACAGAATCCACTTGGATAAGATGTCTTTAAAGCATTTCAGCCATAGGAGGAGCTTCATTTGGGCATGCAGTCCAGCTGGGAATACGTATCTGCTGGTAAGCAGACTTTGGTAGAACTGTAACTCATGAACCTCCTTGTTAGAAACAAATCAGACTGACTTGACATCTGTTCAGTTGATATAGATGAGTTCTTGATGCAGAATACTTACATTATAACAAGGAGCCTATCCAGTCTTGTACTGTGTTTTCTTTTGGTGGGGATTTAGTAATGTTGGCAGACACAGGATAAGCCCAGATAAGATGGAAAATATTAAGTGACACCAGCTGCTCTAGATGCACAGGACAAAGCAGTAAGTATAGAGGTATTTTTTACCAAGGCTGATCTGTTATCCCTGCAAAATGCATTTGTTTGTTTTCTTTGGCAAGTCATAATGCACACTAAAATGTTTCTGAAAGCCCCAATGAATCATGGCTTGTTGTCATCAGCAATAAAAATCCTGTTGACTGCCTATGAAGGAAGTATAGCTCCTGTTGTGGTTGGGACAATGAAAACTATTAAGTGCTAAAGGAATTTCATTCTACAAGGGTGATGTATGAGTACAGGTCTTTGAGAAGTCTTACATTTTATTTTGAAACAATTTTTTACTATCCCATAAAGAAAACAAAAAGCATTTTTCTGAAGATCGAGTTAACTTTATATGCATTAATTTCGCTATGATACTGTTACAGCTTTCTTTTTTGTTCTATGAAAAATCTTTGGATCTAGTTAAGGAGCTATATTATATAAAAATAGTATTTATTTTATGAATCATACAAGAGTATCACTTTAAAAAAAAACTTATTAGCACATTTTCTCAAGCCCTTTTTTGTCATTTCCTTATTTTCTTGGAAAAGCTTATGTAGCCAGGTATCTTTCTAAAATTATCTATCATGAGAAGATTTGAGTAATAACATAAATAGAAAAATAAATGTCCTAATAGATGCTATTAAAGTGTAATTAATAGCCTTGCTCATCTAATTTTGGTGTTTTCACTGCCCATAGACTCAAGTTAGCCAACAGCCTCATTTTAGTAGTGCTGTAGTTTATAAGCTTATTTGCTACTAATTTAATGGACCTGTGTAATTCACATGCATGATATATTGTCAGTGCCTTTAAATGTGAAAACATTTCAAAGTGAGTGCCTATTTACAAAAATTTTAAAAAATAATTGTTGTTATGTACCATCCTGCGTCTAAGTGCATCCCTGAATCATAGATTGTGAGTGTAGTGTATATATACAGCTCCAGGTATTAAAATGTATCTCTAGACTGTTCAGGTTTAGGTAAGGCAGCCAAAGAAAACCATTTGAGATCAACCTTGCAGCAGATTCCCCCTTGTCTGTGCACAGGGCTGGTTCCAGCCATAGGCAGAGCAGGCTGTTGCCTGTGGAGGGAGACTGAGTGTAGCAAAATGGCCATGTCTTCACCTCTTTCCCCCAGTTCTCCTTAGATCTGTTCCCTCCTTTTCTTTCTTCCCTCCCCTTTTCAGAAGCACTGTCGGGGGTAGAGCTCTGCCCATTTTGCTTGCTTTGTAAATATTTATGTGGTTTCTCAGTCTGTTTTTTTTCTACTCATATTGCCACTGGTTTGCTTTTAGCTGAATTAGGGCTAGCAAGTTTAAAGTGAGCTTGATATTTTCATGTAGAATACAGGCATACTGAATTTGGGTCCTGATGATACTGAGGACTTAATCTGGGTCCTCTCCTTAAGTTTAGCTTTGGGGCCAGGCTCTGTACTCTTGTCTTTTTTTTTTTCCCATAAGAAAAGAAAACCTTTAGAACCTCATATGTATTTTCTTTGGGCTGCTTGCTGTCATCTTTTTATGTGTAGTTGAATTGGGAAATTAATTAATATTCTCTTTCCATGAAAGTGGAAGTGGGATCATTAACTACCTCAAAATAAACCTGGCAGTGATTTTTTTTTTCACTTAACATAAATTAAGGAGACCACAGTAGGCATCTCTGTAGTCAATAAAAAGTGTTCACTTTATTAAAAATATATATATAAAATTAAATTTACTGTCAAAGTATTGCTTAAGGTGATAAATTCACAGCAGTCGTCTGCAGGTAAAGCCCACTGTGTGTCTGCTTGTCTTTTGGGAAAGGTAGGATTTATTTGATCTGCAGGTAAGAGGGGCATTGCTATGTCTGGCAATACCACAGGGGCCTCCATACGTGCTGCTTGTCAGTGTGGGAGCAGGAGCGATTCTCCTGTGTGGTGAGTGAAGTTTCCCATGGAGGGATGGGGTTTGATGGGGCTCCATGCTGGAGGCAAAAGTCCAAGTCAATATGAGGATCAAGCTTCTTTTATTCAAACTCCCAACACAGAGTATATACATACTAGGAAAAAAATGGATAGTGACAGTTTTTGCTTAAACATAACTTCTGTTCTATATGCAAATTGTGCCTTAATGTTGATTTATCCTATCAGGGTCCATGAGGTATTTCCATCAGCATCTGCCATAGGGCAGTGCAGTTCACCTGACTAATGAAATAGTAGCTCCTGTGTTTTGCTCTCACATGTAAGGACCAGTCAGTTTGTAAACTACAGGCTCTTCTTTGCCAGAAGGAATCAGTGATGAAATACAAATATAATCTCCTTGATTCTGTTCTAAACATTTTTAGAATATCCAACTTGTAATTTCTGTGAAAATTATCTTGTGATCAAATGACTGAAAGTTTGGAACTAAGCACTGTGTTCTTTAGTCAGATTAAAAAAAGAAGATATTTAATCCCAGGTTTTAGATGCAATGCAATGCTAAGTGTGGAGCCCCTATGGCACCTTTATAATACCACATAAAACTCGTGGTATTTTGGCTCATAACACTGTTTTGTGCTTTTACTGCTGGCAGTTAAACAGTTTACTGCTCTCACTATCTTTAATTCATAGACTGATAAGACTGTACAAAAACAGTGTTATTTTCCTTTGGGGTGGAGAAAGCAGTTTTGTAAGCCTATGAGGGGAGGAGTATTTCTGGTTCTGATCAACATTTCTTTGCTTTGCATAATGGGAAAAGACCTTTTACTTAATTACCACTGGAAGCCATAAATGCTTAATTGACATAAAAAAGCCCAATACAGGCATTTTACAGTTTTCCTTTTGATCTTCCATGTGGGTGCATATTGCACATGCAATTTGAAAAGAACAACTAAAAAGCTCTGATGTGGATGTGCGCTAGCATGTGAGGAGGGCTTATATGAGTACAGAGTTTGGTGCAGCATCAAAGAAAGGGATACACCCATTTCCTATGAATAAATTGAGCATATAATTAACACCTGGACTTTACAAAATACTTTTGAAACACAGTTAAATCTGCTGCTTTTTGCAATTGACGAAGTGCTAAAAGTGAAAATATTGATCCCTGTTGAGTTTGATTTTGAATGTATTTGACGTTAGGTGCTGACTGGATTCAAACCCTTCAAACCATAAAGTAAGACTGAACACTACCCTTTTACAACTGAAGCCAGAGGACTTTTAGAGCTGGTTCTAGTTCTTAATTGCTTTTTCAACAGACACAAACTGTATTTTTTAATGAATGCAATCTTTCTCTTTTGCCATAGCAATTTATCCAGAAACAAGCTCTCGAGTTTGTCCAAGAAGCCTTTTCACCATTTGGGTTTGTCTGATCTGTAAGTTGTCATTTCTTAAGATATGAATTTATTTTTGGCTGGAATAGAAGAATAACACTTTGAATTTGTTCTCTTGAAGTTAGAGGTCCATCAGGAATTAGAAGTGCAGTTCTGGTCCAAAGAAAACATCAATTCTGGACACTTAAATGCAGAAAAATTTTCATTCCAGGGCTTCAATAATGTTAGGTATATATTTTAAAGCAATGTAGAGGTCAAAATATCCTCTTCCTTCACCTTTAAGGTATTTTGTTGTGAGATTACTTCACACGAAACTACTAAGTGTTTATTTAAATATTTGAACTAGTGAAAATACAGTCGTTCACAGATATTCATATGAAGATTGTATTGCATATTCTTATAGTGGCTACACAGCTTGTGCCTGGCTATTTAAGAGTATTTTTATTTTCTCAAATTCTTGAGTTGTGCTGTGCTTTATGTAATCATTTAGCAACGAAAGCACTGGTAAACATTATTATTTTTTCAATAGTAACATTTTTATTCTCCGTTATATGTGCCATATTTTCTTATTGATATATGTTCCAAAATTTTGGTCACCCCTATGCATTCTCCGCTAATATGCAGAGAGCCTCCAGGAGTTCTGGGAGAGCTGGGGCTGCAGAGGAGAGGGAGGTTGCTCTCCTGGATTTCAGAGCAGAGTCAGAATTTGTCCAAAGTGCCAGTCCAAGTATGAAGCACCTGACATGCAATCCTAGGCCTCTTCTGGTGAACTTCAGCATGTGAGAAGTGAAATTAATCTCAGTGGCACAAAAAGAGGTTATGCCCCTTAAGTATATTTTGTTGATAATTAAGTTGGTATAATTATTTTCTTTATGGGTTGGGGAACACTGCTCACTGGAATATTCTTTAATAACTTGAGCTTAACTCTCAAATTAGGAGACTAGCTAGTTGCAAAGCTCTCCTATTGCTCCATGCCTTTTGTTGTTCTGTTGCTTCTGCATGAAGAATCAGGGCAAAGGTAGTAGGAGTGAGCCAGATATGGGAAAAATGGATAATGTGAAGGTTAAAGAGAGTAGTATTCGAGGTATGGAGGCAATGCATGATGATGTACAAGTTGAGAGAAAAAGAGGATACAAAATTGAGGTAGTGTTGTGGGCTTGGGAAAGGGAGTGTAGGACTAGACAAACTGCAGTTATGTTTGTTTAACTGAAGTTAAACAAATCTTGTGATGAAGTGAGATAAGCAGACTTGGGGAAATGAGGGAAAGAAAGGGGAAAGAGAAAAACAGAGCCTGAAAGGAGGACAAGCAGTGATAAAATCAGTATAGTTGAACAATTCTGTTGATAAGTGTTTAATACGTAGCTGGAAGATCAGAAACAGGAGGGAAGGAAGAGTGTTGATAGGTGAATCTGAGATATGAATGTTGCCATAAATAGCTTCTGAAGAACTTCCTCTAAATCTGACAAACAAATATGTTTGTCCTTCTAGTACCTTTCCAAATCAAAACGTAAAGGGATGAGAAGTTAGAATAAAGTGTACTAGAGGATAGTCACCAAGTATTACAGAGAAGGAGATGCCACATTGGAAGGTTTCTTCTAGAACAAATGAACTGCAGCCATAAAATTAGGGCAAACAAGATAAAGACTTGGAATTTGCTTTCTGTAGATCAGAATTTTCTTTCACAGGAGTGTCTGTAGAGGGTCATTATGCATCCAGCATTCTGCCAATGATGTGCCTAACTCCCTAGATGGGTTTAGCACAAAATAAAATGCTAGAAGAAGAGTGCTTAGCCATTGGTCAAGAGAAATTTCTCTTTACGGGGAAGCCTTAGGATGAAACAGAAGATGGAAGTAAATGTCACTGTTTTGAAAATGCGTGTCATAGGCTTTGACCCAAGGACTCATCATGTTCATACTACGTCTTGTGCAAACAATTCTTGTTCATGCTGCATGTTAAAGTCCAGTGGATGACTTCTGTGAATACAAATTGCTCCTTCAGACACTTTTGAGGATCCCTGCTGTTGTTTCTCCTCAAAGAATAGCTTGAGACAGCTTTTGGGGGAACAGCTCTAATAAGATGATTTTTTTCATGATTTGCACACTTCAGGAGGCATTTGTGAGCATAGATTCAGCAAGAAACTTGAGCCTCTGTACATTGAAAATACCTGTGAAACTTTGTTATGGATGATTGTTCTCCTGGCAATGAAATGCCTTAAACAGACACTTGCTCACCCATTTTATTGGATCTCATGTATGCCAGTAGAAGGAAAATTAATACTGGTCACTCTTTATGTAGACATGTTTCTGTTCATATTTAACATGCATGTAATTGCATTACACTGTTGTGTAGTTTTATTAAATTTTAAGACTAGAATTTGTTAAGTTTGCTAACCTGTGGTTTAAATTCCATGCAAGGTACTGTATCAATTTCTATTTCAGGGCCATTTTTTCATTTAGTATTTCTTCATGACATTACCTACAGTTCTACTGTGAGGTTTTTCTAGAGTGTTGTAGCAGATGAATTTTAAAGATTAGGCAAAATCCTTTCTTGTGAATAAAGTTTGTTAGAGTGTGTGTATAATCCAAGACTGTCTGACTTTATAAAGAATTTACCATCCCAGAGCAGTAAACCATTTCTGAGGCAACTGAGTGGTGGCTCAGGTGTAGAAGAGATGAATTCTAATCTCTTCCTGATTTATGAAATAAAATGGAGCTTCTTGAGTGGCTATTCTCCACGGGCTCCTGATTTACACTCATGAATTTGAAATAGTAGCCAAATCCCCAGGAGAGAGTGTGATCTCTCCTGCCTATGATATTCTTGGTCCTCAGTGCATGCAGCGCTTAATTCCCTGCATGGAAACTGTTACTAACTTGGCAGCTTACTTTGCACGGAGCTTTCCAAGGGTGCATGTATTATGCGTCTTAATGAAAGAGTTCAACCTGCCTTACTTACCCTTCCTAACTAAATTAAGCTGAATGCTTGGAGCCCCCCTGCCCCTCATTTTTTTTTTCTATATGCATGGTACCTTTAACCTTCAAAATAAATCGGTGTTTTTTCCTGTAGGATATTGGTGGATAATCCATTCAAGTGTTCCTGTGAAATCATGTGGATCAAGAAATTTCAAGAGACCAAGTTTTACACAGAAACTCAGGACTTATATTGCATAGATGACAACCATAAAAAGACAGCCTTGCTGGATATGAAGGTCCCGAACTGCGGTAATATTCTTTTAACATAAAACTACTGCTAAATTTTTGTGAGCCAAGGGAAAACAAACATGCTTTTCTACAAAGTACTTCTCGGGATGTCAACAATGTTCTAAAGGAAAAGTTTTCAGTGGAGATATTAACTACTCAGTGGTCTTTTGCCTCACGTGAAATGGTCTGGGAACTTCATAGAATCACAGAGTCACAGAATATCCTGAGTTGGAAGGGACCCATCAGGATCATGGAGTCCAACTCCTGGCACTGCACGGAACACCCCAAGAGTAACACCATGTGCTCAAGAGCACTGTCAAATGCCTCTTGAACTGGGACCAGTTCCGTGGGGAGCCTGTTCCAGTGCCCAACCACACTCCTGATATCCAACCTAAACTCCCCTCACTCATCTTCATACCATTTCCTTGAGTTCTGTCATTGGTTACAAGTGTGAAGAGATCAGTGCCTGCCCCTGCTCTTCCCCTCATGGGGAAGTTGAAGACCTCAATGAGGTCTCCCTTCAGTCTCTTCCAGGCCAAGTGACCTCAGCCACACCTCATATGGCTTCCTTTCAAGGCCCTTCACCAGTTCATGTGAACCTGTTTGTTTTTCTCTTGATCATTTAAGAATGTACCATTCTTAAAGGGAAGCAGACAATACTGATTATAGATAGCACAGAAGTATTATGTACAACGCATGTGCCTTTGTGAACTAAATATTAGTGTTTCCAAGCTCAATAGACATTTATAGGTCAATTTTACCGGCTTGAATTTTTTCAGGTATTTATAGTTAATGAAGTTTTTATATTTCCTTCAAAAATACTATTTATGACCATAGGAAGAAAATTCAGAACTACATGCTACTTGAGACAAATTAGCAACAACTCTATTCTTCATGCAAATAAAACTCTACTGAGTTCACTTTAAAGGCTATACAAAAGAGTTATATCAAACTTAGGTCTGTGGCATATTGTAGCATATTGTTTTCATATATATGGACCTAGAAAAAAAATTGAAAAATTATATAATAGTAAGGCCATCTCCTTGCCTAGTTTATATACAGTTTTGCTGCCTACATATTATTCTGGGACAGCTGGGGCAAGGTTTCACTCACCAGCTGGAGATTTCTCCTCCTCTGTGTATGAGGGGCAGAAACGGGATGTTTCTAACATGATGTCACATCTGCTGGACTCTGGAAGCAGAGTGGGAAACTGGGTTCCCAGCAGCATATTCCCAGGCAGGAAGGAAAGAGGGCAAGGGGATCTTCATGGAGGGCTGATTTGGATAGGGAAAGCCATAAGTGAATGTGACCAGTAGGAGAAATTATACCTTTTCTCCTTCCATCTTTGCCCATTGAGCATCCTTTTCTCCACTGCCTGTGTGGAGTGTATGGCATCCTCTTATAGCAGCTGCCATCAAAGAACAGCCATGGTGGGGACCGCTGCAGGCCCAGCAAGTGCAGCATTTAGTGTCAATAACATGTTTTGTGGCCTCATATCACTGTTGATCTTGTGTCCAGCTTCTTTCTGGGGCCAGGTGTGGTGGCAGAAATGGTGTTACTGTCTTGTGCAATCAAAAAACCCCCACATGTTCAGGGAGTCTTTTGAGTTGTGGAGTTGGTCTTGTGTGCTCCAGGATCTGATTTACCTGAAATGGGAGATATAATACCTAGCTGAGCTAAATAGACCCAACCTGCTGCTCCAGCTGGATGGACTAGAAGGTAGATTAATGTGCTGGGTGTAGAGACGTTGGCTGTTGGACTGAGATCAATTATTGCAAAAGAGAAACTCCAGCACATTTTGTAACATTCTTGGCTGGTACATCTAGAAGCTACCAGGTTGCTAGGATTTTCTTTTGAAAACTTTTAATGTTAAATACCCAGAATTAAACCTGTGAGAGATTAGTTCTTTCCCCTGATTCTTAACCATCTGCAGCCAAAACAAGCTTGTCTCTGGGCCCTGGATGCTCTTTAGGTGCATATGTGTGTACACATGCGTGCATCCTGTGGGCATATCTTGACTAAAATGCTTGTCATGACAAGGGAAGGTGGTACTTCCAACTAGAAGAGGAAAAGGAGGAGGGAAGGTGAGTGTATACAATGTTTAGACTGGAATTTGTGGTATGTGTAATTTCCATATGGAAAATGGATTGTATTGAAGATCTGAGTGGATGCCAGCACATGCCTACAAATAATTTATGTTAGTTTACAGGGTCCAAATATCACCAAATTTTACATCATTTTTCATCCCCTTTTTTTTTTCTTTTCTTTTATCAGCTGTTTCCTCCTAATTTACTTTTTCAAAATGAACCAATGCAGGACATAGATTTTTAATAAAGACGGCAACACAGCCTTTTCCTAGACATAGAGTAGAGAACCCCTGGTGAAGAGCAGTGACCGCATTGGTGGGGTTTGTTCTGGAAGACATCTGAAAATCCAATGCATGGCTCTTGGTTTCGGTATCTTTGCTGATATTTTTCTGTATTTTAAAGGACAAGACTTAGTTTCAAAACAAAACCACTGATGAAGCTGGTATATTTCATTTCTAGAACCTTTTGGGAGACTAATATGTAGAACTGAAACAGAAGAGAAATTCAGCTTTTGACATACTAATTTTTTTCATATGAACTCTGTGATGTTTTTTATCTCTCTTTGATGTGAAGAGAAATATTTGGGCATGTAGGCTTCTGCATTTTTTTAGTAAAACATTTTCTCTGCTTTTCTAATTTTCTCTGCTAATGAAATGGCTTCATCTTATTTCCTTGATGATTTTTTTTTCTTTTTTTTTTTTAATTTATAAACTAAGTAAATGTGCACTCTTCTTTGTGTTAAGGTGTTACTACTTCATAGTGTTATAGTGAGAGGCCTATACAGTATGTGATAAATGTTTTGATAATAGGATGTCTCTCTGCTGTGTGCTGTAAATAAATCTTTTGCTGGGAAGTAGGAAGAGGCCAATGTGGTTTCTTGATCATAGGGCTTTGGTTTGTAGGTAATTGATGAGAAAATTAGCACATTTCTGTGGTACTTTGCTAACTGTTTGTATGGTGGAAGTGTTCAATAATGTGCTTATTAAAGATTGCCATTTAAATGTCATCAACTTTGTGATTTATTTTCTTGAGGTTTAAAGTCAGGTATGCTCACTATCTAGAAGATCCTTTCCAGCTGCAATATTAAAAGTGTCAATCAATAATTATTTTTCGAACTGCATTTGAAATGTATGTGGATATGATGAAAATTGTCAAATTCTTCTAGGTTTTAGGATCACATGTAATTACTCTGTCAAAGATTTTCAAGCTGCATCTACCACGGTAGCAGAGCTTTTTGTGTATAGAGATGGTGATGTTTAGTTTTGCCATTTTCACAGCTTTTGCCAGTTGTCTGTACAGCATGGACAGCACCACCACCTGGGACGTCTCCTTTTGTTTCCATCTGATAAATAGCACTAGAAAATCAATAAGAGAACTAAATGAGTAAACACTTTAGTCTTATTAATGCTTCTAAGCTCTGGTGGCTATTACCACCAGAGCTTAGAAGCATTAGTGTCTTAAGTCCTTGGAAGCAGAGGCATGTTCTGTGCCTTGGGTAAGGTCACTCAAAAGACTGTCAGTGTGCAGATCACCTGGAACTCACTGAATGCCAGGGAGGCAGGACCACATCCTTGGGACTGATTGTTGATGTGTTGTTTCTTCCCTCTGGTAGACAGTTACTGAGCTGTTACCATTGATTTCAGTGATATTGAAAGTAGTCTTTTTATCTTCTGGTGTTTTGGGAAAAGGCATGGCTTCTACAGCTGTCTCTGCAGTCCTGTACAGAATTTGTATTGCTTTGCATCTCAGTCTGGTTAATGGCATTTCGCCTTATCTGGCCAGTGTAGTTTTGTATATAGAGATGTGATGCTGAATCTGTCTTTCAGTTTTGCTTACTGTGCCAGCTTTGGATTTTTATCATATATTGTTTCTTTAGGTGCCTTCTTTCTTGTCACTGGTCATCTATGCTAGCTACAATCTGCTGAACAATGCTACAATCTGCTGAACAAAGATTAGTTCCCTGTGCTAATTTGCTTTACATATCACTAAGGTATATTCAGACTGGCTGGCTTTTTACTTCTGCAGCCAGTCAGCAGAGCTGTTGTCTGGCCCAAGAGCTATGTGATTTAATGAATGCTCACATTCTTTGCCTGTCTCTTCTCCTGCACACAAGCTACCATGGTGTTGCTCTTAGTGTGTACAAAGATACTTGTGTATGACTGAAAAAAATTTAGAAGTTGTTGTAATGTAGAGTTTCAAGCTAAAGTAACTGCTTGCCCATTTCTTATTTGTGGGAGAAACCCATGATTTTTAACAGGCAATTGCTCAGATGACTGAAAATGGACTGGAACTGGGTCTAGCTTAATTTAAGCCTGTTTCTGGTGATTTTTTGTTTTTTTCTAGTGTTTGTTTTGTTAGATGTAAATAAGTAAGTGGTAAAACAATACTGGAGGCAGGTGGTTATAAATCCTAAGGAGGAAAAAAGGCAAACTGAAGGATTGACACATTTGTTTCTTTGAATTTACCAAAAAGATTTGTAGTATTACTGAGCCAATAATATAAGTATTAGATCTTAGGAAATCACAGTACAATGCAGTCTAAAACCACGAGCAAAGGCATAATCCAGTGGGTGTTGACATTTTTTCCACTATCAGCCAGATTTCATGGATAAGACTATTAGACGGAGAATATTACAGGCAGAATTGAGTTTAAAAAAAGCCTTAAATGTTCTCAGTGTTTATGTTTCAGAATATTCATGGATTCTATAGCCTGTGTTGCTTATTTTGGCACAAGAACTAGGTGTGGTGCATGATGTGTGGTGGCAAACTGTTCTTATTTTCTCTGTAAGTTTTAATTCTTATCTGTGATTCTGGCCTATATGAAAAACTTCATTTTTTTGTGAGACTTTAACAGTAATGGGATTTCACTGCTGTTCTCGACTTAAAATTTTCCAAACTTAATTTGAAGAATTTTCTAGCTTGTAAGTGAAAATAACCAAAATTTTATGGAGTTTGAAAAGGCAACAGGAGTCTCATTTTCAAAGATACATATATAACTTTCTTCTGAACACGTAACATTTATCTATTTGTGAATCAAACATCAACTTTCATGTAGATGTTTAGACATGACAATCTACATAAATCAGGGATTGTGAATGATGACAGTTGAGCCACATGTGGCATATGTAAATGTCTCATATTAAAAAAAAAGCCGATTTTTGTTTGATAATGGTGATTCAAGTTCTGCTTGAATGTCAACAAAGGAGATTTGTAATACAAAGTAAATTAGAAATAGAAAGATGTAAAGCATTATCCAAGGGAAAGAAGTGTCTCTGAATTCATGACATTGTGCAGGTTTTCAGAGGTACTCTCTGTGGCTGACTTACACTGACTTACATCTGTGTAAGCGTACTGATCTGCTAAGGAGAACAGCTCTTTGACTCTTTTCTGGTGATACTCTTACTTTGCTCTGTCCAGGTGAAGACTGATGACTAGATAACTCTGTCCTGAAGTCTAATGAAAGTGCTGTTTTCTTTAAAAGGGAAATCCTTTCTTCAAGGCATCCCTTCAGTAATATACTTGGTATATGGTATACTTGGTGCCAAAGGTGAAACCCATAATTTTACTTTTTTTATGTTGTTCTGTGAACGTGTTCCTGTTTCAGGATCACATGTTTATCATGTCGCAACATTAGGCAGGTCAGCATTATTTTGAGTATTTTCTGGACACACATGAAATTCTGCAGATAACGATACAGAAATTGCAACTGCATTGCATACACTTAGTGAAAAAAGATGTAATTTTTTAGAGGTTTGCATAAGCTGGTTTGGGCCTCATTAACTTACACTTCAAAGGCTGTTTAACTCTCAGTTCGTCTGTTAAGCTTGTGGCTGATAGGTTCAGCCCAATAGCACTACCTGTCTTTGGTTTTCTTTTGAAAGCTATTGTGGATCAACTGAAGCTTAAATGCCATGTTAGAACAATTCCCCTAGATGTAATTTAATTTTCTTAGCCATTCAGAAAACATGGCTGGATACCTTCATGATACTACTAGCAAGGGAATTGTTGATAAGATTTATAGCTTCTATGAAAACACTTCAAAATTCTTGCAGACAAAGTGTTTATATTATTACTGGGGACCAGATAATAATATACAAGATCCTATTTTATTCAGCACCTTCCTATTAGAACCCAGACTACACCTAGGGGTATTAAAAGAAAGGTCCTGGGAAGAAGTTAAGGAGCTGATATAAACCTTGGAGATGTAAGCCCTTCATCTGGTTTGAAATATCAGCAGCAACCTTCAGAGCTTCTGTTGAGGTTGACTGCAAATGACAACTTGGTGTCCAAGTGAATATGTGCGGGTGCACATCTGTCAGTGGTTTTTGGCTGCACTGCACTCATGATGGCATTTGAAGCCCTGGATGGTGTGACAGTTCTGTGGAGACAGTGCTTGTCGCTGTGGTTGTGAGCAGGAGTTAGCAAGTCTTGTGGTCTTTGCTGTGGCATGTGCTGGCTCCTTATAAAGAAGTTTGCTTCTAGTGAAAATTTTAGTTATGTATAGAGTGATGGAGTGTTTAAAGGCAAAGTAAGAGTACATTTGATCTGGGAAATCATACTTAAAATTAGACTTATCATCTTCTGGTAAAGACTGTAATTTTTTAATTGTTTTCTCTAAAGGTTCCTGGTTGAAAGTGGCAATCAGGCATGCCATGAGAGGAGGGAGATTTAATTTCGTATTTTAAAATATTTGGGAGGCTCAATGAGTTACCATATTTCTAATTCTGCCTTCTGACAGACACACGTTCTGCCTGACCTGTGCAAAGTACCATTAGTATATTTGGTCATTGTGGAAAATACCCATCAATATTTCCTGTGCCACATGGCAAGCATATGTCTATTCAGTGGTGATTCAGTGTTTTATTCAATGCCTGTATATTCTCCTGAAGGTTTGAAGAAATTTTGATCCAGGGAAGGTTTTTTTAAAATTTACATTTACATACAGTGGGCAGAGTATGGAAATCTGGGGAAATGGGTCATAATCCTGGATTCATTTTCATATTTTCCTCTTATATTTCTAAGATTAATGCCTTTACTTTCCATTTTGACCTATTGGAAATTTCAAGTTTTGTTGTTCATGATGGCAAAATCCTAGTGAAGTGATAGAGATGCATGGTGGTTAGTATCATGAAATGAAGACTGGAGAGGAAAGGGATGTTAGAGCTTCAGAAAAATAATGGAGATGGGGATCTTTGGGCTCCAGAAGATAAATGAAAGACAAAAATTTGTTTTAAATGTTCTTTATTTCTGCTAATTCTGTGTATTATTTGCCTAACATATTTTTTTAATCTTCATTGAATGTTTGTGCTTGTCATCTTGCTACAACTTCTCTGAGATTTCGGCAATTTTCTATGTACTGAGCATTTTGATTCTGTGGTTGGGATACAACAGGAAATGGAAACAATTGCTTGTGTTTCATTCATGCTCTGCATGTAAATTTTTGGGGTATCCTTTTTATAGTCCTTTGAAGATGCAGCCAGGCTGGAAGTCTGGCTCAGAGCTTGTTGGCTGCAGGCTTTTGTAAAGTGAAACCCAAGAGGTGAATCACATATACAACAGCTCTTATCTTTATAGCTAGAATTACTAGAACGTTTCGCACTGGTTTGTTTTGGTTTTTTTTAACCCTTGAAAGCACATAGGAAAAGACCTCTGGAATGTAAATATTACTGCCTTTTCAAACAAGGCACAATTTCAATAGAATGATACAAGGAACTTTGTATCATTGTATCCCATTTTCTGTATATTGATACAACCAGTTTTGAGCCAGTAAGACCTGAAATTTGCAGATTCATTTGACAGTTCATGAAAAATTGCATTATCACCAATCCTGTTTTCAGGCTCCAGACAGTACAAGTAGTGGCTTTTACCAGGCTCTACTGTAGTGATGTAATTAGTTGTACGTTTTTTCCCTAGGCTGAAAAAGCCAAACCAGGAGAAACAAGAACCCTAGACTATACTGGAACCTTATGTGAGGAAAATAGACTGATTTTAATCACTGTGCACTAAGAATTACAGTGGATGTTTTATAAGTCAGTGGTTCTGGTAGGCTGTCTTGAATGGTTCAGTTTGATAGATGGTTCATTAGCTGCCTCATTATTATTTTACTCATTCTGTGTGTGATATATTTATTTAAAAGATGGTTAAGGATTTCAAGTGAGGATTAAAATTACCTGGTTAAAAATCAGATGCAGAAAAAATTGTCATTTTTTCATGGTATCTTCTTGTTCTTATCACACAACATATTGACCTCCAAAAGCATGCCAAGCAAACAGGAGCCATGTTGAAAACCATTTAGTGGTACTCTGTCATGTCTAGACTCGTGAGAGTTTGTTGAGAGGCCAATGAAAATCAGGGGTGTAGTGTGCAAAGGATGGCATAAATGAATTCAGTATTGAATTTACAGTATTCTCTCAGGTACTAATTTTTTCATCATGTAATTTCTTAGGTATTAGTGAGGCTAATTTACCATATTGAGAGAATTTTTGAAGGTTTTTGAGCAAGTGAAAAAATCCTAGAACTGAGCAGGTGAAAGTGGAAGCAGAAAAAGTGAATCTGGTATTAATTTTGTAAAAATTTTTATAACTGCAGATGGTGAAACAGTATCTTTGGTGTAATGGTGGATTTGCTTCTTCCGGCTTAAGACCACCTCCTTTTAAAAGTTTCTTTATTATACTAGCTAAAGTTCTTGGTGCTAAGAGCTGAGTTACAGACTAAAGTTTTTATTTCTCTATTAGATCATATCCTTCCTTTGACATACAGTGACAGTCTGGCTCTAGGAAGGCCAGTTTAAGTTTTCTGTAGAAAGTAATAAGTAGCAGCATGAAGACTTAGAAAGCCCTCTATGAATACAGGCACATTCATTTTCTTAATTTCCATTGGCAGTTGTGCAGCCAAATGTAGTAGTAACCTTTGAAAATGGCATCCAAAGTGTTGGTTTTGTGGTTGCTGAAGTCCCAGCTGTGCACAGGGAAGATGTGAGTCATTCCCTAGTGATGCTTGACAGTTTCACTGTCTGATGGCTTCAGGCCATCCTTTTGCACTAATGACAGTCTGTGAAGGTAAATGCCCCCCCTCCCCCAAACCCTATTTTAAGGAGTGTTTGTTTCTCCTAAAGCATGAGATGATATTTGGAGAGACTCAGCTGACAGAAATGAGTTCCTCCTGCTTGTCTCTAGTTCTGTCTAGTTGTGCTGGGGTGAGGGAAGTGACTGCTCATTCTAATCCAGAGCTGCCTGTTCCTGAGAATAAAGCGTAATCATGCTGAATATGAGAAAATACATTCTGTATGCGGTGAAAGCACATAGCTATTATGCATCAGTGCATAATGGAAACACATGGATTTTAGTGTATGATTTCATCTCTCAAACTGTGTTACTCTCTACATTGCTGTTTGAAGTTCTCAGTAGCAGGTTCTGTTCTCCCTATTTGTAGAGATTGAAAAGCTTTGAATAGATTATTGAAAAGAAAGAGGAATTGAAAAACAAAATAAAACAAGGTGATCTTAAAAAGATCATTCAGAAACTCTCTTTATCCTGTTCCACCAGAACAGGAGAGTACTCAATAAATTTGAATGTCAGTGAGAAATTCCAGAACTTGTAAAAGGGAGTGGCTCTTGTATACAGCCTGTATACAACAGGTTGCTGCAGAAGGTTAAGCCAAGAATATAGCAAACTTGAAAAATCAATCAGGTACTAGCAGATATTAGCAGTTATTGCTGATATCCAGAGTTATAATAGTTAATTCTATCAAAGTTTGGAACAGAGATTGGGTTTTGAGTTTTGAGGCATGGAGTTATCGGTCTGACAGATACCAAGATGTAACTTGTGGAAAGATGATGCCATGTCTACCTTGTACATGCCCTATGCTACAGTCTAATCTTACTATGCTGGCAGTATACAAAAGTATTTGTGTGTGCTATGTGATAATTTGTATCAACTGCTATTTACAAAGTCCTTTAAAATGTACGTCCTTGTCAACGAAAGTGATAACTATCTAAAATCTAACCAAATTAACTCAGAAGTAAAGGCAGCATGGTTGGGTATCTTTGTAGTTCTATAAAAGTCAAAGTGTTACTGGCCAATATAAATGGTCTCACACTATACTGGGCATACAAACTGAGCATTGGTGTATGTTAAGGTCCATTGTGGTTTTTTTTAACATACAGTTATTTTTCAGTATAGGTTTTGCTGCTTAGTGTCATTGCTTTGCTGGTAAAGGCAATGTATCATGTGTCTAGATGAGGCCTTATATGACTGTCTTGCTTTTCCCAAATAGAGCCACATCTCAACTAGTGTGGATTCTACTGTGGAGCTGTCTGGGTGCCACTGGAAATAAAGGCAAAATTAGCCTGCAGTTAAAGCACACTATCTCAATGTATCTAACCAGAAAAAATGAATCCCAGGACAATTCTTATGTTTTCCATCCATCTTATGACTGGGAAAAAGAGTAAAAGAAAACTCACACAATAATGTGATTTCTAATCTATTCTATCTCTAATTCTAACTCCATTCCATTCCATTCCATTCCGTTCCATTCCATTCCATTTGTACCTTTTTAGATGCAGGGGCCTTGCAACTGGTTTTTAGTGTAACTTTATGAACATACAGAATAATGAGCACTATTATTTTATAGCCTTCTAGCAGGATGCAGCATGATGTAGCTGTTTCCATTAGAGATGTAACACCAACCTGGCATGTGCATAGTTCTGCAAATAAAAAGAGCTAGATCTAGTTCTGGGTGGGAACCAGAGCTAGTACCAGAGGAATTAAACTTCAGTTGCTTATCCTATGAATAAATACATTGCAGGAAGAAGTTGTCTCAAAACTTAACAGCTATTTAAACGAGAGCTCTAAGGAACAAAAGTTATTTTTATTTTTGCTTGCATGAGAGGTTTCACATGAAGTGATGTGTTAGTAGGAACTATTCCAGTTTGCACAATGAAATACTAATCTATCATGTAGACTTCTTCCCAAGTGGTAGGGTTAAGAAGAGTGGGGATCTTTATTCTTTTTGCATGTTCAGGTCTGGCAAGAGTAACTGGAATACTATTTAGAGGTGTTATGGAAGTGTAACTTTATGAAGCAAATTATCTCATTACTTCTCCCCTTGTTCCCTAACTAGCATAATTAATATCCAAATGTTCCCTAAGATTAGTTTTATTTCCTGCTCAGCTAGTTGACAGACACTGGTGAGACCTGAATTCACAGCAGGCTAGAGCAGATGGCTACCTTCGCTAACAGATTACTCCATCAAGGCATACAACCTCTCCAGCTCTGTCTCAATAAATTTCAGCACATGATTTATAAAGTGAACATAATAGAAGAAATCCATGATGCCTTTAATGGGAATCATATTACCACACTACTTAAAACACTGTGAGAATTGCCTGAGCAGTTATTGTATACTTGTGCTGATCTTCAAATCTTATTAGGCAGGAAAGCACTGTCTGGAAAATTATTCATCTTTTCTGTATTGCTTTCACTCAGTTATGTTTTATTGAACTAATTTAAGAGAGGTTTCCAATACATCTAGCTTCTGTTGAACCTCCAGCAAACATATGAATGTGTTCACAGTGATTTGATGGTTATTTATCTGTTTTGGATCTTTTACATAAAGAAAAAGTTTAGTCTCTGCTAAACTTCTATACCAGCAAGTCCATGATGAAACTGCTGTACTTGCAACTAAAAAAACACAAACAAAGAGAGCTGTTGTTTCAGAAAAAGAAGAGTCATTGCAAAATCATGCATAAATGGCCTGCACAGCAGATAATCTTGATTATTTGAAATTATAAACTGCAAGTAAAATTTGCCTGGAACAGCTGATGTGAAATGCCTCATAAAGGAGATCAAGACTCTTTACAGAGTGTAGTGGCTTCAAATGATGGCCTAGTATCTTTTAAGAAAGATGTTATTTCTAGAATGATGCATAATTATTTGCTACATAAATAAATAAGAAATGTGAGTGCCTGAGATCTACTGATATTGCTAGTATTATTTTAGAGAGTATCCTTCTATAATTCCTTGTGCTTTTGTAAACATTCAGCATAAATTTACTCTCTGGGAAGTTTCCATTTCTTTGGGTGCCTTAGAACAAGGCACAGAGTGATTTATAACTCTGTAAGATGGAGGGGGAGTCCTAATTCTTGTTTCCTGATGAGTGCTACCTGTTTCCTGTTTCCTGATGAGTGCTACCATCTCACTGCTTTTCTGTTTTCCTGAGGACAATAGAAAAATCAGCTGAGGTGCCTTGAGTAGAGCTCTGTGCAATTGTTAACCCTCTCTTCTGTTCTTTCCCTTCTCTAGCTCAATCTGTTCTCTGTTTTCCACACTTTGAGGTTAAGTTCTAGGCTTTGCCCTGCTCACTCTGAGCTATGTCTCTGTATGAGAGAGAGGGCTTCAGTCTCCTGTGGGATACTGGGAGCTAATGGGATTTTCCAGTTAGTGTTGTGAAGAACAGTGGAAACACCGCATCAGTGGAGCGTAGAGGTTGCTTTGTAGCTGTTATAAAGAGATAGGTACAATTTCCAGCTTTAAAGAGTAAAGGAAGAGGGCTTTTTTGTTCATTTTGAAGTTAAAAACTGAAGTTAAGATAATTTCTGTTTGTGCACCTGACATATATTCCTATATAGTTAACTAGTTAATGTATTTTCACATGCAGTAATGTTTTCTTAGGATGTGAAGCAGAGGAGGTGCAGAAAATAAATAACAGCTAAAGATTGTAGTTTCTTATTTCCAAAGATGCTGTTAGTACTACCTAACTGAATAGTACTGACTACAGTGAATATTTTATGTAGTGCTCGCATTTATATGGCTTGCTTAGAATTGCATGATGTCTATTCTGTCAAATACAAATGCATGTTGAGTTATTGTGTTGCTGTTTCTATCACAGACTTGCCCTCAGCAAACTTAAGCAATTACAACATCACCGTGGTGGAAGGAAAGAGCATCACGTTGTACTGTGATACTACTGGCGGGCCACCCCCAAATGTGTCCTGGGTGGTAACTAATCTTGTTTCAAACCATGAGGTAAGGTTTATATTCAAACACATGACAGTTTAGGTGACATCTGCTGAAGGATGGAATGAAGCTTCATGTCCAGCTCTAGTTAACTTTCTATTAAAAGATGAAATAGGAAGTTAATGTTGGGATTACATTTATCTTCCAGTTACGTTCAATCAAGAGTGACTGTGGCAGTGCTTTTGGCAGACATTTGTTTCTCAAGATTCTCATTTGCACTCTGTTTTTTTGGATGTTCACTTGTAAATGAAAGTAATGTAAATTTTTGGAAGTAATATGAATTGGAATGCTGAAACACAAGGACTTTCTTATTATCACTGATACCTGCCTAAAGCCAATCTATACTGATTGTGAAAAAAACTTTGCATCTGTAATTTTATTATATTTCCATATCATAATTTGGTGTGTTAGAATTTGGTGTAAATATTTGGTGTGTTGGTGTGTTGTAAATATTTTGTGGCTTGTTTAATTTTTCTTCAACACACTTAGCAACAGAAAGCCTTGAAATTGACGATTTTACTTAAAAGACTGTCAGGTTGGTTTTGTTTTGTTTTGGTTTTTTTTAATGATGTTTGAATATTTTTCCTCATTGAAATCATCTAGGTGGAGAAATTTTGTTTTCTGGGCTCTTTATATTTTTTTTTGTTTTGTTTTTGTAGACTGTGTGCTGCTTAAGTCCTTTCTGATGGAAATATTGAAAAAGGAGAGGCATATAAGCAGCTGCTGACCTCATAAATTGCTCTTATTTCACAATAGGAAAAACCCACATTTATTACAATTTTATGGCATTTGGTTTTCTATAATTATGATGGTGCACATTGCTTAAAGCTTCTTGGTCTGTACGAGGTGTGGGAAATGTACTTTCAAGTACTTTCAGTGTACTGCAGTGAGGAGGAGACAGGACCTCTTGGGTCTCATAGTTTTTATATTTTGTTTCCGAAGTTCATTATATCAGGCTTGTACAGAATTTAAGTACTCTGTCTTTCATTCCAGCTTTCATAAGTAAGAGCTTTGCAAGCTCTAGTTGTATTTTTAAAATTTTCTCTGATCTGTAAAACTCCCCAAAGGCATCAAGGCATCAGTTGTCATCAAGAACAAGAAATTAAAACTCTTTGGGGAACCTCTGCCAAGTTGTACTCTTTTTAAAATTTTTTTAAAGTTTTAATTCTAGGAGCCGAAAGAAATGTAGGACTCTGTTCAAAAAGTGAGATCACCTAATTTTTTTAACCCTTGTATGCCATGGTCAGTTTTCTTCAAGTTTTCCTTGAGTATTCTGTCCCGGCATAACTTCATCGTGCTATTGTAGAGGGGCTTAAAATATAGGCTGGCTACAAACTTAGCCATGGAGCACAGCAGTCTTTTCAGTAGCAGGAGAGCATGAGCCTTTTAGACCTTATTTGCAGTTCCCAACTATCCTTTTCTGTGAGTATTGCTTTTGGTTTCTTTTCTTTCACTTTCATATCTCAGTTTCTTCCTTCATTTTCTTAATCTTGTATGCTTCTTTTAACTGTTTCCTCTAAACTCTTTTGAAAGAGGGACATTAGCAAAGGTTAAAACTAGGCTCTAGTTCTGCAAAGCTAACCTTTATATTCTGAGTTTCTGTGTTGATGGATAGTTTGACTGATGTTGTTTAGATTTTTCTTGCTCTAGATTTCAGCCCTGAGCATGTGTTTTTGCCCCTCTGCTTTCAGTCTGGCTTTGAGCATTGCTCAGCTCTGAGAATTGCAAGATAGGAAAATGCGTGAAGGGGCTTTTCCACCTGCCTCCCCTACAGTCACACTGAGATTGAAGAGACTTTGAACTCATGTTCAAAGGTGTCATCTCAGGGTTCAAAATTCTGTTTGCAGGGACTGTATGGAGGAACGTTCCCACATATTCCTGCTGACTGCCACCTAAAGTTGCTGTGGTTTTAAAATTATAGTGGATTACTTGTTTGTGTTGTCTGTAGCACTGACAGTGTACATTACAAAAAGTACCTCAAAAGTAGCTTTAAAAATGATCGTAATTATTATTTATTTTTGGAGTGTGTTTTGGTTCCTTTCCAGTTTAACAAAATAGTCTAGCTCTTTATGAAAAATTCAACTATGGAAATAATAATTATTTGGAGATCATATGAAGGGACTGATTTATTATCATCAGAGTAACAGCTAGCTTTACTAGTGCTTTTTGTGTGGGAGGGTAATTCAGCCATATTTGCTTAACCAGTGTGACATAGCAGCATAGTCAGTAGGTTATTTAAGGCTGTAGAGAGACACTGAGCTTTCTAAGAATCATAAGAATCAAGATTTTTAAGAATCATCATTCTTAGCCAGCTTGATCTTATACACATAAAACGGAATTAGGCAATAGCTTAGGTAGTAGAAGGTATGCAGTTTCTTGTCGAAGGTTTCTTGAGAAAAGCTTTCAAGAGAAATTTGGTTAAGGAGATAGAAAACATGTCAAGATACAGTAGGGATCAGAAGGCAGCAGTGGAAGAGATGTCAAGTATAAATTTAAAGGAAAGAGAGAGAAGGAGTGGTAAAACAAGGATTGAACAGAATACAGGCCGGAAGAAAAATTTCTAGAGAACAGGCAAAGATAGACCATAGAAATCAGTCATGAAATAGGAGAGAGGGATGAGCAAGGGTATATGATTAGAGGAAAAAAACCTATTTGTGTAGAGGGGGTAAAGTGGTAAAAAAAGGCACAGGCTGAAAGTGACAGGGCAGAAACATGGTTGAGTGCAATGTTTGTAGCAGGACTTTGCAGCTTTGAATCTGCCGCCACTTACTGTTAGAATTGGTTCTGTATGTGTTTTATGTCTGTTTGGATAAGACACTAAAATAAGGCTTTGATTAATTGTGGACAGATATGTCTAAAAGGAAGGGAAAAAGAAAAATGCTATTCAGCTCTGGCCAGTAATTCCCTCCCTCTCTTTTGTTCTTAATGCTGTGGTTGACGCATATGTGTTTTTCTGATCATTTTTAGAGTGACACAAATAAGAACCCTGCGTCTCTCACCATCAAGAATGTTTCATCAATGGACAGTGGACTGGAGATTTCCTGTGTAGCAGAGAACATCGTGGGAGAGGACCAAGCCTCTGCCGAGCTTACGGTATTCTGTACGTATGTGAGCCTCCATACAGACCTGGAGGCCAAACTGCATTGGCAGGAACTGTTCTGGGTATTTTTTGGACCTTCAGGCTGTTGAAATGAAAACCCTTAAGGCATGTGAACTATCTACTTCAGTTAATGCTAGGAGTAGCCCAGTCAGCTGTTGTTGCATTTATCTTTTTCAGCTCTGTATTCTGCAAAAAAAGTATTTCTGACTGCTTTGTCTTCCAGTTAAAAGAATCTGTAAGTAAAGGTCTGAAATCCTGACTACTGAATGGCACTGTCAGTGTGGGAAGGTTTGTAATGGTGTGTATGTACATGCACACTGGCTTAGCAATTGCAAAGTGTGAATGCATCAAAAGGCTAGTAGAATTATACAAGACTACACATGTTTAAGTTCTTACTACCTAAAAAAAGAACTACTTTGTTCAATGTTTGTATGGCAAGTTGTAAATTTATTTGTCATAGCTTTGAATAGTACACTTATTTCTCAGGGCCAAGGAAGGGAGAAGAATACACTATATTTCTCTACTATATAGTGTAGAGAAGCACTGGTTTCTTAGGTCTAAGCTCCAGGCTGAATTAATTTCACATGAACTATACAGCATTTTTTCACAAGCTGCAACCCTCTGTTTAATTGAAGATGGGAATGGAATAATTTGTAGATGGCAGATTTTGCTCAGCATGTGCTTATGGCAGAGTAAACTGGAAAAAACCATTATAGATGTAGGTTTGTAGGTTGAAATTGGATATGTAATAACTATGGGAACAAACATAAACTAGAAATGTTTGAAAAATGTAAATGAGATTCTGAGCTTGGCACTGTTATGGGTGATAAAAGGGAGTATAACTAGAAGAAGTTTGATGTAGTTAAGAATAAAAAGGAAAATAATGGGCAAGGTATTGGAATAATCTCTTGAGGGAAACAGAAGAGGTCTGTAAACTTGAGGAATTTAGCAGGTTTGAACAAGGGTGAGAATATGTATAGTAGAGAATTATTTTTCCCTGACAGAAGAATCTAGAGAATTAAGTGACATATTCTGTCTTTGATTGTGTTAAGAAAATAAACTGTAAATCTGGATTCCTAGCTGAGTGTCTTTCCAGTAGTGCTTGCTTTTGGTCAATTTTAAATATTTTCAATGCTACTATCTTCCTTCAGTAGCACTATTTTTCAGCAAAGTAAAGCAAAAATGTCTTTCTTCTCCTTCTAAGTGATCCAGTAACTGACGTTCCCACAACTTACACATTTTAAGTGATTTAACACATTTTCAGTCTTTGAAACTAGTTTATTTTATTTCTTTCTAAAGAGTGGCTTCAGTTCAGTTCAGCATAATACTCTAGGCAGAGCAGGTATGTTCCTGAGTGAATATCCTTCAAAGAGGTACCATTCCATCTAGTAACATACTTTTGTACTGATGAATAAAAAGTACTTCCGTGAGAACTTGGGAGGAAGGGCGGGAAGGAGGGAGGGAAGGGAGAAAAGACATGTTCAGAATATTCTGATGTTCTTCACTCTTTTTTCCAATATAGTTGCACCAAATATCACATTTATTGAGTCTCCGACTCCGGACCACCACTGGTGTATTCCATTCACTGTGAAAGGGAACCCTAAGCCCACATTGCAGTGGTTCTATGAAGGAGCTGTACTGAATGAATCTGAATATATCTGTACTAAAATACACGTTATCAATCAAAGTGAATACCATGGCTGCCTTCAGCTGGACAATCCTACACACCTGAATAATGGTGCTTATACCTTACTGGCAAAGAATGATTATGGAGAGGATGAAAAACGGGTTGATGCTCATTTCATGTCAGTGCCTGGAGATGGTGAGTGCAGATTTTTTTTTTAATGCTAGCAATTGCAAACTGATGAAAGTGGTGAAGTAGTGCTTTTGGCCAGTTTAGCTGTTTTGGAGGAAGGTTTTTATAGAACCTTTTTTTTCTCTGAATGAATGTCTTCAATATTACTTGTAAAATAATGTTTTTCTTGAGCATTTTCTTCTTGTTTTTTGCTTCTAAAGAGAGGTCATGCCAGTGCTCTGTAAACCTTCCCTTTGAGTAACCGTCCTCCCTGCCAGCCAAGGCTAATGAAAAGTTGCTGTTTCTGAAGTTTTCCCAAGTCTCAGTTCTTATCCTGAAAAGCACTGAGTGCCAATTCAGCCCCTCTGTAACTTGCTGTACTGCATATGAATGGAGCAAGGATGTGGAGGATGCTTGTGTGGCATCTAGTGCCTTGCTGCAAAACTGATAGTGCAGTTAAGTGAGTTCATGATAACATGTTGCTTTTAAGACACCAGAAGGAACTAGAGAGAAAACAAGTAACCCAGAAGGAGGACGGATAAGGTCTCAGATCTTAACAGGCATTTTTGGTGTCCAGTTGCCATTTGTCTAGGTGGTAGCTGGGGACTTACACTGCTAGGAGTATCAGCCTTCAAGATGGTTGTGCCTTCAGTTGCTCTAAAGATTCCCCCTCACCCTTTTTAAATACTATGTGGGCAGGCTTAAGGTGGACTAGCTCATTGAATTGCAGGGACTACTGTAAGTGATTGATGTTCACTGTGGTTCGATCATTCCCCACATCTTCAAAACCATACATGAAGTGGCTGTAATAACAGTCACTGTACGTTGCAAGCATATTGGAGCATGTGGAAGAAAACTCTGAGTGGACCTTGCACATTTGGAGTAGAAATAGAAATGTAACCGTGTGCAGATAATTGCATAGTCGTACCTCAAAATATGAGACTGTAGGTATCTTTGGCTTTTTGATCATGTGATATAAATACTTGCCTTCATTTTTTTTTTTTTTTAACCGCAATGTTCTGTTGTGTTATCTGATGGAAAAAAAAGTGGTAAATATTTAAATTCTCTTTCTGCATCTCAGGCCACAGACCATAAAAATACGGTCAGTATTTAATTTTTTCCCTTTCGGCTCAGTTTGCAGTAGGGAAAGAGGTGGTAGGTTTTTTGCTTTCCCATCCTTAGGAGAAGATGAAGACCTGATAAAACTGAGCTTTATTCACTCCTGCTGTGCTCACTGCTCCTCTCCTCTTTTTCCTCTGGAGTTCTTCCTTAAAGAGACTCATTACAGAAACATGCCATGGTTTCAGCTACTGGTGTCCCCTAATACTGCATTTTAATTGTTCAGCAAGACAGTTCACCTCATAAATGTTCTGTGTACAGTGGAAGTTCTCTTACACCCTGATTATTTAATATGAACCTGGCTTCATTTTCTAACGGAGTATCAGCTACCTCTAATACATTAGTTGATTTTATAATTTTTTGGTCTTTGATCCAAATCCCCTTTCCTGTCATGTTTTTCCTTTATGCTTCTGTCCACAGTAAATAGAACTGTAGCTATCCTCTAATTTAGAAAGAAAACATGATTCCTTTGTTCCATCTTTTTATATTCCTATAGAATGTAAGTATACCAACACAAACTGTGCTGTGTTCTTTAAGAATTTCCCAAGATCTGTGGTGGAGTAAGCTTCACAAAAAGAGTATAGAGGAAACGGGACTATGTATAGACAGGATGTAACTGCATTAGAAATTAGTTCATGCATAGTGGATGGCACCAAACCAGTCTCTAAAAATTAACAACAGGGGAAAGGGCTTATCTACTTAGCCTCCTCAATATTGTTTTTAGTTTTCTCCTTCAAGAGTCATGGAACTGAGCTTCCAAAAATATCACAACATTGTTGTCTCCTCCACTGAAGCTCTCATAAAAGTAAATGCATCGTATTACAATTTTTGCTCTATATTATTGCTACTTAAAGCACTGTCAGGCTTTTTCAAATCCTTAAAAGGCTTTTTCAGTGCTGTCATTGCTGTGTAGTTTCCTCTTTTGGCCCACATATTGTACACTGAAGCATAAAGATTAAGGCCCACACCCTGGCATTATGTTCATTTTCATGTCTTCATGACTGAATTAAATACCAGTCCTGATGTTTCATGGGGTGGGGTACACTCACTGAGCTTTAAACTGATTCTCTGGTTATTGCATCACTTGAGCAAATGCTCCGAAGAAAAAAAAAAAGAAGAAAATTTAAAAATCCCCTCACCTATAATCCACATGCCTACCCAAAGTAAATATATATAAGTCTGAAGCATGTTCTACATCAACAGTGTAGTAGCCCACTTTCAGAGTTGGAGCAAACGTGATGAAGATGTGATTTGCTAAGATGATCCTAACTTTCAGCATGCTTCTTGAAGAACTGTTTTTTACTGTTTTGAGGATGCAGGCATGAAAGAGAGGAAACTGTGCACCATAGTGGGATTTTGATTGTGCTAATGATACCCAAGTTAATGTTGTAAACTAAAATTTTGTTTTAAATGTGAAGACCTGGAAGAATGAATTTCATGTTTTACTAGCTGAATTTTCAACTATATTTAGTCTGCAAAAGTTCTTGGTTTCCAATGCTTGCTGAGAGTGACTTGATTATTTGAGACTAACTGCTGTGAACGGTAAGCAAGAAATGGTCATGGTTTATTCTAGAGTCTGTTCTCACAGCTGATCCAAAACAGCTAGTGAATGTGAGAGAGATTTTTACCAATAGTAGATATTTTTAATTAAGTTTATTCATCTACTAGCTTTCTACATTAAAATTCAACCGAATGAGTCCCAGTCACATATATCTTGTCAAAGTAAAAGAATATGCTAAATATGCCTCAGAAGTAGCATATTGCTTGTGCAGCATAACATGTTTTTTGCAGAAGTGTGTTTTTGGATTGAGTCTCTTGCTGCTGCTTTATTTTGGAAATGCCAAATTTATAAAGAAAGAAGCAAACAATCTGAGTGTAGTTGATGCCGTTTCTAAAGATGAGAGAATAGGACAAGGCTTTTGATAGCTCATTTACTCAACAACCTCTTCTAATGGGGGCCAGAAACAATGGTGCCATTCTGTATTTGGCCTTGAAAATAATTGTGTGTGAATGTGCAAAAGGACTGTGGTGAAGTTTAATGTTAAAATAACTTCAGCTGATGATTGAGTTGGTACGTTTCTATGTGCTAAATAGAAAAAGTAATACTAAACAGAAATTTGGGGATTGTCCACCATCTTGATTTTTGTACCTTTATTTGAAGTGTTTAGTTATATAAAAGATATTTGAATGGAATTGATGACTACTTATTTTATATGTCTTGAAGGAGTTAAGGGTTATACTAATCTTCTTAGTTTATCCCAGTTCCAGTGAATAGAAACAAAAATGTTGACATTTAACAAATAAATAAAGGACAGGGAGGGTTTTTTTTTTTGTAGTTTGGGGTTTTCTTTTCACTTCAGATTACAGAAGGTGAGTTAGAAATACTGTTTTCCTGCAGCTGGGTGTTCCACACTTAGAAAACTGAACCCATGAAGTTTTGTGGGCAAAATCTCTAGTCAGATTTCTTGAGGATAGATAGTCAGACTTTCTTCACTGGTTATTTATTTCTGCCAATTGACATGACAGTTCTCATAGGATCTATTGACACGTATCCCTAGATACTGGAATATCTTCAAGTGCATTTAAAAATAAGCCTCATTTTCTGCTGCCATCCTACAAATAGGTTGCAGCTGGTATTTTCAGCAGGTTCTTGTGCTGTTAACAATGGTGTTCTGCTCTTACTCCACTGTGACATTATGCCCATGCAATGCTACTGCAATGGATTTACTCTATAGTAGTATAAACAGAATTATGTTTATTGAAGTGGGGTTCATTTTTAGAGATTTTAATTATTAGTTAATTTTATTTCCAAGCCTGCAAAAATAGAGAGAAAAAATATGGAAGAGATACCTATAAGCCTACTACATAAACTGTGCTAGAACTACATTATAGGTCAGAATGAATGGGTATGTTCAAACACAACACAAGTATCTTGCAAAACATGAACAACAGTTCACTAATTTTTGTGGCTGTTCTGTGCATTTTACTCACTTATGTGCTAAACCTTACACACATGCAGTAAGTAATTAGAAAAAACTGCAAACAGGAACTAGAGAAGTGTAGACTAGACAGGTATCCAGGTATCCATTTGCTAGCGTAAAGTCTGGTTTCTGAAACATCTGATTCTTTCAATAAGAGAAGCATTCTTTTACAGAGTGAATCAAATTGTGCTGCTTAGGCCATTTCATACCTGTAGCCCTTAACTTGCCAGCTCACAGTTTAAAATGGTTTGCTCATACAATCATACAGTAGCATATCTTTTTAATCAGGTAAAAATCAGTGATTGTTAAGGCTCCGTGAAATCTGCTTCCACTTGAATTCAGGGAAAATTTTGCCTTTGATTTTTCAACAGGAATAGTTATTGTTGTACTCATCACATATACATATATATGTATTAATAGTGGAAAGCAGGATTTTGCCCAAAATAATGCGTGCCCCTGCCAGGATTAGTACCGTGTGCACACGTGACATGAAGCAAAATATTAACCTTTGGAATAACTCTAAGATGGTTGTAAATGTAATTAATAAACTGCAGTTATTGATGTTGATTTACATTTATGTAGATACTTATGACTGCTATGGCAAATAAAGCCAACCCTTAAAGCTACTCGTAAAGAAATTTTTATTCTTCCAGCATTTGAAATTTATTTACAAACCTTTTCATTCTTTTTTTTTTTGTTTTTCTCTTTTCCATGTACAGGTAATGGCCCAATTTTGGATCCAGACGTTTATGGTATATATTTGATTTTCTTTTAATAATAGAAATGAAGGTACTGAAACATTAAAAGTTCAAATGTTAGGCTCAGTTAAATTGAAATGTCACATAGAATAATACAGCTGTAAAAGGTACTTTGTGGTTTTGGTCCTCCTTCCTTATATTTAACATATGTGATGACAAAATGATGTTTTACTTACTATGGTGCTTTTGATTCACATTAGGAGAAGCATAAATCCACTGCTACAAATGGGTGCAGTTGATCCTGTAGGATGACAGCTGTGTGATATAGTTCACAGACGTGAGATTTTGTAAACCTTTTGGAGGCATTTCTTGGAGGAAAGAGAGTTTGTGATTTCTCTTTATACAACTTAATTTATTTTTTCAGGGATGATTCCATACTTGTTTTGTCTCCAAAAATGTACCCCTAAATCCCACTTAGAAATGAAGTTGGCACAAGTAAGTTTTCCTGTAGGCAATTTATTTTGCTCTATCCGCTCATTTGTACCTTCCCTTAATCTCTCTTGCATAAGCAGACCATCAATTCAGTGGTAGCTGAGTGTGTGCCAGGAGATTTTGATGGCACAGTGTTCACATTAGTTTTTTAGTTAGGCAAAATGTACCAAGTGAAAGCCAGTGTGCACTGAAATAGAAGCTGCAGAATGACAAGCAACTGTCTGGTTTTTAAAAATATTTCTGGTATACTTCTGGTGAGTAGAAAAGTTCATCTGACCCACCATATACAAACAGCTTGAAGCTGGATCCTGTTTGGAGTACTTTTTATTTGGATGAAATAGCCCATGACTCAGGTTACCTAAAGCTGATCTAAATGTTATTGCTTTGATTCCATTCCACGTCATTAAACTTTAGTGAATGTGCAATTGAAGCATCAATTTGACTTCAAATACTTAGAAACTCCAAAGGAGAGCTTTCTCTCCCTCTCTTTCCAAAATCTTTTTTTTGAGGACAAGGAGAAGGAAGGGTTGGGGTTGGAAAAGTGGTGATGGTTTGCACAGTTTCTTCATGTGTTGTATTATATAAGCTGTATGCATGAAGATTTTGATTCTGAGTTTTCATCAAGGTCCCAGTGCCTGTGTATGGCTGTAACCATGTGAGTGCTGTGCTTTGACTGATTTGGGTGGGTTTCTGCTGAGGTGTGTGCTTCAAGTTTTGCTAGCAGATCACAGCCTGCAAGGCCTAGTCCAGGTAAAGGCAGCCTTCCTCTTTATTCCTGGCTGTTCTTTCCACTGTTTGAAACTGCTGGTCTTGTGATGTGAGGTGATTTCCAAATGCTTTTGTTAAGTATTTTGAACACACAACAGAAATCAGAAGATCTGATGAGGTGACATCAGGCTTCATGACATTGAGTTTGCTGAGGGGAGTCCTGCCTGCATGGGGCACTGCTTGCCACAAGCGTGGAGCAGTCACTTGTGCCTCTAGCTCACCTCTGCGGCACCTCTTGGAAAAGACAAAGAGAGAATGCTGTCCTGACACCATCTGGAAATTAACTCGGAGAAATAAACCAACTCACATGAGTCTGAGCAGGACATTGAATGCAAAGCCAGGTCCTTTGGCTCTGAGTTAGTATTTTCATGCCATGATGCCTCTTCTAACGTGGTTGTGAGCATGAGAGAGACAACCTGCCCCATATCTGCCAAACTCCAGAATGACTGTGCAGCGTGACCCCCTGGTGCTAATGTGACTGTGCTGTTGTGTCTATCCCAGGCACCATGCACCTTTTGTGAAATGGCTGTAAAACATGGCCCAGGTCAGCTGCAAATCAGCGCAGCTGTTATTAGTCACTGGTGGCTGCACGAGGTACAGAGCACCAGAGAACCTGGCCCTAAAGCAATATGAGCCTTATCTAGCATGAGTCAAAAGGCATTATCCTGTCTGTAGGAGTGCTCAGTGTCTATGTCAGGATTTCATAGTGAAATGAACAGGAATTTGTTTAACCCAAATTGTCTGGCTTGTGCTGGATAGCTGTCTCCTGTATTTTCCTTGCCTGATTCACCCATTTCAAGGGGCTTTGAAGATCTGGCAATACCTCAAATGCAAATGATTCACAGTTGGACAGCAAGTAATGCCAGCATACCACCAGTATACCAATGTAGCCTACCTTAGCTCTTGCCCATTTTAATACAGAAGTGCACCCAGAGGATTCACAGACCAGACCTGTAGCTGTCATTAGCCCTCAAATAATTTTCTCCAGGGTGTGATTTGCAGTAGTTTAGAGCATAAACAGAACTACAAATAGCATCAGCTGTTATTTAAAAGTGAAATTGGGAGCAAAAAATTTCCTTCTTCAAAGTTTGTTTTACGAAGTCAGAGCAGCAAAGGCTCTAAATATTTGTTTTCTATGTTAGTCTTATAAAACAATACTAAATATATGGTTGGCCAAAACCGTCTTTGTGAAAATTTTCCCAGCTAATTGTAAAGGAAGCCCAAGTTTTTTAGCCTGAAGTACTTGTTATAAAGCAGGATTTGCCTACAAATAATGAATTAGAAGTCTCCTCCTCTTCTCTAGCAAAGGATGTACTCACAGTGACAGATGGTCAGCACAGAACCTTGTCTAAAAGTCCAGGTTGCTTGTGCAGGTGAGCCATTCAGGCAGCTATTGTGCTACTGGATTAGCAAGGAATGCTGCTCATTCTCTTGTTGCTGCTGCTCTAACCTTGCTGCATGGTAAGCTACACACACAGAGATGCAGTGCAGAGTTGGAGAATTCAAATGGTAAAAGATCAGGAAATTAATTTTTTTCTCTTGAAGGCTCTGTGTATTTAATACGTATTTTGTCTTGAAAGAGTCCTGTCCTTTGGCATGCATAGTTTAGAGCCAAAATAGACTATGTGAATTGTATAGACATCCTGACTGTGCTGACTGTAGCACTGGTGCCAGAGGTAGCTGACAGCTTCCTGTACCAAAAAAAAATTTGCAGTCTGCAAGTGCTTTGCAGAAAGCAAATGTGTCCTTGCATGCCTGAAGATCAAAAGCCCAGTGCAAATTCTTACTAACACTGCCAGCTGAGCTCTCTAAATTGGCCTTGGGAGCTAAAGGAGAATAGTGCTTAGGTGCAAGCCCTCCCTGCTCTTGCTCAGCTGGAGCGCCATGCTCAGAAATGCTCGTGCCGCTGTAGTTAGCAAGAGCTTTTTCAAATTCACATTTAAGATTTCATCTGCAGGCTTATGACACTGATTTTAAAAAAAACATGTAAAGAAGGACCTATTTAATTGTGAACTTAAGTTACAATGCTGGAAATGTATTTTATAATAGGTGCAGTTATTGCCCTTTGTTTCTTTCATCTGCATACATTACAGTCATGAAATTAAAATGTTAAGTGTGTTCCCAGATGTAATAATAAAATAAATGCATTTTAAAATTTTGTTTTAATGCATGTTTATCTTAACTTCATATATATAACATTTAATTATTTTTCTCTCATTTGAATAATTTTTTCAGGAAATCATGGACTGTAAATATTTGTTTTATTTTGAAGTTCTTATAAATAATTGAGCCATGATCATTCTTTTTATGGAATAGTTCTAGTTTTGCCCCTGCAGCCACGTCAGTGCAATTATTTTGATAAATCAAATTTCTTCATAACATCCCAGGCACTTTAATTTTTAAAGGTTTATCAGTATGATAGCCATGCTAAACCATAACCTCTGTGTATATAACATGTTTTCTAAAATTATTTATTAAACAAATGAAAACAGCTATTTCACATTTGATATTAGTAAGATAGCTTGAAATCCATCTGTGTTCTTCTCAGCAAAACAAAAGTGCTCAATCTATTTTCTAAGACTGTACTATATTTGACTGAATACAAGGCTGGTGAAGTTCAGTGTAGAGGGCAGTCTTTCATTTTTAATGGGAAGTCAGAAGCACATAAAAATAGCTCTATGATGGAGTTCTCATTTAACTCTAGTGTTTCCAGTAGGGATACACATTATGATGTAGATTGCTTTTTTTCACGTTTGTCAGTCACAGCACATTTGTTCAATTACATGCCACAGTGATTCCTCCCAAAACATTTCAGCTTCTTTAGCAATTGAGTTTCGTCCAAAGAACTTAAAATCCCAAAGCTGATAGTGCTGTTACCATCTTACAAGCAGAAATAATATAGAAAACCATTTTCCCATCAAAGTTATCAAGTTATAAAAGCAACATTTTTTCCTTTCTTAAGAGTATGAAACCACACCTAATGATCTTGGAGATGCCACAAATAACAGTAATCAAATCACTTCAACGGATGTTTCCAACAAAGAGAATGAAGATAGTATCACTGTAAGTATATGCATCCTGATCTTTGTGGACTTTTTGGCTATACAACTCACAAAATTGCAGACACAATAATTAGACTCTGGCCTATCAGAAAACTGTAGCTATTGCTGTGTTGTGATCAAAACTCAGGAAAAAGAAGGATGAAAAATAGAATCAGTGCTCCCCACTCTTGTCCTTCCCCCATTTTTTTTTAAGTGAGTGAATCACTTTTCAGTTCAAGTAAAACTGCTGTTTGGTATCTTGTTTTTCTGGAAAACTCCACTGTCGTTTTTTTAGCCTAAGAATTTGCATCTAATTTTTAGTCAAGGATAGCAAATCTTCATTTACAAAACAAAGACCTCCAAGGTAATTTGAAGATTGTTGGTTGAATACCCATCCTGGAGTCACCTCCATGTTAGAGAGGTAATATGCTGCAATGAATTTTCAAAATCTAACTGTACGTTTTAAGACATGATTTCATGTTAGATTTTGATTAAATGGCTTGTGGTAGATTTTAGTACAAGTGGAACTGATGGGCTTCCTAATTTACTTGCCTTGCTTCTCATGCTTCCCTGAACTGAAATGTTGGAAACTGATAGTGGGGTTACCAGCCTGGTTGACATTGCAGCCTCCCTCCATCAGTGGCTCTGTAAGGCAGCAAGCAGAGGAGAGTATGCATTCATGAACCAGAGAGCAGACTGTAAGCTGGGACAATGTGCTAAAAATTGGGAGGATCCAAGACAGTCTTGTGTCATCTGATAACAGAGTCATTGAACTGCCGAGGCAGTAAAGGTGGGACCTCTGGAAGTCCTCTGGTCCAAGCTCCCCTGATTAAAGCAGGGCCCATATGGTTCTTTATGGTTGTGTCCTCTCTGGTTTTGGTATTTCCAGTGATGGAGCCTTCACAGCCACTCCAGGTAATTTATACGAGTATTCAACCATCCCCACAGTAAATTCTTTTTTCCTATGTGCTGCTCTTATGTGTTTTCTTGTAACATGCCACTCTGCTGGAAGGGAAAAGGGTGATGTACACTCCCTCCTACCTGCCTTGAATATGTAGGATGTTAAAAAAGTTCTCATAAGTGTCTGAATCTCTGTTCTCTACAGAATAGAAGGAACCTCAACAAGTGTCTGTTTTCTGTACTCTTTGATCTCAGTGCAAATGTTTCCCAGTCAAAATTAATCTCTTTTCATAACTGGATTAATCTGAATGTATGCTGGATGTCTTTGTAGACACAAAAACAAAACAAACAGGTCTGTTTGTGTCCTCTTTTTTTTTTTAGGTGTATGTTGTGGTTGGAATTGCAGCACTGGTGTGCACTGGCTTAGTAATAACCCTCATTATTCTGAAGTTTGGAAGACACTCTAAGTTTGGGATGAAAGGTAAGCAGGGTTGGTTTTACACCTTCCAGAATTGTTGTGGGTTGTATGAGCTGAGACTGTAGTCTGCTGAACTGGGAACAGTCAAAATAGCTACATTAAATGCCACCACATTTAATATTTTGTTTATTCATCAGGTAAGTAAGGGCAGAGGTAGGTGTAGACAGAGTGTAGAATTTTGGATCAAACACTTCTACTTCTGTTTTCCTCTTAGGATAAATGTGATTTCTTTGCCTTCTGTTGCAAAGCCCCCTGAGGCAATTCCTAGAGTAAAATATTTCTCAAGTCAGTGTAGGTAGGAAGAAGATAGGAAATGAAGTTTGTTCTGTTGCAAGTTTGATTGATGACAATCTATGCTGCATGTAAGAGGTACTTTATACAGTACTACAATGTCCCATTAAGGTGACAGGGAAGCAATGACAAGAGAGGAAGGTTCATTTGCAGTAGATCCTGTCGTAGTGGTGCTTTCTGAGAGATGCAATTTCACGTGCTTCTTGGGGAGCAGCATCTGGAGAGAGTCACGAGTACTCATGTCCCTGTGGAAGGGGAAATCTCAGCCCTTCATTTATTCATTTATTTATTTTACAGCCAGATGGAGGTATGTGTAACACAGAGGCACCTGCAACAACTCTGTTACTATATTCTTTTACTATATTCTTTTACTATTCTCTTACTACATCAGTCTGTGTCTCATGATGTGGGTGAATTTGTATTAAAAAAGAAATTAAAAAAACCAACTTTCTGTCTTGTTGAGAGGCCTAGAAGATGCTGTGTGCTAAAGGAGATGAGTGGTTTTTCTTAAGATATGTAGATGAGGGTCTGTGGAGAACATGGTAAGTAATCTTTTGGTAGACTCCTGTTAATCTCATGTCCTTCTAAATTGTGCTTATGACAGAGTACCCCTTGGGTGTATATTTTGGTAATGCTTACATGCTTTTGGTAAGTACTCCTTTCAGATATATCTACTCTGTATTCTGTGTTCCAGTATTCTGTTTAGAGTAGATTTCCTGGAACAAATGCGATTTGAGCAGAACAGAAACATAGTCAGTGCAGATCGACTGCTGGGATGGTAATCTTGTCTCTCACCTCCTTCCAATATGTCACTGCTGTTTGGGGTAGGATTAGAAAAGAACACTTATTGTGAAATATCCTGAATAGCAACATGAAGCCAGCAGGATTGAACTGTAGAGTTTTGTCAGATGGCTAGTCTGTGTCTGAACCGTTCAGCCTAAATTTTATTTGTGTTCAAGGCTTTCTGAATTGCATTTAGAGCACTGAAGTAGGTGGAAACTGATTGAGAGAAACAGTCAGAATTGTTTGATATTAGCTCTTTAAAGCTGAATACTTGTTAGGTTTTTCAAAATATGCATTAAATATTTCAACACAACATTATTAAAGAAACTAGGAAATAAACCCTACCCTGAGGGAGAATGCAGAAAGTTCTATTTTGTATTGTAGTGTTAAGTTACCTTCCAGAAAGCTACTTGTTTTTTGTTATCTTCAGATGTAGCTTTTCTCACAAAAATAGTGCTCTTGTCTAATCAGTAAGTTTGACCTGAGCAGTTCTTTGTTGCAAAATTGTTCATGTCCATATTTTAATAAGAATATGATTTCATGGAAATGACTATATGGAATTACAAAAAGGCAGCAACCTCATACATATTGTTTATTTCATTTTTAATGGTGAAATGTCACTGTGAGTTACAAATAACTCTTGAGTCTTTCATGAGAAAGGAATTACTTTCGTGAGAAAGGAATTACTTTCTGTCCCTAAAGTGGACCTCAAACTTCTCCAAAGCAAGCATTCACACCTCAGGTTCACCATCTGGATCTATCCATAGTCCAAAGTCCCAGAAACACTCTCTCTCTTTATCATTATCAGTATTACTGAATTTATATTAAAACAATATTTAAAGACTTGAGATTAGATATACATAGATATGTAATACCTGAGCTAATAAGGAAATATTTCCTGCTCTGAAAAGCCTGCAGTGTAAGTATATGTTGAGAATTTAAATATGAAAATAAATAACTTGGTGTATTTGAACACGAGGAAAATAAGGTGAGCGTGATGAGAAGTTTTATTTTCAGTCATTATTGATCAATACATTCAAATGTGTATCTTGGAATTTGTGAATAAAAGGGTCAAGTAAGCTACCTATGAAATCTAAGGCATTTGTGATTTAATTCAGTCACAACAAAATTATTCCAAACTTAGTGTACAAAGAGTGTGCTATAATGGTAGTTTTATAAACAGTCTCAGTAGGGAAATAGGAAGGAGCTAAATATCCAGATTTACATAGAAAATATTTATTAAACAAGATTTAAAAATCCTCTCCAAAACTAATGATGATTTTTTATTCGTAAGAAGTAACTTCCTGCGTTGCATCAGGCAGAAATGCACAAAAGGCTATGCTTCTTTTTTCTGTTATGTTCTGAGAACACAGCATGGTCACTCAGACACCCTGTCATTAAATGTCTATGCACCCTTCTTCAGCAAGCAATTTGGAAAAAACCGAAGTAACCATTCAGTAATAGGAGCAGTCAAACTGTCACTAATGCTATTTTTAATGTAACCATATATTTGGAAAAATGTTCCATTGAAAATCAGAAAAAAAATTGTATATAGGCTAATATAACTGTGTGTCCTGTAGGAAATATCTTTATGTAAGGAATGACATTTTCATCTCATTTGGGTTCAGAGCAGGCATATGCAGCTTCTGTAGACATTGTTTTATGCCTCCTACTTTTAAATGTCAGTTTATCCCATGTTTTACAAGGGCATCATCTGCCTACGTCTTAGACTTGTGTCCTTGCTGAGTTTTTCTGTACTTTCAGAGCTTGAGCACGGCTGGAATGTGGGACTGACTGTTACTGAGTCCCCAGAAAGAGATGTGGAGCAGGCGGGTGTGTCTGAGCCATGGCTGTGTCCAAGCTGCCCACATCTGGAAGCACTGCATGTGCTGAGGCTGCCACAGAGCTCACCCTGATGTCTTCTTTCCAGTACTGTATGGAGCAGTCTATGTGTTAGGGAGCACCAGGTCCCCTGGGAACTTCCAGTTCTTTGGCAGTACTGATCAATATGTCATCAAGGTCTGTCAAGGAATTGTATAAAAATAAATTATCCCTATTTTTTTGCTTTTCTCTATTCATTTGGTATATCTATGGTAAGAGAATAACTTGGGATATGTTCATTTTACTCAGTTACCTTTCCAAACTGTAGTAATAGACTGTTTTTAGAGTTGAGGAGGACAAGCAAAGCACTCGGAAACATTTTGTCTAGGATGTTCTGTATTCTGATTGAAGCTGGATTGTACTGTATGAAGCAGTTGTTTTAATTCTTGCCTTAATTTTTTTTATTCTGTCTTTCAGAGCTAGAGGCAGTTTAGGAAAGGATAACAGTTTCTAAAGATTGACTTTGGGAACAGTATTAGTACAGAACAGATCTGTGGTCTGTGCTAGAGAAGTCTTAAAATAGGGTTAGTACAAAAAACTCTCATGTCGTGCTAGACTTCAGAGTTTCATAGCAAAATTCATCAGAATAATTGGTGAAACATAATTCTCTATATCGCTGCTTGTGTACATTTTAAGCACCTTCTTATACAGGGCCTAGTGACAACAGCCTTGTATGAAAAGCTGCTTTTGATTGCTTGGATCTGGAGGTGAAGTTTCTAGACCCTTGCAAGATGCTGTAGTATAAATGGTGAAAGCTTCATTTAATTCCGTAAATGAGTCTGTTAAGACTTGTGGGTTACTCTTACGAAACACCTTGGCTTGCTTTCTTGCTTGCTTGCTGTGGGATGTGAAAATGCTTATGGTGGGAATTCACTGGAGGCTGCCAAGACAGCTCTTACCGTTTTGTGTTTATTTCTGACTCCATCTAACCAGATTATGAAACTAAGAAGGGAACTGGAGTAGAGAGGACAAGGGAGTGTTTGTGAACTCCTTGAGAGGATTTGTGGACGAGTAATTCTAATCCTGTTTTATTCTACTTTGCATGTGTCATAATGATGGAAGTAACCAAATGGTTTGCACTATAACCAGCCCAATACACAGTCTGCAGATGTTAATCATGCCACTAAGCATGAAGAAAACTGATGGAAGATTAATTACTAGATAAACATCAAAACAGCATTATTTAGTGTCCTGGGTTGACTTAAAAGAGCGAAAACATTTTTTATTATATCAACTGTTCCTATTCCAGTAGACAATCTCTAGTACTCCCTGCTTCCTGGGGAATCTGGAAGTGGATAGTCATGGACAAGAGTATTATGATGGCAGCTTTACTGATAGAGATAAATGGAGTTTGTGTAGGTTTTACCAAAATCAGAAAGGAAAGAGAAGCCACTCTCACCCAAACCAGTGTCTTCTCTCCTTTAAGTTAACAGATAGAAACTGACATAAGTAGAGGGAAACATGTGTGTGCTTGTTCCATGTGGGGTGAGAGGGATTTTTTTTCATAAGTTTAAATGAAGTTTCTGTCAGAGCCTTGAGCTGCGTGCAAAGTGCAAAGATAAGGGAATAAAGAGTCTGAAATTCACATTGTATTTAGGCAATGCCAGCTATCTTCTCATGTCTGTGGGCTTGCATGTCATGCTTTGAAAGGTGCTCTTCCTTCCTCAAGCACTCTCTGAACTACCTCCTGTATCTAAACATATGTCCTGACTATGAATTCTTCACCCAGATCTTGCAAAGCCTTGCAAGTCTGTGCAGATCGGGGTACAGAAATTTATCTTTCTGTGATCAGGTAGTGAAACTGTGTAGTTGATCTAGGAAAGAAAACCATGTCTCTCTTAGGACAAACACTCCAAAATACTTACTACCTTTCCTTAAAGTTCTTGCTAGCTGTTTGTTGACTTTTTTGAGTGTAAGTTTAAAGTTTGGACTGTCAATGAGAGCGCTGTTCTCTTTCATCAAGCTGATTAAAAATTAGGAACACACCCATGGATTTTGCCTGCCAAAATCCAAACAGGGTATTTTCTCCTGCTTCTTGATAGATTCAAGAAGCACTTGATTTCTCTCAAGTGATTTGTGTAACATTTGTGTTGGGCCATGATTGTCCTTGAAAACTTTTTTAAATAAAAGCAATGGTTATTCCAACAGAAGCACACGGATAGTTCAGGAATACTTCTTCTTCTCAGTGTGTCACAGTTCACAATATTTTATGTACTCGTAACCTCTTGTAATTTTCTGAGCTTTGGTCCAAAGGACAGTACAGGGAAAGGCAGCTTGGAGCTCATTTCAGTTGCAGTGTATTTCTCAGTTGTCTTACTGTATTTCAGTTTGGGTAAGAAACTGAAAAAAATTTAAAACTTAGAAAAATATGGTAAAGAGTCTCCTGACAAAGCAGAATTGTCCTTCTGACACAATGACATAACATAATGACTGACTTTAACCCTCATTTACCCAAACAATCATATTTACATGACTTTAAATACAATCGAGGTGAAAGTAGAGTGCCTTACCATTCTGTCTGAGACTTTTGCATATTTCTTCGGCTGTGTTGGAATGTGTTCTCTAAGGGCTGTCAGGAAAGATCTTCTGTGTCTTACTTTTCTGTAAGCATATAGCAAATGGTCATTGGTTTTTCTAAGCTTTAATACATTTTCCTTGACTTCACCTTGTTGTCAGAGAGGGGCTGATTGCAAGGACTTAAAGAAACCTCTCAGCTTCATTCACAGTGGTGATTGAAGAATTAGGATTTTGGAGTGTTTAGATGACTCTGAATAGTTTGAAGTATTGATCTGGGAAAAGGGAGAGTTTTTATGTTTATTATTGACTCATGCATCACACGTCTTGCTTAAACAATTGGGTTATTGCTTATAGAGTAGCAGAAAAGTGAAATGCAGTTAAAATAGAAATATTTCTTTTAATTCTAAAACAATTACAAAATAAGAGCTTTGCATATTCAGCAAAGATCTGCAGTTTGACAAGTATGACCTAATGTTCAAATTGGTATGCACTAAGCTTGTAGCAGTAAGGGCTACAAAATTCTGCCTTTTCAGACAAATCATTAAAAAGATCAAGTCTGTAGTTGGGAACACATTTTCTGCTTGACTTTCATCAAGTCGCTGAAATACTGAGCTTTTTGAATTTCCACTTTTACCTATAGAAGGATTTTGTGCTATGTTGTACCTACCCAAATGCTAATTCTGTGGGTGTCGATCCTTTAATATCTTTAGAACATTCCATTACTTAGTCAATGAGCAGAATATAAAAGAGGGATCAATTCATGTGAGTCAGTGTTGCAAGATCAGATGCAGAGAAAAATGAATATGCTCAAATCTGCAGTATTTTTAGTTAGTAGACAATGTAAAGGCAATGATGATACTGCTCATCTGAATCACACACAAGGAGCTTTTTTATTGTTTGACATTCCAGTCCCTGTAGTCATGGACCAATCATATAAATTGTCTGTCTTAGGTGCATCACTTGTTAATGGGGGCTGTAATATTGCTTTACAACATGAACATTTGGAAGATAGAGTTATTAACGCTTCTAAGTACCTTACTTTGAAGAAGCAAATTGTTGTAAGTGTGTCAAAGAATGAGAGTTTGTATTAACTGATCCATGAAGGTAATTTCATGTAAAGGATTTTACAAAGATCTTAAAATATTTAAGGTACCATTCTCTTGTGTTTCAGTAAATAAAAGAGTACTGTTTATTGCATTGGTTTGGGTCTGTGTCACCCTATCAGAGCATACTTTAGACATTTTTCGAGTTCCATTGTTCTTACTCGTATAAAATTTGATCTCTGGGTCTCAGGTCTCTGTTTTGGTCTGCTATTATGTTTCCTGAGTACAATCCTCGCAATATACCATAGAAGAATGTAGCTCTTTCTGTAACAGGAACAAGCAAGTAGATGATGCCTCATATTTAACACAAGATTTATGAAGACAGCTCAAATCTGAACTGGGGAATTTTTAATGATGCAGTGGTTTGCACTGCATCTTTGATTACAAAATGTAAACTCAAGTTGTAAAGATTGAGGGAGAAAAGGAGTTAGTAGCTTGCTTAGAGCTTTACATGATTCAGACTACTATGGTGGTATTATTAACACTGATATTATGAACAAAGGAAAATTAGAGACCTCATGGCCATTACAAGTGAAAAATAAGGAAAGCAAGTGTAAACAAGTGCCTGTTGTATCTCATTCCCCCTCTCCCTAAAAGAGTATACAAGCAGGTGTTGGGATGAAGGAATATGCATGCACATGGTGTGCATGAAGTGAAATGGAGAATGGGGGAGATGCTGAGTAAGGGAGAGCTTAGAGATGAAATGCAAAGAGATTGAAGAGAAAACATGGATACAGTAGAAATGAGGAGAGCTGAAAATGATGCTTGCTAAGGCTCTACCTTGGTATGAGCTGAGGCACACAGAAATAGAAGAGTTCCTAGTTCAAGATAGTGAAAGAATAAGACAGTCCTAGAAGTTTAAACTGCAGAGTCCCAACCCCATGTTCAGTCTACACCCACATTTGCTTCACAGGTCTTTATTTTACAGAGTTTCTACTTTGGTTTTTTGTGTGTAAAGGGTGAATTCTCACCTGCTTGTATATGAGCTTTTTGCCCATATGCGGGTCGTGCTATTTTGGGAATGTGTTACTTTATGAGGGTAAATTGTGGTTTAGTCCATGAAGAATTTTAGAAAGAAATGAGATGGGATATAGGAGGAAACGAGGATGAGAGGAATGGAAGATGGAGAGAAAGTGGATCATGATAATGGTAAGTTTACCTGTGATCAGAGTGAAGAAGTAATCAGATGAAATAGAAATCAGTGAATCAGAAAGAAAGAAAATACCTAAAGAACAGCAAAGCTGGTCTATATTATCTATCTATCTATCTATCTATCTATCTATCTATCTATCTATCTATCTATCTATCTATCTATCTATCTATCTATCTATCTATTTTTGAGTTGTCCCAGTTCTCCAATAGCTTAAGCACAATTTGCTATGAAGTACATATGAATTGGTTTTGATCTGCCTTTGAGGGAGTGTCAAGGTGCAATGCTAGAAAACCTAATGCTAACAACCAAGCACTTCTTAAACACTCTAGCTTGGAACATGAACAGGAGATAAATAGAAGGTATTCCTGGTAGAAATGAGGCCCACTGTATGATCTCCAGGAAAAAGGCTAATGTGGAAGCGACTGGCAGCAGTGGCTTCTCCTGAAGGCTGGGCCAGCTTGAACTGACTTTCCACAGAACAGCTGAGGCTAACAGGCCCCAAGTGTCTAGTGCAAGTGTCTCACACTCAGCACAAAACAGGGTGGGCTGGTGATGTTTATGGTGCTTCTTCTTTCAGAAAAACAAGAAGTGCTGTAAAGCCATTACTGCAGCAGTGCTGTTGCATCTTAGGAAGAAATGAAGAAGTACAAAAATTTAGAAAATTAAGAAAAATCAAGACAAAAGGTAGTCAAGCTTCTTGAATATCTAGTAAAAGAAATATTTTAGGTTTTACTTCAGTTCTGGGAAAAAGTTCAAGTAAGATTTTATAATTTGAATGAATGGGTCCTTTTTATATCTCTTTTTCACACACGCACCCTGATGCATGTTTAGCATCTCTCAGAATATCTGTAACCTGGGATCAGCATTGTACATTAGCTATTAATTCACTGCAGCCAGTGAAACCCCCAAAGTGTTCTCTTTGTGGGTAGCCAGACACATCTTTTCCAAGTTGTTGCAGTCGAGCTAGAGAGGGAGACAGAAACTTGGCTATGCGGCAATAAGAGAAGTCTTTATTTGAAACACGCAGTTTTATACCATGCTTCATTGCAGTTAAGCTGATTGGTCTTATGGTAATTTATCTGACTCCATTGGTAGTTTCATTAACACAACTCAAGGACATTGTCTCAAAACATAGTTTAGTGTTTGCATTCTTTTCTTTGGAGACTTATTATATCTAAAATTTCTTTCCGGCTGTGTGAGCACAGCCACACCACTCACAGCTCTTCTCAACTGCTGTTTTCTTGGACATACTGTAGCTCCCAATGCTTCCTCACTGGTGCAATGTGAGTATGCCTCTCTGCATCACAGTGGCCAGTGTTCCAGCCTTTCACATTTTTGTACTTAAAATGTTAGGTTTACATTTAGTCCTCAGGCTGGATGATAATCCAGTGTAAGGATCAGAAGAGTGTGTTATATATAATGACTTTTTCCTCTACATATGGATCATGACTGACATAGGAATAGTCATCCTAAGTGAAAGAACTTTTTGTGCTGCCCTCCAAGTCCCTTTTGTCCTGACGCCTCTTGTGTATTCTGCACAGAAATCAGAGTTGCCTTGTTAAAGAAGAGTCTGTCATTCTTTCTGTTTTGTACTCTGCTGTTTTGTCCCATTTAGTGATGTTTGCTTTGCCAATAGCAGAAATGAGGAGGACTTGATGGCACTTCTAGTGTGGAAGTGGGAAACCAGATTTAGGAAAACAAGATCTGTCTTTGAAATCAGAAAAAAACATTACGGTAGGATTGAGAATGTTTTTAATTTGCTCTGTTTGATTTTTTGAACCTTCTTAAAGAAGAGGTCAGAGAGGGAGCAACGTAACATGATCCTTTATGTTGAAGTAAAATGGGCAAACTACCTAGTAACTGTTATTTAGCCTATGTCAGTTTTATTCATGGTGTCAAAGGCTAATGCACTATTCCTTCAACTGTCTGGCATAGCTGAATACCCTGGAGCACAAGGTGGAGTAATGTAAACATACAAGAAGTATTTATAAAAAGTGCTTCACCTTTTCCTGACAGATGACAAAATATGTGAACTAATTAAAAGAGTGTAGGTTTAGTTTAGATATTAGGAAGAAATTTTTTACTTTGAGGGTGGTGTGGCACTGGAACAAATTGCCCAGAGAAGTTGTGGATGCTTCATCCCTGGAAGTGTTTAAGGCCAGGTTGGATGGGGTTTTGAGCAGTGTGGGACAGTGGAAGGTTGCCCATGGCAAACAGGTTGAAACCAGGTGATATTTAAGACCCCTTCCAGCCCAAACTGTTCTGTGATTCACTTTGTCATGAAGTTTCACTTCTTCTTGGCCCTTTGGCCAGCCAGTCATGACTGTGGTCCTCCTCCCTCTATCAATCCCCTTTGCCTCTTGCCTGGTCTGAGCATTGATGGTGTGGTACTACAGAGCTGGCATGTCTGAGAAGACAGGCCTTTTCCCTCATAGCTATTTTGGGTTTTAAAGGCATCATTTTCGTAAGTAAGAAGAGGACAGCCTACAGTTGTGGCACAATTTCTGTACTGCCACAACTCTTCTGCAGAGCATATGTGGAAGCATCTGCAGCTGGAGGGAGTCCATTTGTAACCCTTGTGAGGAGCGTGATCACGGATTTGCCTCCACATTTGACAGGGCCAGCCCCAACATGCAGACATGCCATGTATGGCCTTTAAAGTAGGAGAAATTTTAACTTTAGTTCTGGTCAGTAGATGTGAGTAATTCAAACTGGGAGAAAAACATTCCTTAAAAAGCTGCAAATTGAGTTACCAGAACCCTTTATTTCACGTAGGAGCTCTCAGGCGTAGGAGCTGGTGGCTGCAGCTGAAATATTTTTTACCGAAGGTCTTCCAAGACAGATATGTGCCCTTTCAGAAAGTTACATTTCTCTGACTTGTAGCAACAGGCAGCAACAGAAACATAACTTGTAATAACATTCCTTTTTGCGCAATGGTCTGAACCAGAACCTGTTGACATCCGTTGTTTTTATTGGAGAGGGCCATTGCAGTGTTCTGTCACACAGCTTCTGAAGCTGCACCATTATCTGTTCTTCTGTGGCACGTGGGGATATGCACTATGAGCTGTCCATGTTTTCTGTCTTCAGCTGGCTCTGATGCAGTTGTGCATTTGTTGAATGTCTCTCTAGTAGTTTGAAGGTCAAATTAAAACCTTTGAATTAAAAGGTCAAATCCTGTCTTTGTGGCTACCACAACCAAAATATTTCTGCCCATGGCTGTCTTGGAGGCCTGTAAGCTCTCACAGCTGTCAGTCATTTTGGAGAATAGTAGAGAGCCTCCCCTGCTAAATTCCTCTTTCTGTGCTTTTGAATGCTGGCTTGCCAGCTAGGCAGGCATTGTAGGAGCTTCTCATGGTGCCTGGACTTTGTACATTGCATCTGCTTTTGCAGTGGCCTGTCCCAGCGTGCTCCAGGCGAACATTAATGCAGACTATTCTGTTGCCATCACAAGAAATCATGCAACCTGCCAGTGGCATAGTAAAGGCCAGGTGCCTTAAGAGTGCAGGTTGTGAGTCAGGTGGATGGCACAGGGCCTGTTCCTGCCCAGCAGTTGTGAGTTTCAGTGATACAGCTATTAAGCACAAAGGTATCACCTCTGGCACATGCAATCTTTGTGATGTGGCGTGGCAAAGGCATTCTGGTATGCGCTTGGTCTGTGCTAACACAATCCCTCAGGCAGATACTTTTGGCTCATGTCAGAGGCAGGGGGATCAATGTTTCATTTGGTTGGACCAACATGGCTGTTCTTGTGTTCTGTGCTGCACAGAGGAAGGCTGACAAGGGAGGGAAACTTTCCTTTCTGTTCATTAAGCACCCTGTTGTTTTGGTAAAGAAAAATATAAAATAAGTACACATGGCTTTATTTTAGAAAAGCAATAGTTTGGAATGTCTTATGGTTGGCTTAGGGTGCAGTTCACCAGATAATCTATCATGAAGGCAGAGGAATCAGAGGAAATATTCTTCCTTTCCCTCCTTGGCAAAGCAGGCCATACCCGAGCCTTGAACATGGCATACTCTACAGGTCCTGTGGCAAGTACAAGAGCAGCATGATGGCAAATCAACAAAGAAGCTGAGGCACATTTTTGCTTGACTGTTGAGTCAAAGTGTCTCAAGGTCATGGAGAAACTTGAATAATTTGCTTTTTCCTTTTGGTGTGTTCAGCCAGTTCTCAGGTCAGAGTCTGCATGTTCCTGCAGGGACTGGAAATATCTGTCCAGTTGCACAGCTCAGGCCCAAGGGTGTCAAATTTGAGTAGTGAGAAGTTGATAACCCTGGGAGAAGAATGAGACTCTTTTTTTCTGCCAGCCTGCTGGTGTTCCCTGTGGCAGCTCTGAGCTGACAGTTTGTACCCTCCTGGTGCTAAAGGAAGAGGATTCTGTGCGTTTGCAGTCTTTATGCAATTGGCTGTTATCCGTCCATGTTCTCTGAAAAATATTCATGCTATAGTAGACATTCACTATTAATCACACTCACCTAGCATTTAAGTGATTAGGTTTTGTTGCCATGGTAATTTTCACAAAATTTAATTTGCTCCCAGCAGTCAGGACAATATTTTTACTAAGTACAACCAATGCTTCTACAAGCTGGTTCTTTGAGTGCATGATGTGTAAAGCTAGGCACTGTTCTCACTGACCACCACTGGTACCCCTTCGATGTTCATGTGCACTGTTATGTACACCAGCTGGCCTTGGAGCAGTGATTCTTGCCACTGAGCTCCCATACTCCAGGCACACCAAATTAATTCCTGTCATGTGTTACTTGCTTTTTAAGAACAAGGCATAGAGCTTCTGAAGGCTTTCTAGTGCCTCTTTCAGCTCTTCTGAGTTCAAAGATTACTTAAATTTTAATTAGGTACTTCAAAGTTAGCTAGTTAGTTACCCTGCCATTTTCCAACTCATTCCATTGTGGGAGGCTACTGATAACCTTTCTCCTCTGTTCCAATCCTGAAAATGCAATCAGGATTGTAAGCAATATTATGGAAATGCTTTAATTGAGATGTGTTCTTCCAGTTCAACAACTTGGTCACAAATTTGTTTGCTTCAATTTGAGGAGGAAAATTAAAAAAAAACCCCTCAACTACAGTGGCAGCTTCAGAATTCAGTGTCTGTTACCTAGTCAGAGAGATACCTTGATGTTTTAAACTGAAGTAGTAGCCTTGCTAAGTAGGAGTATTTTTGATGGGAATGAGGAACTAGGCTGCATAGAATGCATCATTGGTATCTAAATATGTTGATGTTGTTGTAGCATCCTTCATAAATTACAAAAAAAGGCCAATGAGCCAGAATTTTTTTCTACACTATGGTCCCTTTAAGTGCTCTGCCAGTAAATGAGTGTAGGTGGGAATCAGACTCATTTAGGTTGATGGGGGTCAGCATTTCTTTGGGAAGAGAAGAGCTGCAGGCAGAGGTCCTGTGGTTGGCTGTGTCAGCTTCCACGTGCATCTGGGAAAGTAACATCGGAAACTAAATCCTCCCAGAGAACAGGCGCAACTTAATCTTGGCCTTTAGCTCCCAATTAACCTTGGTGCTATAACACTGGATTATGGATGAATGGGACATTTTAGAGTGATCCTTAAGTAGCTTCTTAAATAGGGAATGAAATATGAGTGGTTTGCAGTATTACTGCTTCCAAACATGGCAGGACTTCAAAAAAGGTAACAGAGAAGAACCCCAGGTAATAGGGTCTCTTCTGAACCTGCTCTGGACAAGATATGAACTGGGATTGATTCTTCTCGGTCTTAGCCACAAAAATCTTATGGAAGAGAGGGTTTAAGGAACTGAAATATCAGAGGGTGCCCTTAGCTGCCCTTCAGATGCAGCTGACTCCACTGGTGTGTGTGTGTGTGTGTGTGTGCGCGTGTGTGTGTGTGTGTGTGTGTGTGTAAAGCACAAAAGCTGCAGCAAAAGTTATTTTTTGCTGGGGCCAGTAAGAAAACTGCATGAGCCTAGTAGTAGACACAACACAGGTTGTAGACTGAACTGATGAATCCTTTTTACACAGACTGAAGGGTCCATGTACTTTCATATTTGTGGTCACATATGCTAGTGCCTTCTTATTTTGGTGTATAGCCAGGAAGATAAATATCTTCTTAAATGTAACTCAAAATAATTTGCTGCTTCATTTAGCAGAACTTCATGGTTTTAATTTGTCCAGTATAGTCATAGTTTAGTCTTAAAAACCAAATACATAAATTTTAAAAATACTACATGGCTTCACTGCTTATGATGCACATTTTTTGGAATGTGATTGCTGTTCTGGCACATTTCTTTTGTTTAACTTCACTAAAAGGGGTTGGTAATAATGCAGAAAAGGTCTAAAAGATGATAGATCTAGGCTGGAAAAATGTGGAAAATGAACTTCACTTGATTTTGTGTGATTATTGCAAGCAGAGCAAACAGATTCAGTTTTCCTTTTCTGCAATATAATGTTTTCTAGTTCTTTGTGTAGACTTTCATCAGTCTTACACAGAAGTACATATGGTTGGAGATTCCACATACTAGTGTTGTCTTGACTGCTACTTCATGACAAAAATTACATTTTTTCCTTTCTGAGAAGACTGTAAAGAATTAAATAATTGTATTGTAAGTAAGTGTAATGTGTGGCAGTTTTGATTGTACAAATGGTTCTGAACTGTAAATCATGCAAAACTCCAAGCACAGAAGCTGGAGATATGTTAAAGTAGCAGGAAGTAACTGTTATGGGTCAAGACTATGCTGAGTAAGGTTTTGGGTACACACAAAGGTGACTCTAGTCAGAAGACTAATAGTCCAAGAATAAGAGTAGGTGAACCTCCTGCAAATCATTCACTGAGCACAATGAGAAACACAGTTAATAGTTTCAGAGACAGATGGGATTACTTTTTTTCCATAAAAACCCTGAAAAAGCCCAAGCTTGATGTTATAGAAGATGAGCTGAGAAGTGATGAAGAGAGTGAGGGAGGAGTGAAAATAGAGGCAAGGAAATACAGAAGAGGAGGACTTCATGTCCAAGTGAGAAGACTAGAAAAGGTGTGCAGGTAGGGAATGTCTTAAGTTGTGATGAGGAAAGAGACAAATGTTGCTGTGTAACTAAGACAAAGCAAGCCAAAGAAGATAAAAATCACACCCTTTTCAAATTTTGTACTGGAAGGATTGATTATATTCTGAATACAAAGAGAAGAGTGTGAAGGGACTAAGATAGGAGCCCAGAGCTGTGTAGGAGTTGCTGGGATTGAAGATGCCATACTTGGTTGTGATGAAGAAGGTGGGATTCACTTCAGTTCTGTTGGAAGCATGACAAAAACAGGCATATCGTGATTTCTTGTCTATCTGCGGAAAGTCCCAACCAGGCTTTGAAAGGGTCCCTGATGTCAAGGAGAGAAACAAACAATAACAACAACAATCAGTGAGAAAGTGAATGGAGAAAGGAATGAAAGCAAAAGAAAAAAGCCCTGAGAGGAGAGGATTGAGAGGTGTGGAGAGTATCATCTCTGAAGACATGAGAGAGAGGCCAGATAATGTATTGCAGAACTATAATGTAAGAGCTTTTTCTAAGTGAGGATGGTATTGAAAATCCATCTTTTACAAGTATTTTGCAAATACTGCCACTTTGTCCAGTTACCATGAGTGGGTCCGGGAGCTGCTCAGAGCTCAGTAACAGCACAGTGAAAGGTTGGGAAGCTAGCTTTTTTCTTGTCTCTAAAGGCTGCCAAACTGAAATGAAGCTCTTGCAGTCAGTGGAACTGTATGGTTGTGAGTCTGGTTTGTTATTGTGGAATTTGATACCAGAAGCTATCTGTGTTTCAAAATAATATAATGGGACCAGAGGAAGACATTTGTTTCTGCTGTTAGTGATGTCCTGCTGCTTAGTTATTAATAGTGTCCTGTAGTCACCTGTTTTTTATGGTGCCCCTCAGTGGATCTGCAAAGTCATGAATTCCAATACACCTTTTTAAGAATACCAAACAAAAAAGGAAAGAAAAATTCAAATATTTAACCTTCAACTTGGGATGCACCAAGACCAGATCAGTGTCACTAAAGATGCAGGGCCAAGAAATGTGCTTCTTTTGCCGCAGCCACTATGGGATCAAAAAGGTAGGAAGCTGAGAAAGCAAAGCTCTGTGCAGTGTCATTCAGCCACAAGATTGGATGTGAATGTATCCAAGAATACAGCAACAAATGCAATCAGCAGTCAGACTTTTCTCTATTTCAATGAATACAGTGAATTTCAGTGTGTACAATATGTACAATTAAAATAATGAATGCAAAAAAAATGAGGCTTCTCCCACCCACCATGTGCAAATCATTGTGCATGCAGAAGCAGCTGATTAGAACTGTGGATCAGCTGTGTAAAATTAGAAGGATGGCTTGTTCTGGCATGGTGTTGGGTGCTGTAGGGTTCAACCAGCAGTGAGAGAAATCTCTTTGCCCTAGCCTGTATTATTGCTTTTTCAGCACCACAAACACCACTGATAGAAATAGGAGCCACCCATCAGTGCAGAATCAGCACTGTGATAGACTCCACAGATAGCAGATTTGTAACATGCATAGAAGAGGATAATTTGCCCTTGGTCTGTAAATGACTTTATACATAGGATTGTATGCAGAGCATTGTTTGCAAATCATTACAGGTCCTCTCTGACTTGTAGTTAGGTGGCTGTAGTAGTTATAGCCAAGATTGTGAATTTTTTTACAGGGAGATGTTCCACTGCTTTTATTCCTGCTTGATTTTGTAAAAAAAACAGCCATGGGGCTGAACACAGCCATGTAACCAAAGTGGGAAGGTTTTAAATTTGAAATGCAATGGGAATTAGGTATTTAATAATGGTCTTTGCATTTGGAATATTCTTTTTCTGGTTGTATCAGGAAGAATTAATTCATAGGTGTTATAGACCCCTTGGATATGGCATTTAGATATTGCCAGTTCATGGCATTGAAACGCCTCATTATTCATTGCTTGAATCTTATGGAACAGACAGAGCTAGAGCGCAAATGTAAACTGAACAATAACATTGTGGATGATTCTTCTCTTTCTGTGTAGCACCATGTAATTCCTGTTGTAAAGCTCTTGCTGAATTTACTGTGTGGTCATACAGGAATTTTGTACTAGCACTGAAGGTGCATTTATTTCTGGCTTTGCTATAGAGTAGGTTTGTGCATTGTCCTTAGTGTGTTGTACTCATCTTTTTCCCTCTTATTTAATGAGTGTCTGTATCATTGATTACCTCACTTGTTTCTTACCTATGCTCTTTTAATCTTTTTTGGACTTGTTTTGCTAACATATGAATATGTGTATTTCCGTGGAGTGAGCAGAAGTGTTGTATTTCAGAGTTCAGGGCTAAAGGGATAATCTCCTTCTGAATGCAATTATTCCAGTATAGAATTTTTAATCCTCTATATACTTGGTGTAAGACAATGGTTGGGATATTATCTTATGATATTATTTCTGTAATTATTAAGTAAAGAAGCTGGAGTGTTACTGTGATGGGTTTTTATATCCTATCAGTATAGAAGGCAACTGAATCTAATTCCAGTAGTAGCAATTCCTACCTTTGTCAATGTTATGATATTATCCTTGGTAAAGATGGCATTTCTAATCTCTAGACAGCGAAATTATTGGTAATTAAATAGGCAATTAAAGGGAAACTAATCACATGGATGTTTTAAAAGTAGTCAGTTTCTCTCACATTTGAATTCTCTGTCTTGGACAACACCGTGCACTCCTTTATGCTGACACAGCCTGTATACTTCTGCTAATGCACTGCTGTGTGATAGTGAGGACAGAAGTCATCACATTTATTCCTTCTTGTAGTGGATGGTAAACAGAAAAATCATTTTGTATTTGCACCATGCTGGTTTTTGTTGGGCTGCGTCTCTTTGAGAGGAAATTCCTACTGTCAAAGATCATTTGGCTGTTGGATGTTTTTCTCCAAGTTCACTTGGTTTGATCACATTTAAAAAGAAATCTTGGCTTAATAGTTTCCCATTTTTAACAGGGTTGATTTGTTTAAAAAAGGTATCAGAAAAGTAGTTTAAAAACTAAGCTATGACTTCTGTGTAGAAGTACGTTTATAGGGAATTATTTTCTTTAGGACTGCTAGATGAGCCAAGAACAAAGGAGGATGCTTTCTTTGTGTTACAGTAAATAGCACTGTGGCTGGACCACTGAAGAAAAGCTGTTGTAGACAATTTGTAGGAAAAGAGGCTGTAGAAGAAAAACTAATATACTGAGGAGGGAAAACTCAATAAGAAGGATCCATTTACTTCTCTCTATCACTTTAGTGATAATCAATACAAAACAGCAGTTATTTGAATTTTTCATGCCACACAAATGATAACTTTTCATATAATTTTATTGTGTTTCATTCTATAAAAGCTTTTCTTTAAAATCAACAACCTAAACGTCTCAGTTTTTAGGGCCATATTCTTCATAGAAAACATGCTCAAAGCCCTTTCAGTCCTAGGAATTATTGGAAGACTGGAAAGTTACATTCTGCCTCAGTGGTACAAAAAATAACATAGTAGCATAGGCAACTAATAGCATCTTTTACTCATTTATAGTAATTAACATAACATGAATAAACACACATACACACACATCATATGTATATGTATGTATTCAAAAGTATACGTAACATTTATGTTGTTAAGTGTCTGACATACGCAAAACTTTGAGTGGTTGTCTAGAGGTGCTTCATGTGGTCTTGAATGAATTTATAGTTTCTTTTCATGTGTAGATTGCAAATGGGCTACTTTTGAGGAAGCCAAAAGAAAAATGCACATGGATATGTAAAAAACTGGAGTTAGGACCATGCTGTGGGAGCTCATTAATGATTCAGAATGCTTGGTTTCAGTTTTCCCTCCTTCCTTTCACAAGGTAAAATCCAATCAATAGTTTTCTCTCAAGGTCAGAACTGCTGCGTGGTGTCTGTCCTTCTCACAACCCTCGTCCAGTCATAGGAGTGTTTTGGAAGATTTAATTACCATTTTATTCGAGGTTGTCATCAATAATTCTTAGCATAGTTGGACTTGGACAGAAAGTCACATTATTACTGTAGAAGGCTCTGCCCTGATCCAGCTACAAGGGTGCTAGTTTTGTGAACAGTGTCATGTCAGGCATGGAAGGAACTTTTCCTTCTGCCATCACATCCCCAGTAATACTGTGGTTGCATTATGGACAGGAAAGCTGTAAAGCATTGCTATATACCAATTATTTGATTTTGCAAGATTTGTAAAATAGAGTTGAGTTTGAGAAAATTTTCTGTCTTTGCAAAGGAAAGGTTGTTTCCATTGCATGGGCAATGATACTTCTTAATGTGTTTTGGCAGCTTGTTTTCCAGAGCTGCAAGTGAAATACATATTTTAAAAAATATTAATATGGTTTTTGTCTGCCTTTTTTTCTAGATTTTTGATAATTTTTTTTCCTTTATTTAGAATTAAGTTCAGTGTAGGCTAAGTAAACATGTTACATGCTCATTAACTAACCACACTTCCTGATCTTATATTGTAAATCCTAAGGGGAGTTACAGATCCAGTATTTTAATTGCAGCAAAGGAAACAATGCTCCTTTAATGGCAGTGGAAATATTTGTCCCTGTAAAATATTCTTCCTGTTTTAAGAAATATCATAAACAATCAGAAATACAGAAAAATATTTTAGTATCTTTTGTTTAGAATCCTGTTAGAGTATTTTCTCAGCCAAGCATTTTCTTTCTGAATAAGCTGCCAAAATAGAGGTTTGATGCTTTGTCAAGAAGCAGCAAGGCTGTGTATCATTCCTTAAATGCTTCAGTTTTCACAAAGACATCATACTGCTCTACAGTGTCTGCTTTTTAAAAATTAAATTCTGTGACTTTAAAGTGATATTTAAGATCTGTTAACTTGAGTAGAATGAGCATAATGTATTTGGAGGAGCTAAAAGGTTTGGTCTATTATAATCTTTGTGTTGGCTGAAAAATAATAAATAACATTCAGGCCATCATCTCTTCCTTCTCCTGCCTTTTAGGAAAATCTGGGCAAGACAAAGGTCTAAAGTCATGACAGAGTTCAGAGTTATCGCAATAATTCCAGGAGCAAGCTTCTGGGGCTCAGCTTTATTATAGAATATTCTGAAATTAATCATGCTTGTTGAACATGATGGACCCAAATTTGCTTGATCATAATCCTTAATCAAAGAATGTCCACAGTTCACTTTGCTCATTCTACTGACATAATATTTAATATGGCCTAAATCAATTCTTTATATATTCTATTGATTTTATGGTGTTCATAAAATGCTAGTAATAGAAAATCTATTTCTATTGCTGTTTTTTTTTTTATGTTAATGTACTTTCCAAGGAAAAAGCTCTTCAGTGACTCATATGAAATATGTTGGATGGAGTTTGTATGTACATATATATAAATGTGCAGTTACACAAATTTTCAAACTGTATAATTTAAATAGATTATTTAAATTGATCCTTGCCATTTGGCTGGGATTTGCTTTTATACATTTTTTATTTTTAGATATTTGTCCCTACATTGAATTCATAACCTATATCCAGGTCTGCTGGCTACACATCTGCTGCCTTTGCACGTGAAGTTAATCTTTTTTCATCTTGCAAAGAATACTCAGCTCTGAATTTGCAATTCTTCTGTCCGTGTTTATATGACGCCACACGCCGAGGTACCTCGGAGTAGAAGAGAAGGAGGTGTGGATACCTGTTCTTTAGCTGCATGGGTACCTCCTGCCTTCAGCAAGGGAACACCAGGGTCTCTGGCACAACAGAGGGGAATTTGTAGAAGCTTTAAGCGACACAAGCTGGTTATAGGTTACTTTCAGTACTAGGCATGAGGAATAGGGCCAGGTGCTGAACAAGCTGTTTCAATGTTAAGTAGTAAGGGGTTTGCCTCAATGTGATACCCAACAAAAGCAAAAGTCATGGACAAAACTCATAAGCACCAAGTAAGAAAAATGCTGCATGCAGTATGACCAAGCCTGGACTCTGACTTTTGTGCAGACTATTAGTACACCAAGTTTGTCTTTGCAGGCTAATAATATACACCAAGAATTTGGCCAGTGACTGAAAAATATCTCCTTGCTACTTATCATAAAGCATGATATTGCAATTTTTAATAAATATTTTTAAGTAATCTGTGTTTCTATAGCTCTAAAATACATGTGCAAGTTATCTCTGGTAGAATCCAGTTCAAAAATACCAATAATGACAGTCTTTCTCATGTTATAGATGGTTATGTATGAAAAATGTGAAGTGAGAATGATCTAAAAGTATCACAATGGATGTTTTCTCTTCTGCAGTGTAGAATGAAAAATAAAGCAATTGATGAAGAAATATAAATTTAAAAACAAGTAGCATTGGCAACTGCAAACCAATTGCAGACCTTGACATAAATTGCATTAATGATAATGCATTCCATTCCAGTTCATGGTGAAGTAAAAGGAGTTGGTCTGGTAGATCAAATATGGCTTTCATTGCAAGACTGCGACAATGAAGGTGAGATAATAAAGCTATTCAGACTAACCTGTAAACCTGTTATTAAATATACCTAATGAATTCTTTATTCTTAGAAGAGATGTCACTATAAAATACTACATATGTTTCATATATTTTTTCAGGATGTATGTATCCTGTTATGTATATTTGTGTATACATGAATATATACATTTTTGGTTGAAAAAATATACATGCAGTCAAAATTGTGAATAATTAATGATGCATATTATGTTCCCTTATGAATCTGGGAAATTAATGTCAAGGCTTTGAACAGAACTTGAAAGGGATTTTTTTCTATTGAAATATTTGAAAAATTGGAGTGGTCTAAATAACCATGTGAAAACATAAGTTGTTGTCCTGCTTTGCTCATTACAAATACATTGTGAAGCAACTGTTACAAATCCATTGGTGTAAGCACACCTAGCTGTGTATCCAGGGAGCTGTCACAAATCTTGTGTTTTGACTTAGGCTTGTGTGTGGTTTGGGTGGGGTTTTTTAAAAAGTTTTTTAATGTTTTTTCAATCAACATCTTATTTTCCAGTCCAGGCAAGAGTAGACACAAAAGCTCTCAAGTATCTTTAATGCATTTTTCTGACAGAATGTCAAAAATTGCTTTGTGTTCCATCAATAGTAATTCATGGCAACACACCAAAATAATTACCATTGGCCAAATGCCAGACTTCTGAGCCCTACACTAACAAATATGGGTACAATTATTTTGAAAATTATAAATTCAGTTGCAATAATAGCATGCATCTCACATAACTGACTCACCTCTTCCAATTAACTTCACGTAATCAGAAACAACTTCGTTCTGTATTATCTCTTAAGAGGTCTCTCTGTACAGTAGTCACAGGTTTGCATATGCTGTATAATTTTACTTGGTTCTGGGACAATGCATAGAAGTCTTTGAGGTTACCAGTATGCCATCAAAGCCAACGGGACTAGGATATGTTGTCTGGCCAGTAGGGAAATGCATAGATTGTGTCAACAGGTTTAAAACTCTCTTCTCCTTCATTTCTCAAGTGGGATGGCCTTACTTGAAAAAACTTTTTGACACATGCTCTCCTTTGAAACATATTAGGACATTTTCTAGGAGAGTGCTGTTTTTCTTAGGCCAAAATAGTAACTTACTTTATTATAGATTAAATAATTGTTGAAAAAAAAAGAAGACACACCCCTGTATATTTTTATTTACTGGTAAATATATACCCTGAACCTCTTTGTCTTTGAAGTCTTTACCTTAGCACATGGGCCTGGAAGCAAGTAGTCTTGCACATACCATTTACACCAGAGAGTTTTTGGCTTGTTAAGTACTGTTTGAATCTTCTTGTGTATCTGCTCCATGTCTTCTTGTGTGTCTGAATTCACATGATTAGTCAGGTATGGAGGGGTAATTCAAGCTACAGTTTGCAGTAGCCTTGCTCCTTTGAAGGCTTGAGTTTATTTTTTGGGAGGAGGCTGGGGAGATGGGGTTGAGATGGGAACCTTATCTTATGAAAGGAAGACAGGTGTTAGCACTGTTGCTGGTTCTTTGTGCAGTGGATTTAGCAGAAGTGGAGAAAATCACTTTGGCTGATACTGGCAGCATCATGGCCAAAGCGTTGACAGGTTCCATGGACTCCTGACCTGCAGTTGTTGCAGGCTGGAACCTGTCTAGTTTCTGGAGCCCAAAAGTAGGTATTCTGTTTGACTGACCAAAGAGTCAGGTGTATTGGTGTGCCTACTTATTGATTGAAAAGTCTGACTGTGAAGACTGAGGACTCTGCTTTTCTTAAATGGTGCCTTAAGGGAACTGTCACCAAGGAAAGCATCAATCTCTCTTCTTTCAGATGAAATATTGTTTATTTCAAATGCATTTCTAGCATTTTGTTAACCTTAATACATTTACAAGACCATTCTTTGTGTAGAAAGAGGAAAATTCAGAAGGCTTACCTCAGTAATGCCACAGTAATAATTGAGGGAAATACTCTTTTCCTGGTTCTGTCTCTACAAAATTTTATGACAGTAATATGTTGGAGAGTGGTTTTACTTGACCTGGTAACAGGACAGGAATTTGTTTCACTTGCACAGAAAGGGAAAGGATAATTATATTCCTGTTTCAACACCTTGGAAATTTCTGTTCCTAGTGTGTCAGTGGTATCTAGCACTCTTTGGCAGACAGAGTATTCAGACATAAATTCAAAATCATATAACATATATGGCATCCTGTGTGCCAGATATGAATGTAAACCCATGCACTCCACTTGCAGGAATAAATTTCAAATAAGAGAACAGTCTTATTCACTGATTTGCTAATAGCCTGCTCTGGCAGCTATGGCAGTTACACATGGTATCTATTATAGATTCATGTCTCATTTATTTGATGTTAACTAAATTTATAATTACATAGTAACATTGTTTTATATATATTATACACATATAATGTGTATATATATTGTACACATATAATTACATAGTAACATATAATTACTTAGTAACATTGTTTACTTTTACTACAAAGGGCCTGGGTCTACAGGCGGGGCTTTTTGGCTCTAATATAGGTGGAATTAGCACGTTAAATATATGTGATTTGTTGCATCAAAACGGTGCTGTAAGAGGTAGCATTCATAAATATGAAGAGTGGAAACTTCCCTTTTTCCTGAGACCACTTTCCTACTCCTTTCCTTGGTGTATCCTGTGAAGAGTGCTTCTTTGTATGGAGATCCATGTTGTATCCATATAAAACTGAGAACAGAGTAAAGCAAACACAATGGCTCCAAGTAGCTGTGATTTGGAAGATTCAAATTCCTTCAATTAATATTGTTTTGTGCAGTATTTTTCCTTACAAATGTTCTCCATCTTCTGCACTAGGGAGGTACTCCAATATACTGTAATATCTAGGGAGAAAGAAAAGTTCATGGAGCCTTGAAATAGGTGCAAGATCTGAATGCATATTCTTCAAACTGCCTACAAATGTGTGCAAAACTTCAAGATGACTTTTCAGGAATGTAAAACCAGGCCACAAGGTTCATGAGGAAACATCCTGTGCCTCATCCTTCACCTCCCTCAAAGACCATGTGTTACTGCAGAGGAGGACTACTTTAGTTAAGGTTCAGTGGATGGCAACTCAAAGGTTGTCTCTTTCTCATTCTGTGACATTGGATTTGTGGTAAGAGGTAACTAGCAACATTATTTTGTCTTTTTCCCTGGTGAAAGCCACTGGTGACTGTGGCTGAATGTAACTCCATTCACCAACCCTCTCTGGGCTCGGCTATCCAGGTGGTTTTTAACCCTGAGAACAGTGCACTCATCCAAGCCATGAGCAGCCAGTTTCTCCAGGAGAGTGCTGTGGGAAAATGCTTTAAAAGGCTTGACTAAAGTACAGGCAGACAACATCCATAGCCCTTCCCCATCCACTAAGTGTGTTGCCTTGCCATAGATGTAGACCAGGTTTGTCAATCAGAACCAACATCTCATAAACTCATGCTGTGTGGGCCTGATCACCTATGGGACTTACATCTTAAGTTTTCTATCAAGAGAGAATTTGTTGGGTGAAATACTTGAGCCAAGATTGTATCAAGACGGGGCAGTGATCTTTGGTCCTGGACCTAGAAGTCTGCAGAAGATTGAGAAAGAAGAGATGCACAGAAATGATGTAGTTCGTGGAGCATTATATTAATGGGACCAGCTGGAATTTGGCTCTTGGTCGTTTGCTGTCAGTCCATTATCTCATCCTTGACCACGCACAGATGAGTTTTATTAAGGAAGATTGTTAATTGCCATGTGGAAGTACTTGATTAGTAGTGACTGTAAAGGAAGGCAGTTGAAATTAATGAAGTAAAGAAACCCCATAGTTGTTTTACTAGAGGCACTGAGTGATTATGAGATGCATTTTTTAAGAATTGTTCAGATTTCACAGACACAAGGTCAAATGTCTTAGCAAGGAAGCTGGAGAATTGCTCAAGAACAGCAATGAGGACAGCAACTGATCAAAGGTGTTAATATTGTTGTGAGGGAACAGTAAACAAAATAATCTCATTATAAATGAACATATGTAATACAGTTCCATAACCCCTATTGTACTGTAACAAGCTATGTTATTTTCCTAATTTGTATATGAAAACTCTCTTGCCAGGTCTTATTAAAAGGTCATATATTGAAAATACAGAATATTTGGAATTACTGAAGCTAGCTGGATGGTAGGAGTGTCTTCAATATTTGGGTAGATACAGAATAGTTTCAAAATCGACAGTGATTCTCTTTTTCAGAGGGACAAGACATAATTATTCTGTGTCCTTCAAGTGCTCTGATCTTGCGGCTGTAAACTGACACTTGTCAAAATTGTAGCTGTGTAATAGCATTACTGTATTTTACATGCATACCAATGAGTGCATTTAAACTCAAATTCTAGGTATGTCATAAGGTAAAGAGCCTTCTTTCCTAAGAGGTTTGACTTTTCAAGTACTTGCAGGAAGCTTTGAGAAAGCATCCCTTGATTTATTGATTGATCTCTCAGGCATACAGTGTTTCATGCAAATGAAGTGTAAAATAACCTGCAGATATCCATTTTTAAAAATGTGTATGCAAATAGTAATTGCTACACTCTTTCCTGTGAGCTGGGTTTCTACTAATGAACATTTTCTGTGGTTCTATGGGGAGCTGTTGTTAATGCCGGCTTCTGTTTCAGTTTCTGAACAGTTGCTTATCACACGCTCTCTTTTCCACTTTAACTGTCCCTGAATTAGAAGCTCTGTAAAATATATGTACTGGCTGTCTCTGAGCAATGGTGGTTTGAGCTTCAGCTCTTAATGTCCTTGACTCACTAATCAATAGAAAGCAAAACAACTACAGCATGAGTAGCAGTACTGTAAAAGGAAACTTCTGTTGGATATTGCTCTGGAAGTCATAAGGGTAATGACTCTCATTGAAAAAGATAGAATATTTTTCCTTCAAGAATGCAGACCACAAATGTTTTCTTTTCTGCTGCCTGCTTGGAAAATGAGCATCATAACTAATGCACCATACTGGGAAATAAAATCAAAAGTCCAGATCAAACAGAAGAAAAACAGATTAAGACATTAAATGATCCTCATTAACACTGTAGAGGACTGTTAACCCAAAATATTTTTGGTCTCTAAAATGTTGAGTAAAAAGGTCCAGTTTTACCATCTCTTAGTTCTAACTTCTTCTATACTGAGAACAGTATAGAAGAACAAGCGAAAATCAAGGTTCTACACTTAAGTATGTATAATTCTGTTTGACCTCCATTTTCATTTCATGAACTTCTAGATTAATGAAACAAACAAATAGTTTGAATACTGGCTGCAATACTGACATTGATGACTACAATTTTATTATGCTTATTTTGAAATCTAATACAGGTGGAAGCATCCATAAAATTACAAGCTATATATTCTTATCTGTGGAGCATAAATTTAGACATTAGAGGAAGAGACAGTTATAGTGGAAAAGAAATCTTTATAAGATACTGGATATTTTGAAGAAACTTTTTAGCTTGGGTTACTGTAAATAGTTCTGAGTTTAATATGATTGTGTGCTGCCTTCCTGTTGTAAGTAAGTGGAGCATGTAAGAGGGTCAAAACTCTTTATCTTGATGTATACCTTCATGGGTCAGACTATTTAGTCTCTTCTGGTCCTAGTTTTCCCATTTACTAAGTAAATTCGGTTACAGAAAAATTGGATCAGAAAATAGAGACTAATGTTGAATTCAGATACAGAATTTTCTGTGAATCCCTGGCCTCTAATAAGTTGATTTGTTTGTCTTCTATACATGCTTTTACTCTTAGGTTAAAAAAGTAATATTTATGCTTGTTATTAGAGCTCCTAGTTATATGAATTAAAAATATTGTCTTAGTACTTCATGAGGGAAAAATAATTTTTAGATTAAAAAAATTGTAGTGAATGTTTATGTTTTTGGGCTTTGAAACAAAAGGCAGTATTGAGCCTGGTGCATGTAAAATATGCAAAATTGTAAGAAAATATATGTATTTCTTCAGAGAATTTTTCCTTCTGCTGCTGTGTAGACATTGCTCTATTAAACAAGACATTATTCTTCCTCATGCAACAAAAATTCTGCAGAAACTGTCCAGGAGCCTCTTCTTGCTTTCCAATAAAAATTAGGTGGCATTTTGTCCTAATTTTGCCACAGCATTAGCTAGCACTGCCCTTTGAAGCAATGGCTCATATCCAAGAAGCAAATAAAACTAGGAAGAAATTGTTTCATTTTCTCTCCTTCTGGAAATGAGAAACTGATAAATTTTATGACTACTTTTTTTGGTAAATGCAACTGCATTACCTTTGCAATCTTACCTTTGCCTTCCTTCCTTCCAATCATCACCTTGAACTTTCTCCATATAAATCAAAGTTCATTTAAAAAGAATGAAGAGATACATGCCATGTATGCTCAATTTACTCCACACTAGAAAAAGTAAAATGTACATTGATTTTTGATTCAAAATGCTTTGTTTAGACCAAGGCCACAAACAATATTCTGAATAAACTTTACGCAAACCTTATGCAATATTAGAATAAACCTTATGCACTTGAAAAGAGAATATGGAATGAGACTTAACATAAAGAATGTTTCAGTTGTTCAGCACTTCTTTTGCTTGTACTATCCCTTGAATGACTTGGTTTAGATACATGGTCTCCGTATTGATGCAACTCATAGGTAGAGACATAATTGGCAAGCGGGATATGAGTATATAAAACTTAGTTTTGTATTAAGTTAAGTCATCATTATGGGAAATTTTTATTTACTCTGACAGAGTGTAGGTCAGGTTGGTAATGACCAAGAAAGTCTGACTTCAGACCTCCAGTTTATTACAGCTCACTGAAATATAGTATTTCAAATCCTGTTGGAGCAAGAAGCATTTTAGGCAACTAAAATTTAGCCTCTTGCTTTGTGAAGAAAGTTCAGAAGATGCCCATCTTGTAACATTTTCCTTCCTGAATGACTTAGGTGGTGGCTTGTAGGGAACATAACCAGTGAGAAGAAGTGTGATTGATTTTTGGGATAGGTAGAAATTGAGTCCATGGATGTGTGACGATCTCAAGAACAGTGATTTTCCCAAATATGACAATTAAATGTTATGATGCATATGAGGTTATGATGCCATTGACTGCTCAGTTTTTTGTTATGTGCTGGTTGAAGATGGGGAAAAGTTAGCTTCTTTACATTTGAAAAGGACCGTGTTTAAAGGCTCTCCTTTCAAAATCAGTACAGTAGGCATAAAGGTAGGGGGTTTGCTATTATACTTTTCCTTTCATGCTTTCCTCTCTAATGAGTCAAAAAGCTGGGGACATTTAGTTGGTGACATTGTATCCAGCCCCCAATCAGAGTAAACTCTCAGAACACTACAGATCATCCAGTATCTGATACACAGGTCTTCAAAACTCATGAGATAGTCAGGTGTGGAACTTCTAGAAAGGATTAAAAAAAAAGTCCTCACTGGTGGCTCAACTGCATCCTTATTAATAATATAATTCAAACTACTCTTTCTAATAAGCAGTTAGGCTTAAATTTGATGTTCCCAAAATAGTGTACTCCAGATTCTTTATGATGTTTGTTTAAAGACTAATAATTAATACAGTGCTGATTTCAAAGCTTTTTGAATGAAGACATGCTATTGGAAATAAAGTTATCACATTTTAAACTACTTATTATTTTCTTTACTGTCTTGGACAAATTTGCATTTAAGAGAGACAGATACATAATGTTCCTTTAAAGGATGAATGAAGTTCTGTCATTCCTTGTACAGGGAAGATGAATAGTTTTTTTCTGTCTTCCACTTTCATTTTGACGTTCTTTTATTTTTATTCTTTAATGTACTTTCCTCTGGAAGTCTGAGTGGCAGCTTATATAACAGTAGTGTACTTTTAAAACTAATATTAAACTCAGAATCTAGTGCCTCAGCAGCAACTCAAGCCAAATCAAGCTTTGCCTTAAGCTGCCTAACTGACTCCATTTGAACTCTGAGAAGCCAAATCGGAAGCTGGAAGTTAGAATATGAGAAATCATCTTCTAAATATCTACTGCCCGTAATATTTTGCCTTTGTTAGCTCAACGTCTCCAAATAGTTGGAAGTTCTGACTGAAATGAAGTTCTGTTTTTTTAAAGCACTTCTGTTCAGTTTCTGCATCTTTATATTTGTCTTGTTTCCTTACTCCATTGTTCCCCTCTGCCCCACTCCCCACAATTATTTTGTATTCATATATCCTTTTCATTTCTACATACTGCACCTGGTTTCTTTCCATGTTTTAGTGATTAAAGTTAATAGGCTCTTGTCTTTTTTCACCATTTTCTTTCTTTCACCTTTTTCCTTTCTTTCTTTTTTTATTTTTTGGTCTCCTTTGCGTTAATAATGTTTTCTTTAAAAGATGTTTTTTTTGTGATTAAGTTTTCTGCCTTCAGTAGGACTTGCAGGACTCCCTTCCCCTTGAGGACTTCTTGACTCCTGTAGACTGTTCAGTCATAGGTCTGAGGTTTCCCCCATAATGGTTGTTTTAGATGACAGTGTTGATTACCAGGGTTACTAAAATACACACGAATGCAACTAAGAATATAGAATAATAGAATCACTTAAGTTGAAAAATACCTTTAAGACCATCAAGTCCAATCATTAACCTAACACTACCAAGCCCACCACTAAGCTATCTCCCTAAGCATCTCTGGTGATTTACAAGAGTACATCAGCTTGCCTTCCTTAAAATAGTTGTCCCACCTTCCCCCTACCCCTGCCCCACTATCATGACTTATCATGTGAAGTTTGCAGGAATTGTGAGCAGATCTGTTTTGTACCTGTGTTTTGCCTGTGTACTGTACACTAAATATTAGTTCATTAGTTGACAACTTCTCAAATTAAATTCAGAGGTGACTTAAAACACAGCAATAAAATTTCACTGTGACTGCAGCAGACCAGGTAAGGAATAATCTAAAAGTCAAAAAACCTTTCCATTGCAATGATTTGCTCTGGTGTTAAAAGTGCGGCATAAATGTGTGTTTTTATGTAAATACATGTAGGTGTCCTTTGTCTTAAGTTGCCAAGAACATATGCAATCTCCCACATTTAAGAAAGCAAAATTCCAGGAGATGTCTCAATGACTTAGGAAATTCAAGAGGAAAGTAGCACCCATGCAGTAAACTTAATTGTGGACTGCTAAAATCCCCGATGATATTTCTCCTTTTCTAACCTATAACTTCTAAACACACTTCAGATAATTGCTTGCTGTTCTGAAATGAGGCTCTTTTCAACTGATACTCTGTTTTTGTCCGTGAATTAGCAGATCCCTTTGGGGTTTTTTGAAACCTTACATGAGACCTTAATAACGGTTTCAAAGGAAAGGCATTTTGCCACACACTTTTGGAAATGTGGGATTGTACAAAGCTAGCAAGTTCAGTTTGTGTATGTGTGATTACGTACTTCCAGGGTAGAAACAAACAAGAAAACACAATGCACATGAATTAGTCATTGCTATTAACAGTGAAATTCAACTTCTCTTGAAACTGATAGTGTAAGTCCCACTCATTGAAAGCAAATCAAGATTTAGCTCTGAATTGTTTAGATTTATGTGGAATATGGCTAAGCTTTCAGTCTTCACAAACATTGAGAACTTATTAAAACAATACTTAAAAGCCCACAAAATCAGACAAAAACTACTGCTGAAGTTTACATTTGCTGACTAATAGTAAAACTCTCACATGTGTTTTTTTCAAATGTCATTAGAACAAGTAATGGTGGCTGTCAACAGTGATGTACATAATAACTCAACTGCATCAGATAACAACAGACTGGGTAAGGCAATGCTGTTCTAGGAAGTATTTGTGCCATAGAGTCAGATAGCTGAATTCCCCACAAGATGGAATGTAGCTTTTTAAAAAAATTCTTATCCTTAGCCAGTCAGGTAAGTTTTGAGGGATAAGTTTTTCCTTCATCTCCAAGCAGAGCACATCCTGGGGATTTTTATGTATTTCAGTGTGCCATCATATTTAGTTGTTGATTTTTAAGTTCCTCTTAGTATTTAAATACAATTCGTTTCAAGATAATTGACTAATATTTCCCCCAGCTCCACTTTTTTCTGCCATTACAGAGGCAGTTAATGCCACTAAGGGCAGCAGCCTGTTCAGAGCAGGCAGAAAGGATGATGTGCACAGAGCTAAGGTGTGAAATGAAAGTTAGAGAGGATCCTGGTGGTGTACTTAGAGAAGTCTGTGGCATATTGGGGTAGCCCACATTTAATTGGTGTACCAAACTAAAGACAGAGAACTTGATTGGGCACATCGGGCTGCTCACCATAAGCCTTGGCACAAGGCAGAGCACCTGGCTGAGGTTTTTCTAACCCAGACATAGCACTGTCCCTGATTGGAGAATTCTAGACTTACTGCATTACAGCTCAATCTGAGTATGTTGATGTGTTAAAGACAAATAAGTAGCACACATTATACATTTTTATTTAACAAATAAAATCTTAAGCCACAAGATAGAGGTGATATTGTCATTTTCATAAATTCAGTTCATAAATTCATAAATGTACAGTTTTTATGTAATTTATATATCCTTTAAATGCTTTTTATGTGTATGTGTTTGATTGTCAAGTATTCATTTGTGTTTGGTCTTTTGTATTGATTTTTCTTTGACTTTTTATCTTTTTTTAAGCATGATTTCTCACACTTTATTTTGTTTCTTTTAGGTTTTGTTTTATTTCATAAGATCCCACTGGATGGGTAAATGAAATAAGGAAAAGATGAGAGAGGGGCTGTTGAGCTTGTGGAATCTGTGTGCTGCACTGTAGGGAGTGGACAGTGTTCTTGCCCAGTGAAGTGCCACCTCCCTTGGATTTCTCTTTTAAACATTGGTTATGTTTGGAGAACTATAGAAGTACATTCAAATCAGTAGCTGTTTTTCCAAGAGCAGGGAAAGGTGAAGCCCTGAGGCAGCTAAAAAAACTCAAGAAATTCCAGAAATAAGCTACCACACTCTTTCCTATTGCCTTGTCCTCACTGTGTCTTCCAAAATGACATTGAAATGAAATTATATTGTTTCCTTTGTCAATTTTTTTTTCTGTTTGAACTTAACTGGAAAGATGTTGTTTTTATAAATAATATTTATCAAAGGTGAACTGCAAAGCTGCTTTTATTTTATTGAATTAATGCCTCTGCAAAATTTCTACAATGCTTAGTTTGAGAGTGTGTGCAAGCTCACTGAATTCAGTGGGAATGCTCACATGCTTGAAGTTAAGTTCTTGTATATTTGCAGGATATGGTCTTAAGTCCTGAAGCAGTAAATTGCAGAGCTGGCCCTGCAAATCTTATTTAGTATGTAGCTCCACTGACTTTACCAGGAAGATGGGGGCTCTAAGCTATGTACAGAAAGGTGGCAATACTGTTTGGTGTGTTTGGGTATTGAACCAGTCCCATCACTTAGACATTTGTGAGGTTGTGCTTATTTGAGATAGTCCCTAAGTTTGAATGATCATACAAATCTGCAGTAGGCCAGAATGCTGATTCTGAGCCAAGAGCAAGAATAACAATGGCATGTGTCTGGTCCTTCAGAGTCGACTTAGAGGCTTGTTTAACTGTCCATATTTAACTGTGAAGTATGCTTCAGAATGTGCTTCACTATACTGCAGAGAAGAGTCTACTGTAACAACTGAAGCTAAATGAAGGCATGAGCACATTTTAAGAGCTGGGCTGCATTTAGATCTAGTACTAGAAATTAATTTTCATTTTATTTATGTATCAAATCCTGAGAGTCTACTTTGATCTTATCTGTTTAGGGAATTGTAAGAAGTGTGAAGTTTCAGGGTTTTTTTAAACTGAGAGTTAGCTACAAAGACTAGTAGTGAAAGACTGGGGTAGATGCGTACGTTTCTGTGTATTCTGGTTAAATTTTTGAGATATGATTTGAATTTAATTCCTTACAATTATGTTTAGTAAAAAATAAGAGATGGTATTATTTTGTCCCTAATGTATTTGCTTTTCATTGTTACCTGGTTTTAATTTCAGCCATTTTCACTCTTCCATTGCCTTTTCTTTTACTGCAGTCTTTTAAGGCCATACACCATCCCTCTCTTTCTACAGTACTGTCTTGACTCTTTCATTCTGTTTCTGTGTATTTACTTGCTTTTTGCCTTCTAAGACTCTTAAAACTTCAACTTTTTTCTTGTGTTCTCTGGAGTCTCTTGCATCCAAGTTCTTTATTCCTGCTGTGCTAAAGTTTCAGAAATATCCTTATTAGTCAAGAAATGTGTCCATATTTGCATTCTTCTAGGCCTATGTAGGGAGATACTTCCTTTCCCTTTCCACTAGTTAGGGAAGGGGAGATGCAGTTGCTAAAAATCTGTCCCAAAGATGTATTCTGCTCCCCACATTAAAGAAGAGGACAGAGCTGGAAGTCTACTGATGACCTAGAAATCGTGTTGTTTTTGTCGCCCTGCACGTACTGTGGTGATCTGGGGAGGGATGGCAGCAATTAAGGATATCCATCATAGTTCCTGTTTGAAGTTAGATGTCATCAAGTGCTCTGCTGTTCCCGAGCAAGAGTATTGGGAATGTCTGCCTTTTTTGCTCCCTAAGTTTGTGTCGTATAAGGCATGGTCTTATTTTCCAGAGATCTTAACTTTCTCTTCTGCTTACTTATTGACTTTTAACTTCCTTTTAATTATTTACTTCTTGGACTTCTTGCTTATCCATTAATCTGTTCTCCTGTTGAAATAATATCTAATGTTGTAGAGGTGATTCTAAATCAGTGGACAATTGTCTAGAGGCAATATTTGAGCTAAAGTCAGTGAACTTACATCAAACATATATTGGATCATGAGCAGAGCTTGACCCAGTAGCCCAAATTCCAGTTTGAAGTTTTGCTGGGACAAAGTCAGCATATTTCAGTTATGTGTTTGCAATTTATTGCCGAATTAATGAGGTGAGAATCTGAACCCTTTTCTTTTGGCAGGGAAAAAGCAAACTTGCAAAGTTGGAATTTGGCAGTTGACTTTTGAAATATTTAATTTTAAAAAGTAGTTCTTTCTGATTCATAATATTTATAAGCATAAATGTGCACAGTTATTGATTGGGGATTTTACATAATTTTTTGTAATTTATTTTGTAGCACTTTGCAGTTCATCTTTATCAGATAGGGGTAGGCTTGACCTTCAAAATGTTTCAGAATGTACTGACACAGTATTTTGGATTTTATGTAATCATGGAGGTACTTTAATAAACAACAACTGATCTATGCACCATTGAAATATATATATATTTTTTTATATCTGTATTGTAGAGTATCCTTCTTACATATTTTGTACTACATTATGTTAGACAGTCAGTACATTATTACTTGATGCAGATATTCACAGAACATTATGGATTACAGCACGTGATTTGTTACTAATAATGTCTTTGCACAGACGTTTAATGCTTCATGGAAAAAGACTACATGTTCCTAAAATGGTTTCCTTTCAGTATGTGGACAGAGCCTCTTAAAGCTAAGGGAGCTAAACTTTTAACATGGAAATATGATACCCACTAGCTTCTGTCTTTCAGCTTGATTGTAAGTGACATTGCTTGTAACTGTAGAGATTCTGATTTGCCCAAATGGTGTTGGTCTACAAAGGGCTCACTTAATTACAAATTCTTGACCTACTTAAAATAAAGTGAGACTGAAACTAAAAATCATACAGGAACCATTAACATGGTAAAAATTGATGAACATCCAGGATTTGACATTAAAAAGCTTTTATATTGTTTTACTGAGCAATAAAAAAGGCTATGAAATGTCTAAAGGCAGAGTTGCTATTTCTTCTTTTGCTGTGCCAGACATGAAACTAAAATAAAAGCATATTTCTAAGGTTCTGCTACAAGGCGTTTATTTGTACTAGAATTTATTTTAGATAGACATTTAATATGCTCAGAGACATGTTGAGATAAGCTGTTGAGCAGCTCGACAGGCAGATTAGTTGAGGGTCTGGAGAGGAAGCACTGCTGGGGGTGTTTTGGTGTGAGGCAAGTCATGTCATCCAGTTGTTAAATAAAACTGTTTCTGCTGAATGTGGTAGAAGTTTGACCAGGCCAGGTCTATGTTGCAAAGAAGTGCATTGTTCCCAGGCGGAGGTCAGAGCTGTGCTTGCTGCAGCTCCCTGTCATGAAAAGCAAGGTGGGAGCAGTTGCAAAATGTCTGTTCCTGAAGAAAGCTGTCTAAGGACTATTTCTTTTTTAATGGGAGTCCTGGAAGCACACAGACAGGGCAGACTGAGGCTGCTATGAGACATATTCAAGGCAATATCTGTCTTGAGTATCCTAACCTGTGAAAGGCAGTCTTCACCCTTTCCACTGCCTTTGTCTACCATCTGGATCTCTCCCAGGCAGCAGTGAAGAAAAACATACATTTCAGTGGGAGCAAGATCAAGATCCTTGGGAACAGCAGAAAGTGCCAAGAAAACCTGTGGACAGCTAGTTGAAAACAATTTTACTTCAAATAGTTCTTGTGCAGCTTTTTCTTCTTTGACTGTAGGCAGAAGCACTAAAAATCAATTTTTTCCTAAGAAAGAAAATTCCTAAGCCTGGTTTTTCAAAAACTATAAAACATACAGAATTTTGCCATATGAAAATGACCCATACACTTCCAAATGGCTCTTTAAACAGAAGTATTCATACAAAGTTTGTCAATCCCTTTACCCAGCTGTCCATGTTAAGTTGACAGCCATCACCATGAAGGCCATCACTTCGTTTGCATCTAACACTTAAAAACTTGCAAATGGTTTGTAAAGTTGGAAGTTATTATCCAACAGATAAAAAAATCCTCTCTAAGCTCTTTTTAATTCAGCCATCTTTTTCTAGTTAATAATTAATTATTATTACTACTAATAATAATATTTTATTATTTGAAATAATTCAGAAATTATTAGTGGACTGAGCAGCTAAGTACTTTGTTCATGTTTATTTCAAAAGAAAACCCCAAAAGCTTATGTAAAAGTTTTTAGTATTTTCTTCTTTTCCATCATTCTCTCTGGCTTCTCTTCTTCCAGTTTTGGTGGTTCTGTTTTCTGTTCTTCAGAGAGCTCAATGTCCTATTTTGTGAGTTGTGGTAAGCTCTCTTCCTCTTAGGGCACAAATGGGTAAGGTTTTAGAATATTCTTTTGCAGGACTTTGCCATCATTTGCCATCACAGAGGACCCACTGTGATGGTGTAAAGTATTGCAGATTATAATGTAGGTTCATGTTGTGTGAGATTTTCATCATCTGATCTCCAGAACAAGAGTTTGTGGGTGGCTGGAGGTATTGAGAATGAATGGAAGGTCATAGGGTACACAGAGAATGCTGGTGCAGTGTATTTCACGTGTCACAGCGTATTTCATTGTCCCACTTCCATAGGAATGTGTATCCCCAAATTTTTGAAGCTGGCTTCCATTTGCTCTGTTTTTCTTTTGTTCATACAAATTAAATCTGCTCTGAAAATAGGAAATTATGCATTGATTGAAAATAAATATAGCTGTTCAGTTCCACAAGCATGTATGTGACTGAACTTGCATGGTATTGTCTTTTAATCAGCCTTGAGATTAACTGGTTGACTTACTTTCATCCAAAAAAAAAAACCAGTAGATTGGAAGAGCCCACACTGGAATATGTATTGTTTTGGTATGGACATGCTATATCCTTCTAATTTTAATAGCAACCTTCCATGACTAGCTATATTTTTGCAGCTGCAAGGAGTGTGTTGGATAAGCACGTGTTCTGGCCTGAAGCAGAATTGTAGGCAGCATAGAGCCAAACTGCTTTCATTTTGAAGAGAGCCATTCCCCCAGTCTCTAAAGGCAGCAAGTCACAGCCCGGTTACTAAGCAGATTATATCTTAATATAGGAGGAAACTTGTCTCCTTCCATACAAATTTCCACGGTTACTTTGCTCTTCAGCTGGAATGACAAGAACAATCATATAAAATTTCAGGGAACTATCTGATATTCAAGCAAGTAAAGGATAAAGTCATGGCTTTCTTATGATAGCTTTGGTTTTTCTTTGATGTAAACAGAGTAGGGCTCCCTTGTCAGGTATGTCCTCCAAACAGAAAAGAAATCCTGATTTTTTTCTGAGAGTTTTTTTTAAACATAGCTATTTCATAGGTATTACTGACTTCACTAGTGTGCGAGCATAACTGGGCTGCCACACCACTGGCAAACCCAAGACCAGAGCCTTAAACAAATACACTTCAAGTGTCTTTCACCACTATTCAGAGCTCTCTGTTCCTGAGTATTTTTTTCTATTTCCGGCTCAGTTTAAAAACAGGAAGAGTCATTCAGTTGATATCAAAGTATAGAATTTTAGCATACTTTCCTAAAATATTTTTTTCACACATGGAAAAAAGTAATGTTCTAAACTATAGCACAAAATTGCCTTCTGTCATACCATCGCATCGTGAAAGCTGAGTAGTGGGACAAGAGGCAATGGGCACAAATTGAGGCACAGGAAGTTCCACCTGAATACTAGGAAGAACTTCTTTGCTGTGCAGGTGACCAAGCACTGGCGCAGACCACCCAGAGAAGTTGTGGAGTCTCCGTCAGTGGAGATATTCAAGAACCATCTGGACACAGTCCTGTGCCATGTGCTCTGGGATGACCTGGCTTGAGCAGGGAGGTTGGACCAGAGGACCCACTGTGGTCCCCGTCAACTTGACCCATTCTGTGATTCTGTGGTTTAAAAATTGCTTGCTGTGATCCATCAGCAAGCTGTGAGTCTTTTCTCCCCCTCTTGCCTCTAATTCTTCATGTTGAAACTCTTTCATGTTTCTTGTAAGTAACAGACAGCTATTGTTTTTATTCCCAAATGCTACCATAACAGTTTGGACAATCTATAAAAAATGTATAACATGAAATTACTTTTAACAGGCCAATAAAGTTCTATAATTTCATATCATTGTGTCTTTCACTATGTGTAAATTGATCACATCTTGTATTTCATTAGCGGTAGTGCAGAGCATTGAAAAATATGCTGATTTTTGAGTTCCTCACCTGTTACTGGTTTTTATAAAAATGCTATTGTTGTCTTTGTGTTCCAGTAAGAAGTGAGATTCAACTCCTTAATTATATTTTTATAGCATCCTTAATGGTTATTCTATTTGTAAAGCACCCCCCAGCTGTTTGCAGTAGTTTTATTTCTATTTAACTTAATTTAATTTAAAAGTCTTTAACATGACATTCAGACAAATGTGTGTGTATTCAGGTCAAATAACTACATGTTCAGCTGTTGCCTATAAGACACAAAGTTTAACATGTCAGGCCATACCTGATCTATTCAGAACTTAACAAAAAAAAAAGTTGTTTGGTTAAATACTCAAGTATTATGTGGTGATTTTCCAAACTATTTTGAGGAAACATCAGTGTTGTGATTCGAAGGGTGTGTTTTGCTTTCGAACTTCTGTTTGTTGGCTGAACTATCTGGATTTCTTGACAGATTTAATGAAACAGAATACAAAAGAATGTTGAAATGGTTGTATCACAGGTTATGTCCAAGTTTTTTATCTTTTTTGCTTTTCACTTGGGCATGTCATATTTTCTCCTTAAAGTGATTGCTGTATTTGGACTACAGCAGATTACATATTCATTTTCTTGCTGCTGAAATGTTTTGTCATGTTTTTCTCCTCTGGATCTTACCAGATCTCTGAGTATTTGTACCAAGTCTGCTTTGTATACTCATAGGGAATTTTGAAATTTTTCACCTATTTGAACAATTGTGATGTTATGCAGTGTATTTTACACATATGCTTTTTTATCATCATCCATGTAAAATATGCTTTTGGAACTAATTTGATGTATCCTCAGTATCTAGAAGAAACAGCCCCAATATAAGGGTTCGTTCTTTTTCTAGGAGGAGCTTTCAATAGGACAACTATTAGAGGTAAATTCTGATGTTGATTAAGCTGGTAGATACAATTATTCTGCAGAAAGTGTTCAAACTGTATAAAATGTTAGATTCTCTAAAATGGCAAGTAGAAGAACATGCTGAGATTGTGATGTGTTTGATATATTTTTGTGTAGTAACAAGTTTATCATTGAAATACTGTTAGAGAAGGTTTTCAGACTCAGTAGACCAAGAAGTTATTATCTAGGGAGAAGAATCAAAAATGAAGCTGAATAAAGGCAAAAGTGAAAATAGCCATTTACACTGCCTGGGAAATTAGGAAGTCAACACTGTAAGAAATAAAAAAGTCTTAATATTCTTGATAATCCAACTTAGTGTAAAACTGCAAACAAGGGTTTATTTTTAATGAACATGAATTGGAACTTAAAAGTATTGTTGTAAAAGTCTTTATTTTATTGTTTTAAATGAGAAAAAAAGATAAAATATGTATTGGATATTTGTATCTTGAGATACTGTAACTTCCATCTACTTCCATCATTACAATACTTCAAGAATAAAAAGTTAATTTCATAGGCTAGTTTATAATTCTGTTACTATTTTAAAACTAAAACAAAAAGATCACTTTTCAGCGGAAGTAAGTGAATATTACGTTAGTAGTATGTTACATATTACATTAGTAATCAGGCTCTAAAACAAAAATACAGAGCACATAATAAGCAGTTCTTTGTGTATTGCAGTTTCATGACAAGGTTGGAAAAAGTCACAAAATACTGTTTGATTATATATATATTGTCTTTCAATTATACTGAAAGAATCTTCAGCAATGTGTTTTTACCCATTAAAAGCAAATCCACTCTACAGTTTTCTAAAATAAGTGTGGGTAAAGAGAACAGAAAGGTGTATTTGAAAGACAGATGAAAAATTATTTTAAGTTCTTGCTCTGGTAATTTAAAAATCTAATTTAAAGACTATCTGTTTGTGTTATTTATGCTTTTCTACTGTAGTTTTCAAATTCATACTTTATTCACATTATGCCATTTTCTGACACCATTATTGCATCTTCAGTTGTTGTTGTAGCAAACTCCAGATCTATTTTCTTAATACATTGTGACTGTAATCAGTAAAATCCCAAATAATGTCTCATGGTAAGTTAGAATATGAATGTGACAGTGCCTTTTATACCTGCATTTACTCTTGCCGCTTAAAAGTGCTGTGCTATTTATGTTCAGAAGGAGGAAAGTATTTTAACTGGCTGTTCCAGCCACAACACCTTCCCAAGATAGCTGATCTGCAGAACAAAAATATGCAAATGTGTGTTGGGAACCACACATCAGTGACAGCGTGGCCTAGGGGAGGGAGAGATGCACCACCACAACCACTGATTGCAGTTCCTTAATAACTCCTTGTAGCTCATGTTGGATACTAGAAGTCAGAGAGCAGAAGGTGATGAAACTCCCGATGGGCAATTGGCTGTGAAGTTTCTTGATGACTAGTGTGTTCTACTGAAGAGTCACCATGTTTTCCCCTTGAAGGGTTTTAGTAAAATTTCAGTGTCTACAACACTGAAGTATATGATGCCTCAGGAATGGATGCGTCATCCCTGCCTCAGGGAACAAGATCCAAGAAAACAGTTAGGTTGATATAAACCTTTGACTGAGGGCTGGGTAAGGTTTCTTTCATTTTTTTCTCAACCCGTGCTGAGTATTTATGATGTCTTTACACCAGGAGACATACCAACACAGACCCCACTGTCTAAACCTTCTTTTTCTAAAGATGCATGCCATACAATCAATTTTAACATTTCCGTATGAGAGCTAGCATGATGCTGAGGTCAGAGCTTATAAATTAGCTCACATTTTTCATCCCCAAATGTCCCAGAGAGAAGATCAATAGGGCTAGTCATTTCAGAGATTCCTGGTACACTTTGTTCTATGTAATCATTGCATAGTCATAAAAAGTTCACTTTTTATAAATAAATAAGCTTCACTTATGTTAGATGTCTTAAAAATCCTAGGAAAAATCAGAGGACTCTGTGTACCTGTAGAGATTAACTATCAGAATTAGAACAAAATGTGAAATCTTGATAAGTCTATGCTTTCTAAAAGAAAACATTTATGTAATACTCCCATTTTCATTCAGATTCAAAACTCTGTGTGTTGCTGTAAATACAAGACAGAAATCAAAACTATGAAAGAATATCAGTGTTGGCTTCCTCCTGGTGAGCCTTCCTCATTGACTTTTCCCATTAATATCAGGGGATTAGATAATCTAGGAAGTCAATTTCTCTCTTAGTCTTGTCTTCTATGAGCCAAAAGTAATTTTTAGGTAATCTGAGATATTACCTGAAATGTAACTGTCTGCCTGGCTTGGTGAAGTCTGTCTTCTAGGTACCAAGTAGCCCATTGATAGATATCTCAGTCTCTGATAGCATTTGTGAAGGTTTCTGCACACAACTGTGTTATTACTAGTTGCCTAGGTGTATAATTTTTAAATTAATTAAAGTGACATAAAATGTCATAAAATACAACCCAAATCATCAACTCTGCATTTGTTTGCTTATATGTTTGCGTATTTGTACTTATGAGAGTACGAATCAAAGTCAGGTAAGTTGACTGTGATTTGCCTGAGCATTTCCTTTCTCCAGGCATTTGAGGTACAGTTTTTGAAGCAGAACATGCTAAGACCAGCCTTCTACTTTCTGTGTGGTATAACAAGTTAACTTTTCCCGTATGTTGGCGTTGTTTTTCCCTTGGGACTTGGCATTGTCTCCTTCCAGGTAAAGAAACACACTTTATCAGATATTATCAATGTCCCAAAAAAAGTGTGAAGAGCCACATGTCTTTTCAAGAGGAAGGCAAAGATTTATCATCATGCTTTTTCTTTCTAATGAAGATGCCAAGTTTCCATTGCTTGCTGCAACTTCACACTTTGATGGAACCCAAATGTACATATAACCCTTGTTGCTGTTGAACTCAACTACCCTGCTACCCTGGTGAAGTTGTTACTTGTCATTAGGAGGTGGTGGTATGGCCTCTGGAATCAGTTGTTCCTAACTGCAAGGCTCTAACATTTTTTGCTCCTTGGTTCTGCTCTGAACATGGTGAGAGCAGCTGTAACCACTAGTGATAGGTAGATGTCTCACATGATAGCAGCTTGATCAGTAATTGCCAGGGGACAGCTACTCATGCCAGGAAAGGGCAACCTTGGCAGAGGAAGAAGAGAGGTTGAAGATTGATGGCAGAGAGACTGAGTTACCCTGTGATCAATCAAATCACAAAGAGTTTGATTGTCTCTAAGAGAGGAGTGGAAATTTTGAAAACCTTTATTTCCCATGTGTAAACATGCAGGTTTCACTTCAGGTGCCATTAATCAGGCTACTATGAGATTTATTGTTTAATACAGAGTATAAATGTAAGTTTAACTCTGTATTCATGAGGTTTTCCAGTAACGTGTTACAGGGTGCAAAGGGTCTGTGCCAATGCTTGTCTGGTTACACTAGGGTTCTGGTTTTGACCCTGGATAGACCACAGCACTGTATTCCACTATAAAACAAATCATGGGTGTTTATTCATCTGAGATTTTTGTCATCACTGCAGTTATGGATTATTACTTGTTGTAATCATGCTCTTAAAAATGAGGTTTTATTTAAAAAATTAATCTATAATGACATGGTTTTTTCTCATAAAAATTGGAATGAGTGAGTAGCTCAGGACTTACTTTTTCCTTCATTTTTGCAGACTGGTTAGATAACTTAGCTATTTCAGGTTGTCATATCTTTTTTCCTTGGGTACTGCTGCCACATCATGAAAATATGGAGAAATTGGTTGGTAAACTAAGAAAAGTTGTACCTCTTTTAACAAACCAGATTCTAATGCCTCTGGAAACTATTAGCAAACAAAACCATCCCAAATGCTCAGCTGACAAATCACGTACTTTTTAAAAAGAGTTTCTGTATTCATTTAAGTTAATATGACCCAGTGGAGGCCAGTGAAACTGGGAACACCAAGACAGCAACATCCCCTCCCTGCAGAGCCAGGAACCCACCTAGAAGACAGCAGGTTCCTCTGGTTGCTGGTGTGGTCCACCTGCCCCAGCAGGAGCTCAGTGAAGCTGTTATGTCTTGACTACTTCCTGCCATCTACCTTTACAGTTGTTTTATCTCTGTGGCACAGGGCCCAGCTTAAAGCCTCTCAAAGGGTCATATGCCCAGGCATGCTCCAGGTGCTGGAATGGCATGAATATTGTGCATGGCTTCAGTATTTTTTTGTAATGATGAGCTTGCTGCACTCCATCCAGCTAGTGCTGTTTGCTAGGGATCCAGGCTTGCTGCCTTGCTATTTCCTGCCTCGTATTGGGCCTTATAGAGGAGAAGGGAAGGAATATACTGCAGGAGAGATTCCCTTCTTCTGTCTTCCAGCCTGCCATTAAGCACTTTCCAGCAAAATGGCTTGTCTGTCTTGCATTTTTCCCTTCTCTGCAAGCACACACCACTGCATGACTGAAAGGTGAAAGACCAATATCTTCCTAATTTTAATAGTCCCAGAAGCACCATAAAGAAAATCTAGCTCTGCAGCTTTTACATGTCTGGTAGCATGCAGCAAATCACACTGCCTCTAATCCTCTCCCTGGCAATACTCCCACTGGCTTCAGTGGGAGTTTTGCCTGAGCATGACCAGAGTTGGAATTTCAGGTTTTGGTCTTACATTAATTTTTCAGCAAGGAACAGAAATGGATATTATAGATTTTCAGTTAAACATTAGGAGGACATAAAACTGACATTCTCTATAATGTAGTAGTACAAATATGGGCAATTACCTTTTTGGCATTGTCTCATGGGAATGATACAGATGAATTACTTTAACCCATTCCTAACATAATTCATGTGCAGGCATATATTATAGATGCTACCTTTCAGTGACATAACTAAGTGCCACAACTAAGTGCCACAGCAGGAAAAGACTGCATTTGCCAAAAAGGCTGTCATCATTCTTAATAAAAAGACAGCAGTCCTAATTCCACTGTCATTCATAGGAATTTCAAACCATTGTCAATATAATAACTGACTCCTGGTTGATATTAAGGGGAAGGGAATTAGAATCTTGGTATTGCTATTCCACTTTATCTGTTCAAAGGGTTTCATGCTTCGTGTTTGGTTTGACTCTTTCACCCTATCTCTGAATTTGTTTTCTTTACATTTGTGATGAACTAGCTAGTTGGAGTTTAGCACATTATATTGAACTTTAAAAGAAAAAAAGAAAAAATAAAAACCTCATCTGGCAAAGAGAAGTAAGGTGTAGAAAAATCTTTGGGGGGAAAATGAATTATTTCTAAAGACTGTGAAAATTAAGAACCTGGAGTTTAGTGAAATTATGGTATAAATGTGGTGGTAGATAGATAGATAGATAGATAGATAGATAGATAGATAGATAGATAGATAGATAGATAGATAGATAGATAGACAGACAGATAGACATGGTATAGATCTCTGGTGACTCCAGAGAATGAAATACCAATTATGCTCCTGCACTGAAGTCCAATTATTGGTTACCTAGTACTGCTGTGGTTGAATTAATTGTGGGCAGTTTTCACACACGTGTCTGCCTTTTGCAGCTTGGTCCTTTGAGACCTTTTTGTGTGTGACCATTGCAGATGCCAATTTTTAATCTAGTCCAGTGCAATAGAGGATTGTGGCTGCACATGGTTTGTACTTTTGGCTTTGTTTTTTCCTACTGATCTCTAAAGGCGAGAGCATGATTTTTGCAGATCAGTTCAGAGATACATTAGTTAGGAAAGTTTATAAGGTCATCTACTTCAATTGATGGCAATATTCTACATGTGTTCATTAGATTTGTTGGAATACAAAGCCATTTTCTTCTGCTTTATAGTACTTGCTTTTAATGGTGGTCAGGAAGAAGGCTGTGCTTTAGCAGTCCCTTTTTGAGAGCATTTGATTTTTATGCAAATCTGTTCTGATAAATCTGTTGCTAAGAAACAGCCATGACTGAATTTTTGATAAAAGAGGAAACTAGACTGAAAATAAATGAATGTCATCCTAAAATACTTGAATTTCACAAGTACTTATGCTGTTTAATCCTAACATAAAAATGACAACATCACAGGATGCCATGTTGTTGTTGGAAAAAGTGAGGGTAGATGAGACAGGTGGTCAAGTTAAGTGTGATAGGTGAAACTCTTTATAAAGGAAGAAGTGAGTAAATAAGCAGAGGAGACTCATCAGAAAAATACTAAGGGATATATAAAAAATACTCAGAAGAAGTAGAAGAAGCAGAATTCATTTATAAAAATATTATGTGCAGCATCCTGGATGAAGAGAAACTCTGCATTGTTCAGAGCCCTGAAGAATGTAAGTAGAGATGTTTCCAGTATTTTAGCAAAACCCCACTGCTGTGTCCTGACCAGTTTCAGAATTAATGCATCCATTTCCAAATCTGCTGTAGCAAAACTGCCAGAGTTTGTGGTGCGGCCACTTTTGGGATGGCTGATCTAGCTATGTTGCAAATAGGTTTGAGTATGCGGCATTTTCCTGCTTCCCATAGCAGCAATTTCAAGGAAAGCTGGCAGGAGAGAGGTAACAGGAGGAATCTCCAGCAGATGTGGCAGGGAGGAGGAGGTGTCTGTAAATGGCAGTAGAGGTTTATCGTGTAGAGGCAAGACAGTCAATTTGTGCAGCTAATCCTATAGCTTGTGAGTGATGCTGCTGGAACAGAAATTTGACATGTTTCCTTTCTATATATGAGTGTTATTTGCTCCACTGTAGTAATTTTTAGATCTGCATTTGAAAAGAAGTTTGAGTACGTAAAGCTTCACTGCCTTAGGAATTGCACTTTGGGAAAGAAGGGTGTTGTTGGAAGGCAATTCTCCATCTTTGATCTGAATATGTTTTGGCCAGGATATTTGTCCAAACAGTCTGTTATTCTACCTACCATCTCCAAAGGTGAACTGTTCCTTAAACAGTGTCCAAAAGATCTGATCAAGCGTAATCCAGAAATCAATAACAACAGAAAATGACTGCTTTTCTTTTCCTTATGATTTCTTAGAGGTGCACAGAAGAAGTGCTGGAGTGGGTTTGCTGGTAAGACTGTTCCAAATACTTTGCCTGGATAACAAGAGTATTTTTCATGACACATGCTTTCTGAGCACCAAAAAACTTCACAGAAGAAGATTCTATCCAGTCTCTTTGTGGCTATCAAGGTTTTCTGAGCATGGCCTGTGATCTGTTTAAAGGCCTGGGATATGTATGTTGCTGAGTGCTTTGGGGACGGGGTCTGTAGAGAAATGGCTGCTGTTGCACAGACAGAAAATGAACCAGTTTCACTGTTGCTAATTAATCTACCTTGGAATAAAACATCAGGTGTTAATGCTCAGGAAGGAAAGTTAGCTCTGTCTTGCTTTGTGCTCACTGAGGGCTAGTTTTGGACAGCTTGTCTTCTGTGCCAAAGCCCTCTGCCCATCCAGCAGCTCTCTTCCAAAGGCCAGCTACTACTTTTGAAATACATGTAAAACTGGGGCCATCAGCACCCAGAGCCTGTTCACCTAAGGTGAAAGCAAACTTCTTGACAAGAAATATATGGGAGAGTGTTAGTTCACCACCTTCCCATGCCCTTTTCTTCATGGCCTCTTGTACTTAATTTTTAAAACCTGTTTTCCAGAATGAGAAATGTTTGGAGGTGAAGAGGAGGTAGTCCACATCAGTGCAAGTTCAAAACAGCTCTAGTTGGGCTGTAAGATCATCTCAGTGAGAGCTTAGTGAATAGCAAAACCAGATTCCTGCAGATGTTGTTTACAATTTGAACATGATGTTTGGGTTGATTTAGTTTTGCTTCTTTGTAGCTTGTCAGGTTTAAGGTTAGCTAATCAGGTTGTAAGTCAAAAAATATTTGGAAGCTGTTACGCTGGAATGCTTGTTGGGAACAAATTCAGAGGTATTTTTCACTGTAGTCACTGTAGTATTGATTTCGTAACCCATGCAAATGTTGGGGGTCTGTAATAGCCTTGCACTGACATAAAGTAAGAAATTAAACAAGACTTTGTGTTACTATGTCATGTAATTAACACTTCCACTAATGGAAGTTTTTCAGAAGCAATAAAGGGAAATTTCCCACTGAAATAAAGTGTATGTAAATAACGCTATTAAACAATATGTGTTCTAGTAGAATAAGCCACTGTGTTGTAGAGCACTAGTGTTCTTCTCACCCAGCTAAACCTATCTTTATTCTGCAGGCTGGAAAAGTGACCTGCTAGTATATGGAAATATATGTATTTCATTGAGCTATGATGTGTATTTGTTGAGCTCTAGTCTTCCTTCGGTTCTGAATAGACATAAATCAACATTTGATGACCTAAGGTGTTCCTATTAGATCATTCATGGTCTACCTTTTTGTCATTATGGAAGGTTAGGAATGAAGGAACACTTGGGAGATTCTTCCCTATCCTAAACCTGTATCAACTATACTTGTATCTTTTCCAAGTGACATTTTTCCTCATGTGGCTTCAAGAACTCCAGAATGGGAGATTTCTGGGTCTTCTATGAGAAATTCCAGTGCTCATGGAAGCAAGAGCTATTCCAAAGTTTCTGAGGATCTATTCCTGGGGATCTATTCCAAAGTTTTTACCTTAGTCTTTCTTAATGCACTTTTGTCATGGAACTTTTAGTTCCTGTTTGGCAAGGACATGCAATAAAAATTGTAACCATGCATTGGAAGGCTATCCTTGTGTACCTCCTCAGACCTTGGTTAAGGAAAAAAGAAATCCCAATTCTTCCATTTTTCATCAGGTCCCTGAGTATTTCTAGATTTTTCCATACTGTATTTTCATTGATATGCTTGAATGGAAGACGCCTGTAGATAGTATCTCTCTGCTTCAAGGAAATAATCATTGAGGCTTGAAAAAAATTAGATAGTGTCATTAGTAATGCCTTTTTTCCCCTTAAAAAAAACTCTGCACAATCAAATACAAGTTCAAAATCAGGGAGCTTTTCTCCACAATCTAGCATATCTGCCTTATCATCTAACTATGTTTAACTGAACAGAATTAGGAAAATTATTCAAGTTAACTATTCAAGTCAAATAGCTTTGTTGTTCTCTGATGGGGAAAATTTTATTGCTTCTATACACTTTGTATTTATCGTCTAGACAACAGAGGACCTCATTCCCAGTCTTAGGAGTGGGAATGCTAACACTTAGATTATTTATGAGAAGGCTGTAAGGAAGCAGTTTTTAATTTAATAGTTCTTAAATGAAATGAAAGGCAACAAAGATTTAATTTCAGGTGAATTATTATTTCTTTTTGCTTGATGCCAACAAGTACATTCCAGTTAATCTTTTTTATTATTTTGGTGATTTTTCACTGTAGCATTTTTGAAGGATAGTAATTTTACCTATGTTTCCAAGATATCCAAAACTGCAGGTGACTATAATGTATAGTGCTGATGATCTATATATAAAAAAATTATAAATATTTTTTCTTACATTCTTCCACATTTTCTGTCTTGTTTTTTTCATTCTTTGGGTCATGTATTAATATTGATTAATATGCCACATCCCAGCTAGATTTTTTTCTTAGGTCTGTGTTTCATTTGACTACCAATAATGAGGCCATAAATTCCTCATTCTTCATAACAGGGCACATCAACTGAGCTGCAGATACTGCAAATGTGTCCGTGAGGCAGCGAACAGCTGTACAGCCACCATTCATCCTATACCTGAGGAGAGCTATGAGTCCCAAAGGGCTCTGTGGTTTGACAGCTGTGGCTGCCAGTTCCTCCCAGGTTCTGGTCATGACTTTGACAGAGATCCCACCTTCAGTGCTGGGTAATTCAGTGCCAAAGTGCTTTTCCTGTTTCCTCCAAATAAAAAATAATAGTAGCGCATACCTCATCATGGATGATATATGTGGATTTATTGGTTATGGTGCATAAGAATGTGACAATGCATGCCAGATTGCAGTTGTTAGATCTGTTACACAAATGCTTTCCATTCTGGCTGAAAGGGAAAAAGAAATCAGCAACCTTTGTGATGCAGGTTGAGGTTTTGCTGATGGCATCCCTGGGGAGAGCTGGCCCTGGAGTGAAACTAGGGCAGAGGGATTAGGAACCTTTCATCCTGTCCAGACAATACTAGCAAATTTAGTATGTACTAGACACCTCATTCTTTTTCCTACCGGGCTTTGCAGTGCTTCAAAGGAGGTTTCTTGGGTAAACTGTCTTGCCAGTCTGCCCCAGACCAAGACACCAATGTCTTTATCCTTGCACCCTGTAGGTTGCAAGGATATTTCAGTGACTTTCAGGAGTCACTTGCATTATGAAGGGGTCCCCTAGGCTATCCAAGGGAGTCCTCCCTTGCAGAGACAATTGCTTTAGGCTTGTGTGTGAGGGGATGCAGGAATACATGGATACAGGAGAGTACAGAGGAGGTTGTGAGGAGAAAGGCAGCTGAAAGGAACTGACTGGGATTCTTTCACAGTCACGCACCAGAATAAAACCCAAGCAAACAAATATGCAGCTGTGCCTCTCAGATTCAAAGCCAGAACAAAAAGCCCTGATGAAATATTGAGTGGCTAAAATCTGTGCATAGTCTTGTCAATGGAAATTACCCAGATTGCGTGTTTATTCCTCTGTAGAGGAGCTAGGCATTTGAAATAAATTTTCCTGCAAGATGAACATGTGCTTTAGGGAAAAGGCATCTTGACACCTAGCAACATGGGAAATCTGGTACTGTAAAGCTAAATAACATACCTGTTATTTCATTAGACTTAAAGGTATGCATTACATTACTTAAATTATTCCATGTGGGAATGAAGATAATCCAACAATGTAGATCATTTGCTCTGTATGAAGATGGTACAGTGACAATCAAACAATTTAGGCTTCCTCTGAAGCTGTAACAAATGAGAAAAAACTAAAAATTTATTTTTCACAGGAAAACAAAGGCAAAATACATTTTATCCTTGATCACCCAAACAAAAGAATTCGCCATTGAATTGATCTAGTTTCATGATTTTAGAAGTGATTTCTCCACTTTGTTTTGCAATAGTTATAAGTGAACAGATTCCTAGGGATTGCTTCTGGAATTTAAACCCTGGTTTTCCACTCTCCTTTGAGAGACCTTCAAGAAGCCTACTTAGTTTTGTTATTCAGAGAATGTAAGAAGTGCATTCTGGTGGGGAACAGAGGTATTTGTCTGCTGGATGTGAGGATGTTCTCCAGTGCGCTGTTTGGGTTCTCCTGACTTCCTGGGATCATCGTCTTGGATGGGAACTGAACTTCTTGGGCAGTGTCAAAAGGTATTTCTCATCTCATATGTCAAGAAGCAACAAAGTACAAGCTTAAACAAGCACTGGTGGGTGTAAATCAGTTAAACAGATTGATGATACCTGTCAGAGGATGTGAAATTGTTTATCCTTTAAACACTAAAGCCTGGCAAGTCTCAGTTTTCTGAGTCACAGACTTAATGTGTAACAGTGTGGGTTTTGGCTCAGTGTACTGTTCCAGGGTAGAAGGACATGCACTCTTTGATCTGTGAAGAGCAATATGCTTTAGCAGAATGGACTCGGGTATAATGCTTTTTAGGATGATCTTGTGGGTTTTTTTCACCACAAAGAAAGGAGGATTAACCCCCTAATACTCATTTTGCAACTGCATGTGACAGTGACTGTAGAGATGACTACCTGAAGGCTAAGACTAATGGCTGTTGCCTGGGTAGCTGGCAGGGATGGGGATATGAGACAGGAGAGGTCAATTAGAAGGTGGGTAGAGGCAAGATATGCAATTTCTCCACACAGCTGAACTGCTGACAAAACATGGGAATACCTTGCCTTGAGCTTTCCCTCATTACAAGCATTAGCAACTGCAAAGCAAAGACCGTAGTTTTAATAAGTCCACTCTAAATTTGCAGAACAATCTGACTTCACTTTGAGCAGCTCCACCAAGCACAGCAAGACTCAACTTGTTTCTCTTTGGAAGCATATTCAGTCTTCTTTTGATTGGTTGGTTGGTTGGTTGGTTTGGTTTCGGGTTTTTTTCTTGAGTTCTATTTACATCTTTTAATTCAATTCCCTATATTCAACATACTGCATTTTAAGAGACCAATAGTATAAAATATTTTTCTATAATTGCATTGCTTTCTATTGTGCTGGCTTTCTTATCCAGTCTAACAGAATTGCACGAACATGATTTGGTAATGCAGTTTCTGAACTTGGGAATACAAAGGAATATTTGAAGTAAAACTTAGCACCTTAGTCAGAAAAAAAGTGTGCCAAGCTGTGATTGATTACTTGTCTTCCAGAGGGAGTAAAAGATAAGACCACAATTTCTAGAGTAAAGCTGAAGAAGTGTCTCTTCTGGTGAGAAGGTTGGCTCTTGCTTTGATAACAGGAAAAAACTGAGTATCTGCTTTTGCTGAAGCATAATAGTTTCATTTCAATCATGCAGAAAATATAAAAATCTACAGCAAACATGGGAATCTCACAGGACAAGAAATCTTGTGTAATTGCTTTTCAGAGCAATCCATTTAACTAGTGAAAAAATACACCCCTCCAAAAAGGAAAAAGGGAGAAGAGTCAGTATGGTCTTGGAATTTATCAGAGGTGCTGACTGATATGACATATATTTGCTGTTGTGCTTTTAACTTGACAGTGTGCTGTTACCCTGTCTTGGCACAGACTGATCCCTGTTCCCAGGGGAACTAAGAGCTAATGCTAGTGCAAGGTCCATTGAGAAACCATCCTAGGAATCCACATAATTTTTCATAGAAGGAACTATGTTTATTAAGGCATCACAACACAAAATTGTCTCTATAAATGCTGCTTTTTGCATTAGCTGCTTCCTAACAGTTGAGTAAGTAGGTGCATCCTTGGAAGTACACAACTCCAACCACAAAGCCAAAACAGTGGCGGGTTTTGTGGTATTTTATTACCTCTATTGTCTTCCAGTGTGCCTGAGCCATTAGTAGTGACTTCAGGGATAATTGGAGTGATGTGTGTTGAACAGAAATGTATTGTGCAAATGTAGCTCCAACAAATAGCCGTGTAGATAGGTCTTGGTAGCATGCATGTTAAAACTGCATTAACTCTGATGGTGATAGAAGTAGAATGAACCATAGAATACAATCATAGAATGGCTTGGGCTGGAAGGGACCTTAAAGGTCACCCAGTTCCGGCCCCTCTTACCATGAGCAGGGACACTTTTCAACTAGACTAGACTGCTCAAAACTCCATCCAGCCTGGCCTTGAACACTTCCAGGGATGGGGCATCCTTAGTTTCTCTGGGCAACCTGTTCCACTGCCTCACCACCCTCACAGTAAAGAATTTCTTCCTAATATCTAATTTAATCCTACTGTCTTTCAGCTTGAAGCCATTCTGCTTTGTCCTGTCATTGCATGCTCTTGTAAATAGTTTCACTCCACCTTTCCTATAGGCTCCCTTCAGGCACTGGAAGGATGCAATGAAGTCACTCTGAAGCCTCCCCTTTTGCAGGCTGCACAATCCCAATTTTCTTAGCTTTTCCTGTCATGAAAGGCTGTACATAATAATCATTAATCTCCTTCGCCTGTTCAAAAATAGCAGCACATCTTGAAAATAATAGAATTATATTTTATTTCTTAACTTAGGGAAACAATTTTTTTTGGCACCGCTAAGGTAAAGTAGAGTGCAGACAAACACTGTTCAAGAGATAGCACAGTTCTCCTTGGGATGTGCAGTAAGTGAAGTAAGTGAAGTTTCTGCCTGTCCCCATATTATGGTTGAGGATAATTCCCCTCCCAGCTATTGGAGGAATTTTGATTTTATTATAGCTCATCAATTTCAAATAAAATTGGTTTTCTTACATATCACAACTTTTTTAGAGAGCTGCTGGGATGTTTTTGTAGACAAAAGGGATTTTTCTTGACCCTAGGTGATGCAGAATGGACAAGTCTTTAGCTTAATATCAAATAGAAGAGAAATTCATCTCTGTGGTGGACAGCCCACATCTTCCTCAAAGCAGACTACAGATTCTTGTCTGGCTCGAATTTGTCTTCTTAAGAAAAATTGTCTAAAAATGAAATCAAGGGAAGATTCTGGACAGCACACTGGAAGGTGGAGAAAGTCTCAGGAGTCTTCTTAAAAGCTTAAGCCAACAGTGAATCTGCTCTTGGCAATAGCTAATGACTCCTGATAACCCATGATTTTCACTGCAACCTACTACATTTTATCTAAAATTCAAAGATCAGATTTTATTAAACCCAGAGGCAGTAGTAGGTGACTGAGTGTGATTACCACACTTTTTCCACCTTTGACAAGTAATTCAGTGACCGCATTTCATGTGGATGAAACCACACTCCAAGGTGCTTCAAGAAATTACCCCTCATTTTGAAGCACAGAGCCCATTCAGAAAAGGGCAGCTCTCATTTCTTGTCAGCACAGGTAGGTGCTCATCTTGCATCCTGGAAATGGTTTTGCATTACTTGAATATCATAGCCAGCTGCAGATCTGGCTGGTCTGTACCCGTAATGTGACTTAGTGCACTCAAACAATTAAATGTAACTTTTTGATGAGTAAATAGTCTAGCAAATAAACAAGAGTGGAAATGATCTATGTAAATGTTTGCTCACGTTGACAAAAAAGGTCAGGAAAGGGGAAGTTTGAAGGATGTGAGCTCAGCTGCCTCTGATACACAAAAAATTCCATCTGATGAGTTCTCGTTGTCTTAATTAGAGAAGAAATGACAGGAAAGAGGATTTTTCAATGCAAACAACTATTCACAAAAACCATTGCATGAGATGCGTACTTGCTAATAAGAGGGATCACATAGGAACAAGGCTCCTAGGGTTGAATTTTTTTTAAACTGTTTTGTACTGCCAGGAATTGGCCTGAAAGTCACCTTATTTTCCAGACATCAGAGAGCTTATTTCCTACATCAGAGAGCTGCATATACTTGGAACCTGCTTCATGCCGTACAGAAGACTAGCTTTTACCAGTTAACCTAATTGAGTAGATTTACAGAACAGTTGTCTGCTTTTCACCTGCAGCACTTTGCAGTTTATACTGGTTGAAAATAGTAGTTCACCATACAAAATTGCACCTTGAAGCACTGCAGAAATAATTCAATGAATAGACTGAGCTCCCTAGCCATTATCCCACTTTAACGTCTAGAAATGTGTAATGGTCACTTTTCCTTGCCATCACGGCACGTGTGGTGAAAGCAAACAATGACAAAAGAGCCTCCTCCTGTGTAGCAGAGAACACCAGGACTGAAAAGCACTTAAAGACATGCATCTATTAAGTTTCAGAGCTGAGAGAATTTCCCTATTTGCTGTGAGAGAAGGGATTTGATCCTCATTCTGAAGTATATTAGTGTAAAAGTAGTTTGTTTCCTAAGAAAATATTAAACAGCCTGGTTTTTTTGAGCAACAAGTTGAGATTCAGGAAGTTTAGAGACGTAAGGGTGGTATCTACCAAAAACTGACTGCAGTTTTAAATGGGTTGCACTCTAAATGTTTGTGCAAACAACTCTCACGTATCTGAAAAATGTGTTGTGACTTAACATAAGTATTGGCTGTGCCATCTGAGTGGCCCATTCACACAATTTGTTAGGCTCTGCCCTTCATTACAGGAATTTTCACCAAAAATTCTTTATCCTGGAATCTTTCCCAGTAGAGTCAATCATGTGAGGATCTGGGTGATCAGAAATGAAAAAAAACAGCCTTGGTATGAGTATTTCACTTGATAAATTACAGAGATCTAGGCCTTACTTACATTTGTCAACAGTGACTTTCCCATGAAGGGCCAGGTATTTGAAAAATTACTTCTAGTGTTTCAGGCTGGGGGGGAAGTACTTTTTCAAACTATGAGAACATTTCCCTCATGCACCATTAAACCAACTGGGGAGAAAGAAAAGCTGGACAGGGTTGTGAATATATTTGTGTCTCAAAATATAGGGTTGAATAGCCACATGCCAGGATATTTAAGTTTTATTGCTGTGAGCCATGCTGTATAATGAAGTGATTTTCTTAACAATACAGTGAGCAGGAGAAGAGAAGGAGTTTCTTTAAAGCTGTCCTTTCTTTGCTGTGCTTGGGACTCTATCCTTTTTCTCATCTGGTTCTTCAGCTGTGTGTCTGCTGCAATGGATCCCACTTACCTTCTCTCATGTCCTCAGTAATATGCATGCAGAACCTGCTGGTGGTCCCCATTCTCTCCTCTGCATTCCCGATCTCTCCTGCAGACACAGATGCCATCTATGTGATGGGGTACTCAGCCCTCTCTTGCCTCTAGAGTGTTCCTTCTGGGAGTCCAACGTTGCAATTGGGTGACTTGGAGTAAACTCAGCTTTTTATTGTACTCAAGGTCTTTTCTTCTGCCCCCTTCTTTGGGGGGACATTTGCTTACGCTGTTGCTGCTGCCCAAAACCTAAATGTAGTTGGCTAAAGGTGCTATTTCAGAATAGGCACTCCAAGAGGGTGTTTTCTTCCATCTGTTTCTAGCACTGCCTTTTGATTGTTACAATTAAAAGATGGGAATGCCATCCCAAAAACCTTAGTTAATGTGGATGAAGAATGAAGTGAAATATGTGTGATCTCTGCTGTCTCTTCAGCCAAGAGATTAGGCAAAATGTCTTTGCTGCTAAATGGTGCTTCTGGTTTTCTACGAATAATGAATGTAAGCTGGAAGAAGTAACATGGTATTTCAGTGACCGGGTTAGATGTCAAGGGCTTGAATGTTATCTTTTTATCCATTTACAAGGTTTTATCTCTGTGGCACTTTCATTAAAAATACAAAGCATGGAGTGAAAACAAAACAAAAACTGCCACTGAATTACTGTTCACAACAGACCTTTTTCTGGGAGGTGACTAGATTCAGATATGGACTGGGGAGCCAGTAGGATGTGCCCCTGGAGAGGATGAGCCTCTCTGCAGCAGGTCCAGGTTTTACTCCTCTACTCTTCTTAGCATCTTCTCTGCACCTCTGGAACTATGCAAATTTTCCCCTGGATTTTGGCCCTGAACAATGTTTCTTTCAGAAATTATGAGCTTCCCACATGAGGATGAGTCCGTTTGCTCTGTGTCTTTTGTCTTGTTGTAATGCCAGGTAGGGCAGACATTCCATGGATTTGTACTGTTACTGCTGTGTGCTTCAATAGGGCATAAGGTAAAAAAGTTAATGTGTGTATTCCACAGCTTAATTCTGAGAATGACAAAATTATTTCAACAAGTTTTGAGATGTTGCACAGTGACAGAATGTGCTGGACCCTGACATTTACTCTAGGTGATGTACCAGTACAAAAACTTGTTTAAATTCCAGTTCGTAATGGAAAAAAACCACTGCTCTCCATCTGCACCCAGAGAAACAAAATTTTTGAGGTGAGGTCAACAAGGCACACAAAGAGAGCTGTTGATTATAGGAATAGAGGACAACAGGCCAAAATTAAATAAAAAAAAAAATATAAATGACTCATCTGAGGGAAGAGTACCATGCATTGGGTTACAAGAAAATCTTTGTTTCTAACTCTAGGTCCTTCTTCAGTCATCAGCAATGACGACGATTCAGCCAGTCCCCTCCACCACATCTCAAATGGCAGTAACACTCCGTCTTCTTCTGAGGGGGGTCCTGATGCAGTCATCATTGGGATGACAAAGATTCCTGTCATTGAAAATCCACAGTATTTTGGAATTACCAACAGTCAGCTCAAGCCAGATACCTGTAAGTACAAACAACTGTATGTGTTTAAATCATTCATTTTACCTGTGCAAGTGTTGTGGCTCCTTAACAGAACTAGCATAACAAAATATTCTAAATTCCTGGGGGTGGAATGGTGGGGTTAAAATGTGTGCTATTTACTAAAGGTACATGAGATGAACCGCTTTACCTCTGTCTAAGCCAAATTCAGCCCTTGTGACAAGGCAATGAAGCGAGCAGTGTTATGCTCAAAGCCTGATCCACATGTCATCAAAGTCACTGGTAGCCTTTCCATTGATTTCAGTGGTCTTTGGCCAGTCCTGTGCACTGAATGTATTCTTGGGAGAAAACAAATCTTGGGTCAGAAGCAAAAGTCAGTATTGTTACATACACTGCTTTTAAATTGATCATATCAACATCTCTAGATCATATCATGATATCATATTAACATAACCAAACTTTCAAATCTGAGTATTTGTAAAGTTGTAAAAAGTGTAAGGGTTAAAACTTCAGTTCTTGTAATTTCCTTGTACAAGTCAACCTCCACAGACAGAAATTGTTTTGAATGTTTAAAAGTAGAGCAGAAGGTTGCATGATGGACAATACATGTCACAAATTCTTTCATGTTCAGTTAGTAACAAGTGGAATGTGAAAAAATATGAAGAGCTAAATATAATGAACTATGAAGAGTTAAAAAAGAGTATCACTTACTTCAGATGTTACTTTTTGAACATTGTAATAGTTTCAGAATTGAACATGTGAAATGTTGGCGTTTGAACCAGCAATTAGCATTAATGTACATAACTGAAAAAATACCTAAAGGATATTGGGATAAATAGCAATTGCACTGCTTACTCTTTCTCATCAGGACACTAAGTTCTCTAGGTGTTTCAGAGAAGGTTGTTCTGAAGTGTCACTGAAAGTCCCAATGGTTTCTCTGAGAAGTCGCTCTAGAGATTCACAATATAATTAGTGAGCACTGGGCTTGCAGCTAAGGGACGCTACATCGTGTCTGTATCATACCCTGAAAAATATCACTTTCTAGCACAAACCATAGCATAGGGCCTTACTGTTAAGGTTGGAAGCCTTTGCTTCCAATTTTGAAAAGCTTAAATGCTGTAACAGAAATCCTTTTTGACCTGTGCATGACAGCATGCATGCATGACATGAATGCTTAACTTCTAACGCGGCAAAAGAAGACCGATGCTGAACTACCCACTTACCTTGTGAATATTAATGCTTATTTAGATACAGATTGTTGCACTAAGCACAGTCCTGAAGGATGGTTCTGCAACAAAAGGTTTTTTTCTGCCTTTTTATTGTACATTCCTGATTATCACTACTACTACAGCTTTTTTATGTGGCGCTATTTTGTGGCTAGAAATGCTGTATTACCTCTTGTACCAGCAGATAATAACAATCTGAATATTCTGACCCAGCATATGCAGTGGGATCACAAGGAAATCACTGAATTGGTGACACTTGCTCAGCATGAGAAAAATGTTATGCAGATGCATTCTGATTAGAACATTAATTCTTGTGAAAAAATAGAAGCTGCTAAAGAATCATAAATGGGCAACATCCCCAGCAGTGCTCCCCATTGTTATACAAAAGTCTATGCTTTTAAACCTGAGGCTACTGTACCTCTGTTCTCAGATGCACTAGACAACTTTTTAATTCTTTAAATAACATCAGTAACTGCAGAATTTTTAACTTCAGCATTAATGTTGAAACAACATACATGCTATTCTGGGGGAAAACACAAACTGCACTAAAATACAGAATTCTCTCACATTTAGTAAACTGCACATTCAGTACAGACATTTTAAATAATGGCTGACTTGTGTTAAGTAGGTCCTGATCCTAAAAATACATAAGTCTGTATTTGGTTTTCTGTGCTGCAATGAAACCCACATGGTGTCAGGGAAATTAATCACAGTACATGAAGTTCTATTGGTGTATAAATGCTTGCAGGATATGCTTCAGGACTTTGCTGTGGCACTCTGGGGAGGTTTGAGAGGTTGATGCTCTGCATTCTGCAACATTGCTACCGTGGTCCCAGTCTGTGTTTTGGTGGCGAGGGCTGGGGTGGGGGGGTGTGGGTGGTGGTTTTGCTTTAGCAGAGAGAATCAGGTGAACTATGCCAGCGTATAAACCAAGGCAGATTTCTTCTACCAGACTGAGCATCCAATTAAAAAGTGTAATTGAAATTGTCTTGGGCAAAAATGGGCTTCCCAGATATAATGCCACATATGCCCTCTTTCCTTCTTTATCAGTTGTTTATTATTACAAAGCTGTTCCTGTCCTTTCTTAACCTGCCAATCTCCTCCTGATGTGTATATCTGGTACTTATAAACCTCTAACCTAAATAGTTTTGTACCTTGTTCCTCTATAGAATAATGCCAGCTCCAGATGTCATATGGTTTCTCATCTCCACCAAGATAGTTAACAATTATGTTTATTTCCTATCTGATCTAAGTTCCATTGTTCACCAGCATTAAACCCAACAATTACGGACAGTCATGCTGAAAAATGTACTTCTTTATTTAGCTTATGTTGGTCTGTGGAAGGAGGTGAGACATCCACCTGGGTGAAACTGTACACAGATTGTATTGCAGTTTTCACAGAAATGAAGGAATACTTTTGCTCCTAGTAGCAAGTTTCTTTTTTATTACCTAATTAGGCCGTATTTTGACTTATCTACAGAAAACCACTTCTGTATACAGTGTATCAAGCTTTATTGCAAGAATTAGCAGTGCATATGTTTAAAAGAAACACTGTATCTTGTAATCACTGTATCTTGTAATTTGGTCCTTTCACTACTGAAAAACTAAATCCAAAGAGTGATGACTTCTAAAGAGCCTGTCTCAGGTTAAAAGTTACAGCACGTTCCTCCTCTTAAGATACAGCCTTCAGGGTGGGAAAAGCAAACAAGCTGGTGAAAAGCAAAGACCCATCAGCTTCAATGGTCAGGTTCCAGTCCTTACTCAGGACCGCATTTCTGTCATTTCAGCGCAGTACTTGTCTCTACGTTTAATTGATGTAACAGTAGAAGATTACATCTTCCAGTTGGGATTGGCTGACATTTACTGCTTAACTACCAGTATTTCCCATCAGCTCCTTCAGCATACGTCTCTCTGACATGCTATCCCAGAGCTTCTCTGGCTTTTCCTTTCCATGCCATGTTCTGTTGGTTGCTGCTGTCTGGTGGGTTCATCTGCCACTCCAACATCTTGGATATTTTCACCTTGAAATGATACAGTCCAAGGTGCACAGACATGTTTCAGACACCTACCAGACTTCTTGGTTCCTTTTTGTATGAAAGCAGAAGGTATTTCTCATTTGTCTGTTCTTGACAGACAGTGAAAATTCTGATTTCAGATGGATGAGAAAGAGCCAGAAGCCTGGACATGCTGCAGTGCTCTTTGCAGTTAAGCCATTATAAACCAGGTGCTGTGTTAGTGTCCACCTGCAAACCTCTTGCCTGGGAATTACCAGCAAGGTTCAGTTGTTGCTGTTGAAAATTGAGGCATAATTTGTAGGGAAGTAACATCACCAGGCCCATGAACCTTGGATGGCAAATCTTGCAAGATTTTTGTCCCCTGTACTTAGCTGGACAATGTAATATCTTGGGGGCATAGATCTTAATCTTTACTAGATTATTAGATTCACTAATCTTATGAGCTCTCACAGACCTTAAGATATTTGAGATTTTCATTAATATTACGGTATTTTAAAAATTAGTCCTCTACACCTCTGCACAGAAATTGTAGTTGCTGAAGTTATCAGCCAAGCCTACAGATCTGTTGAAAGACGACAGAAGAAACAAATCCATTTTCTCAAGGAACAACTATGGACTTTCTTCATCACTTAACTTGCAGCCCAGCACATGGAACGTATCCGTCCATGACTGCTAGATTTCTGTGATTAATGGTAGAAATGCAGTCCATATATAACATGGCTGTGTCGGTAGAAATGTGAAAAGCCAAACCTGAGGAGAGGTCACAAAATGTCAGTGGAAGTGCCCAGGCTGAGATTCTTAGGGTAGAACTTGGATAAGAAATTTCTTGCAGGTGGTTTTGGGATTTTGAGAATGAAATTGGTCTTTGAGCCTTACCCCAGTAACCCCCACCCCTGCCCCGCAAAGTCACTGGAGTTGTTTGGGTGCTACTGAAAGGAAGGTTAGAGCTTTGCCCTTTAATGAAGAGGTTTGCAAGCTCACGGTTTCAGGCCCCCTATGGTGGAGAAGTAGCTGCACTGACATCAGTTTGCACTTCCCAGCTAATCTGTACTTGCAACTCACTCAATTTTGTCAATTTCATTGATTTCAGTGTTGGAAAAGAGTGTACTGTACTGGGCCGGCTTATTGATTAGTCAATGGATGGTTTAGGGGCAAGATGTTTTCAGTGACTGGCCTTATAAATAGCTATTGCATATGGGAAATTTGGGTATGTTCTTGAGATAGTCTTAATACTTCATTTATATTTCTGCATTTTCAGATTCTGTTCTTTCAAGTGTAGGAGTCTGAATATGCAGTTTAGATAATATCTATTTTACTTCCAGTTGGCTTCCATTAGGGAAAGTCTGAAGTTGATTACAAATTGGCAGAAATAATTTTTCTAAATTAATTTTTATTTATTTTGCTGATCTGAAAAAATTAATTTAGCCCGTAGTTCCATTTCCAGAGTAAATTGCTAATTGCATGTGCAGTGCTAATTTTAAAGGCAGAAGTTTTGAAAGCACCCCTCTTTTATCCCTTTCTGAACACTTAACTTTTCAATTTATGCTTAGGGATTTTTGCATTTTAGGGATTGTTACATCATTTAGTTAAGGGTGATCTCAATCTTTTTCTGACTTTCCTTGTTCTTTAACTATATATTTCTTTTTGACATATGCACAGCCAGATTTTGTGTGTTAGTGTTTTGCTTCAGTCTATCATCTTCTTTAATGAGTTTTGAGAGAGAAAATAAATAGGACAGTTATTATGATTTTATCATGACTCCCATAGTACAGAACTTTTGTTTTTAAAACCATAGGTCTTAGATTCTGTTGATAATGTCAGATTTCATTTTAGGATGAAAAAAATCTTCAGAAAAAAAGATTCAGAATATGAGGCAGACCTCAGAAACCTGAGGAAACAGAAAAAAAAATCTGGATTTTTTTGTTCTTTTGTTTATTATATTATTTTTTGTTTTATTCATTACATTATTTTAAAATTCAGTCTTGATTATTTGGGAGCATTTGAGCAGAGCAGAACCATATGAGTGTGCAGAGCTGGCCCTTCTCTGTCGCTGGGGAGACAGCCCTGTCACAGCCACCACAGAGAACAGTGAGGAGCAGCCAGACATGAGGGCCCACTGAATTGCAGTTCATCTACCAGGCTGTTTGCAGAAAGGGTGCAGCTCGTTGCAGTTCAACACCTTGCTGTTTTCCACAGCTCTGACCACTCACACTTTACAAGGCAGTCTGGCTTCTCTTAATTTTGGAGCATGTTGACAACCTTCTTCCCAACCCTTGGATCAATATCAGTGAGTCATTCAATAAGAAAAAAGACGTATTTGTCTGTATTTCCAAGGTAGGTGCAACAAAAGGAGGAGCTGTGATCACCTGGTCTGTATTTCTCAGGCATCCTTGTCCCATGGGTTCCACAGCAGAGCTTGGCCCCAGCACACGTGTCTTTGCTGGGTGTGCAACCTTCACTGCCAGGCAGACACGTGATGATCTGGTGAAACGAAAGCTGCTGGCAAAAATAAAATTCACCAGGAGAGTTTTTGTGCTGCAGGGATCTGACAGGCTTCTGACCCAGAGCATATTTGTCTGTTTCTGGGTGCTGCTCATCCTGCACAGGTAGGGTCCTTTGGAAAGTAGCAACGTGCAAAATGCAGACTGCCTGCAGCAGCTGGTCTGCATTTGACTTTATTCCAGACTGCCTCTGTCACCACACTTTCCTACAGTCCTGAAGAATAGGGGTAATTTTTGCCTAACATTATAAGGTAAAATTAATTGAGTTGGTCCCTGTCTGCAGAAGGATTGCTCAAGACAAACACTTTGTGAGCATTTCCATCTCTTTTGAAAGGCTTTTATATTTGAGTGACTACAAAAAAAGGGCTGCTGTAGTGTTTCCCTAGCCAGCTAAGCCCTGAGGCTGGGGATTTTCCATCAACCCCCAAAGCTCACAGAGCTGAAAATTTATAAGCAGCTCATTTTCCTATAAAAGACACTATGACCTCAGCAGCCAGAATGCAGAGGAGCAAAACTGATGAATCTTAGTGAGATCCAGACTGGGAAGAAAAAGCTCTCTGTCCAAGCTGAACTTGTTATACCTGGCCTTCATTGTTAGTTGTGATTGTGAGGTTTAACAAGGCACTCGCTTTAGACTCTTCAGATGCTGGAAACTAAAAAAACTTTATATTCTGAAAGACAAACATGGATGAAGTTGAGATTACAAGGAGGTGTATAAAATATATTTACTTCTTGTCCTGATCCTACTGTTTGTTTTATTCTGGAGATATTTTATTGGCTGAATAAGGATTTAAAGATATATGAAGTTATCTTTTATTATTTTGACTAAATACGTCTGTAGTTTGACTGCATGTTTTAATCCCTGATTGCAATCACCATTCAAAATGTGTGCCTTTACAGTTGTTCATCAAGTCACAGGTATGTCGGAAATGGCTGCTGTATATATCAGTGGTGTATTTCCTTTAGTTCCATTTGACTTTTTTTTTAACTGGGCAAGAGATTTTTCTCCCAGACCATAGCCTTCTGAGTCTCAAGTATTTTTCCCAAGAATGTGGTCACTTATTCCTTTGCCCAAGTAATAAAATGTAATAGGGAATAAATGCAATTTAGGAAAATTAGATACTTTTACTCCTGCTGCTTATTCTGAGACTTAATAAACCTGCATTTTTTTTGTTTTCCAATCATATGGAAGGAATTCTCCCAAAGACATAAGGCTTCAACTTGAAAAGTGTGGGATTTTACCTCATTAAAGTTTCGCAATTTTTTGAAAGAAAAGCTTATACATTTCCTCATTTAGTGTTGAGGAGAACCCACAGAATCATCTTTTTCCCCAAGATAGAACTTTTGTTGCAGTCTTGATCTGTCCTTGAAGTCCATTTACATCTAATTGAAAAAGGAAGATATCATTCTTTTTGCAAAATATTTGCATTTGATCCCACAGAATGTTGTTCTGTGACCCAGATTATTCAGTAAAATATTTTCACTGAAGTCCAAATGTTGGAAATGCAAATGCAAGAAAGAACAGCTTTGACTCTGATCTCTGTTTTGTGGATAGCACAAGTGTTTTACCACCTGGAAATAACAGCACATGAAACATACTTCAGGGTAAATAGCAGATGTTATAAGGACATCTGAGCAAAGATCCAAAGTATGCGTTTCAAGTACATAATATGAGTCAAGACAGTGTGAAACATGCACTTTCAATGAAGTGTCCAGTGTCAAAATTAAGGTGAAGACTTAATTATAGGCATTAAATTGCTTAAATTTGTCAAGTAAACTTCAGATAAGAACACTGTTTTTCCTCAGCAGAGGATTGAAGTACGCTGTCTACATCAAGCCCAACTATGGGCTTCAGTCACAGAGCACACTTTATGAAAGATAAGTGAAATCAATCCCATGTTCAAACATTCTCTGCAATTAGGTTATTAGTCAAGGTGAAAAAACCCAATGTGGTGCTTTTACTACAGTGTAGTCTCCATGGCATTGCCACATTCAGTTTGTCATTTGATAATAAATCTGTATCAGAAATACATATAATGTTTTGTCACCAGAACACTTATCTAAATCTATAACATGTAAATGACAAATAGTAATTTATATTCTAAGAATTAAGTTATGCTTTTCAAGCTCTGCAAACTAGGTTCCATGGATGTTGATTTTATATACAGAAACCTGCCTGGGTAGTACTTAAACTGAATGGGATAAAAAATGTAATCCATTCTGAAAACATCCCTGTCATGAGCCTGTGAATGGGAGTAGGATTTTGCCTTGCATTTATTTCTTCGTTTTAGTGAAAGTTCTGGCTAAATGAGAAATACACATCCCAGGGAAATAAGAATAAAATGAAAATTTTAAAATCTGAGAAATATTAAAGTATGAGAAAGTTAGAAATAAATAACTTTGTAGCCAAAAGTATTGCATAAACCCTGCTTCTAATTTTCTTTAATTCATCAGCAAGCGAGTTGCATCATTATTCAGAAACGTTTGTGTAAAAATGCAGTTAGCCCTGAGCATGAACTCAACTAAAGATGAATTTTGGGAGAACATTATCAGCAATACAGATGCCTACAGTAAGCATTGCTTAAGACAGAGTAGTATTTATTGCAGTTACAGTGTGATGAGCCACGTTGTTTTTCACCTGTGTGTAACGCCTTCACTGCTCTTGCCAGCAGCTGTCTCTGAGCAATTAAGGCTGTCAGTGCTTTGAGACTGACATTTGAGAGAAGTTTAGCAGTTGCGTCCTGCAGGACCATGTGGTTGGCTTGGAAAGTCTGCAGATCTGCGACAGGCAGGGAGGCTCTGGGCGGCCTGTTATGCCTGGAGCCATCAGAACTCTGAATATTTGCATGCCCCCATGACTCTGTGTGTGACTGGGGCAGTATTGACTTGCATGGTAGCTCGCACCCAGCAGAAGTTCACCTGTTCAGTGCTGTCCCTCCCTTTCCTACATCATTTGTACTCTGGCTACTAAATTCTACCAAGGAGCTGCTTTCCCCCTGCATCCTATTGGAGATGAATATGAGGGCTGGGACGCAGAAAGCTTGAGCTTTCAGCTGCTCTTGGGTGGTTAATGTCCCAAAGTTTTTTGTTCTGCAGCCTTTGCAGCTTGATAATCATCTGTTGAGAGGAGCCTTTCCCAGCAAAAATGCCACTAAGGTTCATAAGGTTTAAGCATGCTAATTTTGGTTTTGACAAGTGCTTGCTGGGGAGCTCTTCAATGTCTCGGACTTATCTGCATCTGTTTTACAAGCATAGGGTAGACCAGCAACAAATTGAATCTCACAGACATTTAACATTTTATCAGAGATAAAAGTAAACCAGTTGGTAATATTATTAAGTACTCGGTAATGTTCTTCAAATATTTCTTTGTCAGCATTAGCTTGTTAATTAAACTTCTAAATAGACTTCTCATATTCTACAAGATAAGTTGGGGAAAAAAGATAAGATTTTTTTTCTCAGTGGAAGATGTTTAATTAATATGCCCATTTTAATTTAGATATATATTCTATATAGTAAAATACCTGAGTTCAGCATTTTTGAGTCATATAAATTCTAGGATTATGTGATTAGACAATTCTGGGAACCTATTTCCATCATTAATCAACAGCTGAAATGTATTTTGTATCATTTTTTAGATCTCTCCCTTTCTCACTTGGCCTTAAGCTAGTTTTCTTTTGATTTGTTGGACGGAAGTGAGAACACCTTTCATTACCCTCTGCTTTCTTGGTTAAGGATGGTGAAGGGACCTCTGCTTACTGGGACAATATCTGAGGGACACAAGGAGAGACAGGCAGGCCTTGAGCTCAGTAGTACTTGGCAGTGAGGGTTGTAGTGGCTTTCTCAGCCTGTGACTGAGCAGAACGTTCCACAAAGGATGGGCTATTGATTTTCAGAGCTCAGAATGTGGAGTGAATATGAGGCATACAGGTGTGGTGTGAGGTGAACACTGGATTGGTCTTATCTCTAGTCCATCTGTGTCCATAATAATTGAAGGCTATTATTTGCAAATTGAGAAGAACTTACTGTGATTGAAGTGTGAAGATACAACTCCTGAAGGGGAAAATACATGTCAAATATGCTAAGTCAAAATGCTGCAACAAGGTCTGAAATTTTTAAAGGTTCTCTGGATGAAAAATTGTGCTGTACCTATGGTTATCAATTTGCCAGTTAGCCTTGGGGGCCAATTAAACAATTAAATAAAAAACATATTGCATGAGAGTGTTGTTTGTGTTTATAAAAAATATGTGGTCTATGCATATCAATTATTTCTTGTTTCTCTATATTGCAACATATCTCTGTATATCTAATACTATATATAATAATACTCTAATACTAATACTCTCTCTAGGGAATTTTTTTTTTTTTAATTTCTGCAGTTGAGGAAATCTAAATTCCATTCTCAGATGTCAGATAGTCCACTGAAACAGCATTCAGGTGCTAAATAAAACTAAGCTGTTGTAGGCACACAGCTCGTGGTAATTGGGAGTGGGGCTGTGGCCAAGCCTCATCCCCAATAGGCTACAGCTGTGTCAGACAGGTGTCTAGTATTGAAGGTGATGAGACATGGAATGCTGAGGTGTACTGACCAATCACAAAAGGGCACACAGGTGAAACAGGTGTAGCATCAAGGGTATAAGAAGCCAGGATGAGGGAGAATGAGCAAGAAGAAGCAGAAGTTTGCAACACTCCTTGGTGCTGCCAGTGGTTCCACCATCCCTTTGCTGCCTGTCTGCTATACTAAGCAACTGGTTTTCTAAGGAGCCCTAAATAGCTTCAAAGTGTAAAGTCTGGTCAATAGAATTCAGAGCTTTACTCAGCTTAGTACTTTGGGAAATTCCAGTAAATTATTGCTTCACCTTTAGCTACCTAAATGCCTTTGAAAACTGGTTGTGGGAAACTGCTGAAAGCCAGTGGCTGCAAGAGGATGCCTTGAACAGCTCTGAGTTGTATTGGATGGTTGGAATCAGAGTTAAGAAGATGGGAAGCAAAGAGATGTTTTCAGAGATGCCTTCCTTCATTCCTCCTCCCACCTTGATTTGTTTCCCACAGAACTGGAAAGAAGGAATGGAAAATGGGGTGGCTGTCTCTATCATGCTGTTATTTATTCCCAAGACTGTATAAAAACTAAATCTTACTTCAAACAATCTCCAGTTTATATAATTTAGAGGAAAGACAGATTTGACAGCATTTTCTACTACCATTGTGAATACTTCCTTGAGCCACAGTTTCGGTTAGAAACTTTCTGAAATGAAGCCATTCCCACACAGCAACTCTTATTTCTGAGTGTTGCTGAAGATTTCTTTAGATAGTTTGGTTTTGGTTTCTTAGGCTTTTTTTTTTTTTTTGGTGCCCCCAGCTTGGAAGGCCTGTGGCTGCCTTAACAAAAAAAATCCAACAAATATCTGAAAACAATACCCATCAAGTTCGTGTGGAACATGTTCCACATGAAGTAGGAACAGAAAAAGGGAGAAACAAATGGAAAAGAAACAAGAACCTCAGCTTCAGCTTTTGGCAAAGAAAACACAATAATTACATGTCTGATTTGTTCCAACCACTTTGCAGGAGGACATGATTTATCTTGTCCCTGTTTTATTCTCATCAGGAAAAAAGCAACCATTTTGCAGTATTTGCAGGCTCCACTCAAGGGGCTGTTGAGACTGAAATAGCAATGGGATTGCCTCCAGACAGAAATGCATTGACCTGCCCTGTGTAGGAAAGTTTGAAAAGCTCCTTCTTGGGTGGTAAGGGAAAAGCTTATAGTCTAATTCTCCAACCTCTGATTTGGAAGTACCCTGTTACACATTGTTGTGTTTTAATGGGTTTGTGATGCTTTGGTCCATGAAGTTCACTTGTGCAATGGCAGGTGTGCAAAGGTGCTCTATAATCAGGTGAGAATTATTTGTGTTATCATTGTCCAGCAATGCCATTCCTGCTTATTTTGATGGTAAATTCTCACTTCATTTTGCATACTTTATCTCTCAGTTCAGGAATGGACAAATTGCTACAGTTACAGTGGATCTCTGTAGTAACTCTTCTAGTACCTGAAAATGGCAGTACCTATTAGGAACCTTTCTTCAAAATAAGCATCCAATAAACCTTAAGTTGTGTATTTCTTTCAAGTCTTCTAACACCTAAAGATTGGTTTATGCTCAGTGACACATTGATGTCCTTTTGTAAATACTAATCCCGTCTCATAAACAAGCAGCTATTCCCTGAATACTATGTAACACCTTCCCTGACATTAACCACAACATATTTATATCCTGCTCTGGCTGAAACGCTGACCAGAAGAGCAGAGAAGAGAGATCAGAAGCAGCTGTAATGCCAGAGGGTCACAGATCACCCACAGCCATTACAGCAGTGAGCTGATGCTCATCTGTCCTGGCAGGTAATGACATGAGACAGTGTTAGGAAGATCAGGGATGATTAATGTCCTGCACTCACTGCAGTCACAGGGCTGAGCCTTTGGTTCTGCCCCAAGGGCTCTGAGCCTGCACAGCATTCACAAAGTGCCTGGAGGAGGGCACCCCTTCTGTAGCAGGACAAGTAGAGGCAAGTTTACGGTCCCTCAACTTTGGCACCCCAGGGCTGATTACAGGTGTATACTGCCTGTGACCAAGTCACATCAGTTCTCTGGCTACTACTGGGTGAGGTGAATTAGTGGGCTGGACTCCTTCAGATGCCATAGCCAGCCCCAAGCAGGCATCACACATGAAGCTCAAAAGCTCTGTGCTCAACTCAGCCTTGCAGGAAAGGTCCTTTCGGCCTTGTGCCCAACCCTGAGAGGAGACATCGGGTGCATTTTTTCAGTGATGTGTAGTTCCAGACACAGTAAATCAAAGTTCTCATCCTGAAGGTGTGGTACAGGAGCACAGACTTAAGACTCAAATTCACAGAGAACTTCTTGGAGAACATATTTCCTTTTTGTCTTAGCGTTTTTACTTGATGGAAAGGAAGATGACTATGTCCCAACTTGCTAAAGGCTTTTGCATTATGCATTTTAATGTCGCACATACCCTTGCTGGAATGGTTTCCCACATTTACCACAAGTATTGTATTGCACTTTAAAGTTACAACTTTTGCCTCTTTTTATGGCAGCATTTTAGAGAAACCTGAAATTGTACCACACTGAGGAATAAACCCAGTGCAAAACAGAGTATATATTTCAGAAAGCATAGAATCATTAAGATTGGAAAAAACGTCCAAGATCATGAAGTCCAACTTCTGACTGAGGACGATGAGAAGATTCAACTTTTCTTTGCAGTGATAGCTTTCCTCTAGAGGCCCAATCCAGAACTGATTTCCCATTTTAACCAACATGAGTCTTTCCTGCCTATTGGTCTCTGTGTGTTTTGAGATTGGCCTCAACATCTGAAACAGGGCTGTGGTAAATGGCAACATTAAACAAACTGGTAAGAGATTTATTTTGGACTAGTAGGTTTCTTTTCTGGACTGCAAGATAGAGTGTTTTCAAGACAGTACCAAGCATACAGGTGTTCACTGCTCCTGCAGGAGACAGCTTTGCCATTTCAACTTTGCAGCTTGTGTTTATTGACAGAATATGTATACAGAAATATATAGAGCACTTTCTATAGGAAAAACCCAGGAAAGTGTTGTGTGGTTTTTATAACAATGGAGAGAAAGTGTACAGAGAAATGCTTGGGGGGTTTTTTTGTCTAGTCTTGGGATGGAGATCCTGCCTCTGTGTGCCATTGTTATTTTTCATCATATAAAAAGGACTGTGCCCACCCACAGTGAGCTCTTGGCCTCGTCAGACCAGTCATACATCCCATCTAGATGTCTGCAAAAGCTTTTAAGAAACATTGTTATGCTTTCTGTGGTGTTTCTCTATGGGTATACTATATACAATCATGCATGTTAAAATCCACACTGTTCATTAGCTAAAGCATCTCAAGAGATGAGTTTTCATTTTTAAGAAAGAAGAACTATTATTTAAATGGAAATGCAGTCTCAGGAAAGATATCAATCCTGGGTTTAAATCTTTCCTAGATCTTGACACTATTGTAATAAGGAAAGGAAATCCTGATTCACAAGCTAGGATATAAACCCTACATGGTCACAAGCTGCCCATTATTCCCTACTCTGCTTTCTGGTTGAAATTCTGAGAGGCTGTGTCTGTCCCAACCTGGACTCGGAGTTTTGCGTGGCATATTAGGTCTCTGGGTAGTCAGTCCAAGGCAGCCATAGATCAAAGCCTGTTTGAACATATTCAAACTACTACTAGTTTGAATATGTTCAAACTAGTAGTTCAAACTAGTATGTTCAAACTACTACCCAGCTACTACTCTTCTTTGTATTTTGAATTAGCTTTTGGGGTGTTGCTTTAAGTAAATTAATGAGCCATTTAATACTGTGCAAGCTAAGCATTTCTGCATTCTGAGTCACTTCACTTGAATTAGTGAGATTCTTTGTGTGTTAAGTTGTGCAAGCTGTAGGATGACTGTAAGTAAAATCACACTTTTGAACAGTTAGTCTGACCTACAGAAGGTTGATAGTTTGATTCACACAACAACACAATAGCTTCTTCTCCCTTCCTCTTCAAACCAATGAAAGGTAGTGGAGCAAAGCATCAGGGAAAAATAATGTAAGGACTTATGAAATTAACCCCATACATGAATGCAAAAATATGAAGTATACTATTACATTTTATAGCAAGATTATGGAACAAAGAAAAGTCAAAGCAAACTCTAATATTTCACTTGTTATCTTTAACAGGCAGCTGCTCCATATGGGCAGACCACAACATATGTCCTTAGTCTTTACTACAGGGAATAATGCCCATGTTGCAAACATGGAGAAAAATTCTTATCTTTAGGCGCTCTTTAAGCCAGCAAGCACATTAAGGTTGACCCTGGTGTCATAAATATAAACTGCAAGAAACAATTATTGAGAAAACTAATTAGACTGGACAAAACTGAACCAACATCACAAAGATGGAGCAGATATAAATCATGCTCAAACAATAAGGAAAGGAAAACACAAAATCCTGTGACTTGCACCCAAGCAATAACCAGAGAGAGCTCCAGTAAGAAGTGGCACTCTGGGAGACTGCAAAGTGTACAGATCTCCAGGTCCCAAACAAAGAGAAGGAAGGAGAGAATGGGGGAGGGAAAAGGAAGTAAAAGATCAGCAAGACAAAGGGTAGGCCTGTTGTCAGTTTACTCTGATGGAGTCAATGTTTTGCACCTGTACTTCTCCAAATTTAACACAGTTATAATCACCACCTACCTTGTTCTCAATGGTTTCAGGATTAGGATTAAGAGAGCAAAAGGATTTACGCAAGTAGTCTTTGCTTTTGATACATTACCTGACTTGTTAAACATGTAGTGTTTGATTAAGGATTTCCTAATTGCCTTTCACCAGGCCAGTGTGTTCATTAAGTTTTCCAATTTTGCTGTTTCATCCCAGCAGCTGACTAGGCTGGTTGGGTTGAGAAGGGAATTTACCCACACTCCTCAGTAGCCCCAGAGAAGAGAACTGGAGGTTGGTGAGGCCAGGCCTTGTAGCTCTGGCTTCAACTGTTGACTTGGTTTTATAGCTTTTAAACTGATGTTTATTGCTTCTCTAGCTGTTCAGTAGGGAAGTCTTCTTGAATTTCTGATGGCATTGCTTATGGTCATAATTATAAAATGTCTCAGATCTTCGGGGAGTGTGAAAGAATCAATAGAAAATGAGATGGACAACAAAAACCTCTTCTGGGTCACTCTTTATTTCTGTATCAGTTTGTGCCCCCCACCTCCAGGCCCCAGCTTCTACTTGTGCTGCTGGAGATACAAGAAGGAAGATTATTAGGATGCTGGGAGAAGGGAAATGTAGCTGCAGTGCTTGTGATTATCAAAGGGTCTGAGTATTTAAAAGGTATCCTAATTTACACTGGCCGCTGAAAAGATGAGGAACTATTCTTCAGATTTTATTTTATTAGGAATATTGATATAACAGCATCATCCTTACTGAACATGAGATGGCCCATCATAATCCAAATGCTGAGTTCTAACACAAAAATATTGTTGCATGCAAAACTTTTTCTATTCCAAAGGATTGGTACATAGACAAGTCTGTGTAATAGCATAGGAATTAAGATGCAGAATTCCTCTTTCATTTTTATAATTTTGTTCAGCCTGGGAGAGATTTTCAGAGCAATTTCTTTAAAGTCACAGAATTCAGATCAGAATGTAAAGTTCGTCAACTGGGAGTCCAAGTTGGTAGAATGAGGAAAATGATCAGTGGAGCAATGTGTTAGTGTGCAAGGATCCTGCACAAGCTTCTGTGTGAGACTGCCAATCAGTTCTACATCTGGTGGCAGCCTTGAAAGAGTGGTTCCTCCATCACAATACAAAGTGAGAGGAAGGTCCTGCAGCCTTTACCAATCACCTTGTACAGCCAGAATAATGCAGCTTTTACTGAATTATTTCATCTTCAGTACAAGTCCTTCCCCTCCAGAGCTCCAGGGTAGTAGCTGAGATTTAAAATGCACAGAAGTAAAGCTGTTCAAAAATAGAATTTTTCTCCCATGGGAGAGTTCAGCATTTCAAGATTATTTGCTGCTTTAAAATATAAGAGAAAGCAGAGGGAACTTGGTGCAATTTTGTCTCAAGTCTCAACTTGAACTGTTGAAACAGAAAAAATTCTTCAATAAAATTTAAACAAGTTGGTATTTTAAAATGAAATTTTTTTTTTAATATTTCAATTTGTGAAAATATTTCAAAAATATGGGTAAGAGTGTTTTTGTGTGTGCTTGTCTGGGGGAGGCAAAGGATTTTCCCATTTTGGAATGTTAAATTTGTTTCTTTGTTTTAGAAAGCAAAAAGGTAACTGAAAATCACCAAATATTTGAAACTTTATTTTACATCATCAATATTTTTCAGTGAAATTTTTGACTAGCATTATGCTGGAATTAATGCTATGGGAATCAAAATTTTGAATGTCCTGACTCATATTTAATTAATATTAGTATATTTTCTTTCATTCCTACACCTGTTTCCATTAATTTTCCTGTTGAACTTACATGGCAAGGGACTTTAAAAGACAAAAGGTTGTATGTTACTGCAAGAGATATCCAACAAGTCCAAACCTTCTCAGATTAAAGGGTGAAACTCCACTGAAGTCAATGGAGCTTTAAATATTGGCACCACCAGAAAATTTGCCCTGTGGAATGCACTTGCACTGTCATATTTTGAATGCTCTTCATTCTCATGACAGACATTACTAAAGGAGTCTCTCTTCCAACACTTATGCATTTATTATTTTCAAAACCCATTTGGTCAGACAGGTCAAAAGCTCTTCTCACCACCATAGGGAGTCCATGAAAATTTCGGCATTCTGAAGTACCGCAGGTATCCAACAGCATTAAAATATTAATGATTTTTTTAGTTTTTCTTTTTAACCATGCTTTGTTTTTGTCATGAATCAAAAGTGGTGGAATCTAATTATTTTTTGATTGGAAGGGCAAGCACTCCAGCAGGAAAAATGTCACATTAAAATCAGATTACTTCCAACTAGTCCATAAAAAAAATTCCCCTAGTGAAAAGGCCTGATGCCTGATTGCTTTGTATCACTAGTATCATTCTATAATACCATTTTTATACTGTGTTTCTGGCAATTTTCAGTATTATCTATGCAGAAAATAGATTGCAGATCTCCTTCAAAAGCCCAGTGTTTTTCCTATTTGGTTGTATAGTAAAGCTGGAGTTTTCCCTCCTGGTCTATGTTGATATTTTTCCTTAAAAACTGAGAATAATGAAATCGCTTAGTATTATTTCCATGCATTACTTTAGAGCCCCATGGTCCAAACAAGACCTCACTGTGCAAAGCACTGGGGGCTCTGCAGGTGCACATAACCCTTGCCTGAAGAGCTTTTGGGCTATGGCCCCACTCCTGTAACCTGGAGCTACTTGGTTGTCCAGTGGGCAGGTTACAGACCTGGAGCTTCACACACAGGGTGAAGAACGGGGAAAGGATGCTTGGTTGTCCTGCCTGTATAAGCAGGGAGTCCCAGTGATTAAATCCTTTGCCCCAGATTACACAGGAAATCTGTGTCTGACCCTGAGGTGGAAGCCAGATCTCCTGTGTGGCACCTTCATCCCCTGACCTCTTCGTCCTTGCTCCCCACTGTCATGTTGGCCTCCAGCGCAGAAACTTCTAACCAAGGAATTTTCCATTGAGTTCTGCTGCTGATGAGTTTCTTTCTCACCAATAGGTGGAAACTGACAGCCCGGTTTCTCAGGTGACACAAGGAACGGTTCTGCCATCCCAAATGAGGCAGGAAAAACATCACGCAGAACAAGGAATTTTCCATAAGAAACTGTACCATAGCAACTGAAAAAGACGTTGAAGCACATTACACTTTCTCAGCTTGTTGCAACCTGTGCTTTGATGCAACAGGACATCAAAAAAGTGAAGACTTGGGTTTTTCTTTTCCTCACTAATATCTTTGGCCAGGAGAGTGATTGCTTTAACTGGTGCTGCTTGATCATAATGAATTTATTGCAAAATTATGTAACCTTTCCACATCCATCTCCAAAGTCTGTGCCGGAGCTTATGTTCTGGCATGCATTGTCATGCTATAGCTGGGGAGGGAGAGGGAACTATATCTGCAAACTTCCGTAAGAGATCACAAGCTCTGAAATTGTAGGACAGCTAACAAAATACAATGCAGAAATATTTCCAACAGGCACAGCTTTGCAATATGTGGCATTAAAATAAAGTTGAGTCATTAAGAAGTAGTGATATAGAAGCTAGCAAAAGTTTCTGTCTTTTTTTCTAAACATATCCCAAATATGATTGTCTACTGTAACAGAAAAAAAAAATCACCGTGCAGAAAAAAGTGGCTTGTGTTGGTTTGGATATGGACAAATTCTTTCTACTAGGCATAGTATTTATGTAAAATTTTGCATAAAATCTTTAAGGGAATTCTTTACAGGACAGATGAGCAGCTATAAAACACTATTAAGAAGGAAGAAACATTAATTAACAGGATTTAAAATGCTAAAGTGAGAAAAAAGGGGGATATCTCTCTAGCACTACTAATCACCTGAGGTCTGGAGATCCCCTTTCTTTTGAACTGGAGCAGTTTAGTCATCATCCTTTTCTTTCTATTTTTTAGAGTTCATGCTGTACCCTGCCCGTATTTTATCTCTCCTCTGTTCTCCTTCTCAGTAAACTCCACAATGTGGATCATCCTCCTCTCCTGTATATCTCCAGATATTAATTACTGAGTGGAGGACTGCAGCATGTAGCACATTTTCGATGTGTGTACTGTCTTCTCATTCAGACTCACAACTTGTTCAGTTTCAGAAGTATTTCTGTGGTAAGACATCCCTTGTTTCTGTGAGACTGTTTGTTTCAGGTTCCCCTCAATGTCAGTGACAAGTTTGTCACTGATTTGGGAATGTTATGTCAGAATCCTGCAGAACTGGGCTTGAACTGGACTTGAACTAAAAAATGCTGGAGCGGGATTTGTCACATCTGTGCTTACCTAGGGCTTCCAGCAACATCTATATGTGAAAGCACAGTTCTTTTTGGACAGTAGCAAGGATAATGCAGATTTTTCAAACTGCTTGCTTGTAGCTACTGTCCTAGCTTTCAATTTGGTAAATTATGGAGGAAAATACCTTTTAAGATAGTATTGAGAAGAGATTTTTTCCCAATAATGTTGTTCCAATGCTTAGCTAGAATAGCCCTCATTAGGATGCAATTTACCATTTTCCCCAGTTTCCACAACAACTGGCATTTCAAAAGCCTACTTGGCACAGTACGAAGGCAAATGATACCAGTAGCCCCTGTTCGGAAATCTTTATTTGTTTACATCTATGAAGGTGTGGAAAGAGAGCTACTGCAAGTAGTTTTGAAGTGCTGGTTGTGGTATATTAATCCCAAGGACCTGTTTATTTTTGTGGAGGATAGCACATAAAATACTGTAACAGCATAAAGACTGGAATAAGCAAAGAATTAGGGCACAGCTAGCAGCAGACCTCACATTTTCCTTTGTTCATGGCAAGTTGTTTTTGGGTGTTTTTTGGGTTTGGAGGCGGGGGGGGCTGAGGGGGTTTTTTTGTTTTTTGGTTTTTTTTTTTCTTTTGTTTGTTGGTTTTGGTTTTTGGGGGGTTTTTGGGTTTTTTTTTTTGTTGGTTTGGTTTTGGGGTTTTTTTTAAGTGTCTTAAATTAGGGGATGCTATGGGTTTTTAATTGCTTTCTTCAGCAGTTTCTCTTTGTGACAGTTAATCTGGAAGAACTCCACTTGTTTTCCCAGCTCACATTTTGTGAGTGAGGATTACTTTCATGGCATACATGACAATTCTGAATGCAATGCAAGAGAAATAGTGTTGTTTTAAAATCTTTTTTTCTGAATGTATTGCCAATTTATTTATTTTTGAGTGCATTATAATACACTCTAAGGAGGCCAGAATCAGTAAAATTACAAGGAAATATTTATTGCAGCCAAACTCATAGCTGAAAAGTTCCCAGCTGAAATTTTGAACTTAAGAAAGGGATGGCAGTGAGGAGTTTGTGCCATTGTTTTCAAAATATACCAAATAAGAATCTTGATGAATACATCACTTACACTTTTTAGCTTTGTGGCGCTATTCAAGTAGAAAATTACTAATTACGTTTTTTTTTTTTTAATCCCCATTACTGTTATAAAATAGCTAGGTATGTGTTTCTGGCCTTATTTTTGAGGTGGGGAAAACAGTCATATAGGGATTCACTCAGCAGAAGCCTCATAAGAGTTGTTTGCCAAAATGCTTATGATAAATACCATTTAATCTCTGTGTGTGTGTGTGTGTGTGTGTATGTGTGTGTGTATCTAGTTCTTCAGAAGCAAACTGTGTTGTCTCTGTGTAGTTTCTCTGTAAGGAAAAATGAAAATCAGTAATAGTTATTTTTGCAGTTAGAGCCTGTTATATTCCTGGAACATATGGCTGAATCACCATTCTCTTACTGAAGAAAATGTTACAAGAAGGGAAGAATAAATATGGCAAGCAATGCTGAAAGCAATGCACTAGTCTATAAGTTAGTTTAGAGTTGTACATGGGAAAACACTGGAAAAACTACCCAACAAATCTTGGCATTGGATTATAAATAATTATGTTAGGTTCTGACCCTTCCTCCTCAATAAAGTTCTGAAGGACATGCTAGAAACACAGAGTCCTGGAAATTGCCTAAGGGCCATTCTGTGGATGTTAGACTACCAAAAGGCAAAGTATCTCTCCAGCTGGACAACAGACTTCAGACATGTCCCTCCTAAAAGCAAGTCTATACTTGCCCTCCTGCTGGTGGTGGTCTTGCAGGAGGCAGCAAACACTGTAAACTGGTCTGCTAGGCTACCCTGGTGGCATCTTGGCTTAACAACATTTCGGTGTTTTAGCTAAGTGCAGGCCAGGGGCATACCAAGGGACAACACCCATTTCCTTGGCTGCAACTGTCAGTTCAAGGAGCTTGAGACAAGAATTCAGCATTTTTACTGGTAACAGTCAAAATCATGGCAATTTTTACTATTTCCTCTACTGGTAAGCACATGGGTTACTGTGCCATTGCAGTGCAACAAAGGTAGCAGCTGTTTGTGTTGGTTACTGCTGCCTAAAATGTTTCCCAAGTAGGTGAGTACTTAGGCAAACTGCTAGTTGTTGCTCTGGGAGGAACTTCGGGAGGAAGGGGAGAAAACCCCTACATTTTGCCTAGTTCTGTGCAAGATAAAGTTTCTGTAAATATCATGGTGTACAGTAGTTGGAACAAAAGAGTTTTGTTTTTTAAGAGCAGTAGTCATATAGATGCTGGGTGAGAAAAGAACCTTTCTGGTACCAACATTTCTGGTGCCTTGCAGAGACTGCCAGAATTACATTTGCATTAATTTCACTCTACAGCTGTGTTAAAGAAGCTTCAACTGAAAGTACTTTCCAAATATAAAGAGCACAGGGGATAAAAAGGACTATGATTTATGGTGACATATATTAAACTCTTACAGAATCTCATATGTGTATACTAGTTATCAACATAAAATGAACTGGTACTAATTGGGCAAATCTGCCAACTCAATCTTGTTATGAGTGTAACAATCTTCTTTAGGTCACATTCATTATACTGACATTGTATGTCAGATTCTGAATAAAGTTCATTCAGCTGTTTCTGCTGTTCTTCTTGTTTGCCCTGCTATGTATGTGTGCTGCCATCAGTGAAAGTTCATGTTTTGGCAAAGACTGGGTCTGTGTGCTTTGGGAAATGTATGTCTCGGGTATCTGCCCAGTGGCCACTTCTCCAGCAACAGCGTGACTGTGGGAGGGCATCCTTTGATTGAATCACGCCTGGTGTTTTCCTCATTCATGGAAACTGTCTGGAACAAAATGTTCAAAGCTCTTTCTTTCTCCGTTTCCTCTTCTTTTTTTTTTTTTTTTTTTTTCCCCTCTCTCTTACTGTCTTTCAGTTCCATGCCTCAAAAGGCTGTAACTGGGTTCATTATTCTGTGATAAATCAGCAGTAAACATCTATGCATTTTGCTTCATTTGGGCAGCTCCTGTTCCTTAGTGACAGCTGGTTGGCTCAGCACACTATAATTATCAAGTCAAAACCAAGATGCTTTTAGGTAGTGAAAGCATATTGGCAGAGACTGAATTTGCCCTCAACCTTGTCATGGGCCACAGCTTTAAAAGATCCATTTGCTGGTGGATTTTTGGCACTGTTGGTACTGAGGCTCTGACAGTTTGTTATCACACTGGACCCTGTGGGAAGCTGTTGTTATCCTAAAGGAGTATATGTCTGTTTTTCATTAGCTCCTGACATACTGTATAGTTAACTTTTGATCAATGTATCTGTGTTCATTCTCTTTCTCTAAAATAAAGTTTTATTGATATGTGGGAGGGGATTTTTATGTGTTAGTGAGAATTTACAAATCCCTTACTTAAACAGAGTCTGAAGGAGCCCTTGCTGAGAGCAGAGACCTGTGGGTTTGTTGTCTGCAGTGGAACCATGACACTCCTGATGCTATTTTAAACACACCTCCATTTGACAGACTGTCTATGAGATGACTGCGTGACTGGTACCTGGCTGTCCCTAGCCATGGGGGCATACGGGGCAAGTCATTGCCTATGATCCACTAACGGACAAACAGCCCTGGGCTGCATGTTGTGCAGATCAGTTGCAAGGAGCTGAACATAATGGAGACTTTTTCTCCCTCACCAAATTTGTTTTAGCAAAGGTGTAGAATTCCTCCTTATTTGTCTGAAATGTAGAGAAACATAATTTCTGCTGGCAGATAATGCAATCCAGAGCTCAAGTGGCCAAAAGGAGATTTCTTATATTCTTTGCTACATCTGTTAGCTAAGTGTATCTGTTTTCATGTTGCATGAAAATAACACGCTGAACCAAGAGAGAAGAGAAAACGTGAATTTTTTCTCGCAGGAGAAATGACCTGGGGAAGTCCTCCTGTTCCTACTGACAAGTCACAGTTTTCTTTTCTCACTTTGTCATGGGGCAGGCTGGGTTTTCAATTAGGACAATTTGAATAGGCACTCATCTCACTGCTATTTAAAAAAAGACTTTAGTGTTCTCAAATCTGGCTGGGCTATAGTTTAGTGTAGTTTACAGATAATGTCCAAGTAGGAGTACCACTATTTGCTTATGCAAAGCTCAATGCAAGGAGCATGGTACAGTCTAATTTGCATCCTTCCCTAGGACTTGTGAAGGTTGTCAAACCCTGAAGAATGACAAATCACCCAAACTGTAGAAACTTCATGGCCCTTACACATGAAATAATTTGTTTTGTATAAACACTTTATTATATTAGTCCTTTGGAGGATGAAGGAGAGAAGAATCAGGTCAGCAGAGGAGGTGATATGTGGTCTGCAATAAGCAATGAGACCTTTTCAAGCTTGAAAAATTAAGTATGTGCTATGCTTGTGTGGAAACATAGGAAGATATTTTTTTTCCAGCGCATTTATAACAAGACAAAAGAAAAGTCATCTTTTCTTTGCAATTGTTAAGGCTTTGATCCTGAAAAAACCCTAGCATGTTCAGTCTTGCAAACCCTTTGTGAATCCATTTTGTTGACCTAAAAGGGAAATATTTTTGTTTGAAGGTAGTACAATGTAATAATCTTTTGACTGCATTGTGGCTGCTGTAGAGGTATCTGTCACAGCCCAGTGGTAAAGATGAATTTTCTGGGTGTGCCTTGCATGCATGTGCTACCAATTACATCATAAGCACTGCAATTCTGAAACAGTAGCAGGGCCAAGGGGAAAATGCCCTATGGGGACATAAGCCTCTGTGTATGGCATGTCCTAACAAAAAGTTGTGCCAGTCTGGCAGCGAAACAAAAGCAGAGCATGTCCCTCACCAGGGAAGAAGGCAGAAATGCTGAAGGACAGCAAGTCTGTAAAAGGGAATAGCTGCTTGTCCAGGTTTGTTCACCTTTTATGATGTTTTGGTCTTCTGTCCTGTCACATGGGACTCGGGCAGTACAATGCTGACCCCTCCTATGTCCCCATAGGACAGAGGGTGAACTGATGTTCTTGCTGTGTCAGTGTGTAGGAAGACTCGAGACTCATTTTTCCTTCATTCTGATGAGTTTGTTTTTCAGTAAATAATGCAGGGTGAGGAAGATTTTATATTTTGTTTGTTTGCAGTGTCCAGTGTCTTTATCTGTCATCTGGGGAAATGGCTAAACCCTTAACTTTTCTTTGTGTTTAAAGACCACTTATGGCAAAATCCAGCAAAGAAGGAGGTACACACAGAATCATAAGAATAAATAACCATGTAGCAGCAAAGCCTTAGCTGTGTGTAGTTAAGGAAGCAGGCAGAGCCTTGTGCTTAGGGGAAGGAATTATTTTGACTGGCTAAAAGAAAGCAAAGAATAACGTAAAAGGGCATAAGATTTGGATTTCCTCATAGAAAGCCACACAATGTGTTGCAGCCTGATAGAACTGTAAAAGGAATTGGGGAAAAAAAATTAAAAAGGGTAAATAATTGGCTCAAAAGTGATCTGTAAGACTGGGTTCTGTCATGCTGCTCTGACGTTTTCACTAATATTCCCTTTTCCTTCTATACTCAGCTGCAACAGGGCAGACCTACCCATCTTACTTGGTTGATCAGATGCTATGCTGTCTTTCAGATAGTTCAGCAAAAGGTGAAGATTGAGTATATGCTTAACTTTTATAAGAGGTAACAGAATTTCCACTCTGAGCCAAGCATATGGTTAATCCTTTCACAAGCTTGTAAGCTTGTGAAAAGCTTGAAAGCTCCATTTGCTTTTCATATTTGGTTTTGAAAGGCCATCAGTAAAACCCCTCTGTACTCCCTCATGTAGAGCTGTTACTGATAGGTAAGGCTTTATAAAGCCTTACTTATCTATAACAATAAAGAGCACTCCTTTGCACCTGCCTGGGGTCCCTACATCGCTCATTACTGCAACGTAGAGCCACCAAATTATTTCCTTTTCCTTTCAAAATGAGAAGAGAAAAAGCAAAGCAGAGAAATGTAGATCAAAACCAGTGCAATCTCCTTTGAATTTCACCTTTATACCCATTTACCCTAAGCTTGAATATGGCTCATCTCTGGAGGTAGTTTATTTCAAGTCCTACTTCTCAGGCTGGCACCCTGGGATGCCTTTCAGATTATGTCTATTTCTGAAAAGAGAGATAGAAGAGGGTTAATATTTAGAAGACAGTATTTTTATTAGCCCTTCCCCCTCTGCAAGTATCTATTATATGAGATACGCTACATGGTATTCCCCCATTCTTTGCCAAGTATTCCTATTTCTGTAATACAGAAGATTCCTAAAGATTAGCATAGTGCGAAGGGAAAGGATTTCCAGGTCTGAACAGGATGGGTGTTCATGTTGAGATCATTGTCTCCAGTTAAATATGAAAGACAGACCAGATTTGCCACCATAAAATAATACTAACAGGTTTCACGCAGCATGTCACACACAATAGCCTCTATGATGATTAACCTTTTGGAGGAAGTGCATTGAGATTGGCATTTATAAATTAAGTGTATAGATATCTGCAAAGGCAGTGTTTTATCAAAATTCCAGCTCAGATTTTTGCTTAAAGCTGATTTACCATATTGTGCTGAAAAGCTTTCAATAGGCTGGAAGCATCATAGAAAGAGAAATACAGGGTGATTAATACATGGTACTTTTTCTGAAAATAGCCAAATTTAGCTTTCAGCTATTCTGATATATCCCAATTGTTTTAGCATGTAAGAGATCGGTTTTATCATGCTAGGGCTTGAAAGTCTTGTGCACCTCAGTTTTAATATGAAAGGGCAAGTTCCTGTATAGATAAGCTGTTGACTTTTTTTTTCCATGAAGGGTGAATTAAGTTAATCAGACTCATGCATTTAAGACAATAATATCATTTTATTAGAATTTGTTCTTAAGTAATGCTTATTTGAGTACAAGGATCTAATCAAGTATGTCATCATGGCTATCTGTAGCCAAGCTGAGGGGATCTTCGCCAACTAAACCAAATAAATTACTGTAAAAAAAATAGTAAAGTAAAATGGCTCACCAGGAATCAAATATTAACCCCAAAAGACAGTGAACACTTTTGTTTCAGACAGAGAAGAGCCAGGCCAGCTACAGCAAAATGAGTTTACAGTGGACAAGATCTGTGGCGCTCCTGCTGCTCTGGGCAGGTGAGAGAGAGCTGGGCACCCTCCAAGGTGCTGCAGCACTGTGCTACAAAAAGAAGCCTAATTCTAACTCAGGAAAATAAAAATTCTGGGGTTTAAATATATATCCTGTGAAGATTTAAACTGTAAACAAAGCAACTGAAAAGTTAAGCTGCAGCAATCACAGATTTATTTGATTTACTAGATGTAGATCCAGACAAGTAGGAAGTAAATGCCTGGGAATTATGTGCCTGGGAATCCTATGACAGTCACTTGTTTGCCTTTCATAAATGCCTCCAGTTCTTCCAGGAAGATCGCTTCTTGTTCAACCTGGCATAAGATCCTAAGTGGGCCATCCCTTCCTTAAGGCCCATTTAGGATCTAATGCCTGTCAGAAACCTGACAAATCACTGAAGGCCACCCAAGGGATAACTGTTTTACTGCTCTTGAATTATAGTGTGTTTTTTTCAAAGACACAAAACAAGACTCAAAGTGCTTCAGAAGATGGACTTGCACGGGTAATGTCACAAGGCTCAAGCGCCTTTCTGGCCTTGTTGTTCTGTGAATCCTCCCTACTCAGTTTTCTATAGCTGGTACCAGCACATTTCATTTAGAGCAGAGTACCTGAGGTACTGAGAGGAGATTTTCTGTCAGCTTATTTCACTTCTGTTGAAGAGGTGTGAGTTGATTTTCAGCTGTGGACTATTATATATATGTATACATAATGGGCTATGTATTAATATATATATATGCATATTTTTATATATCTACACATATATATATATATAAAAGCAAAAAATGTGTATATATATTAAAACATTGTTTGTTTGTATCTACAACAGCTGAGCCTGAGCCTTACATGAGCAATTGTTGCTGCTATATTGTAAAAAGTAAACAACAATAGCACTACACAAAAATTTATATCGGATAATAAGTAATGAATGTTGTATGGGATAAACGCATCAAATAATCAGAAATATGCAACTGAGATGACCTATTTCTGCATCCAGGGAAGGCTGACATGTCAAAAGGTTAAAAAAAAAAAAGCATTGTTGTTGGCTTTATGGCCATGTTAAGAGAGTAGCTATCTCAACAAGCCAAAATTTCTATTCTGGCAATAGCTTGTAGAAACTGCAGACGTGCTGCTATTGCATAATCTGGCCATCAGTCTAGACTTGCTGTGTGCTCTTTGTAGAGAATTTGTATCCTTCTGCTATAGGATTCCAGCAGAAACTTCTTTTTCTGTGAATGGCAAATGCTGCACAAATTTGATACACTATCTAAACAATCACTTGGCCATTTACACCTGTTTTTTTCGAACAAAGTCTTAGAAATAGTTCAGTCCACAATTGTAATAGAAATAGTGGGAAAAGGAATGAAGAAATTTACAAAACATCTTTCTGTGGGACCTTGTGTCACATCACAAGCTGAGTCTTTTCTATGACTGCTTTTAACTTATGCAGCTGTGGGTATGTTTGTAACATCACCTTGCCTAATTTCTTGGCATCTTGAAGGTCCTCGTTCTCTTCTCAGAGTCCTGGTATTACAAACTTCATCAGGACTGTCCCAGATGTGCACCACCAGCAAAAGTTTGAACATTATCCTCACAAGCAGACTCAGCAGATTGTTTAAGTGGCTGTTCAACACAAAAGGATCTTACAGTGCTGGTAGTTCAGTGAGCAGTGATGCCTGCCAGCTGTTGTCTGTTTATTGTCCATCAGCGAGTCCACATTTCAGTTTCTCCCTAAATCTCCTCGCTTTTCTCATGAGGTAGATGGGAACGCACTTGAAACCTATAACATTTGTGATAGTTTAGTTGGGTGAGGTCTTCAAGATGAGACACTCACATGCATACCACGTAAGTATTTCATTTTTGTGGTCCTTAGGAAATCGAGCCTTAAAGGACTAGTGTAATCTATGGATGTGAAGAGATATAGGCAGCTGATTTTATGTTTTTATCACAGCCTTGTGGAGAGTGGCTTCCAGTTGGGAAAAATCAACTGGAAGCAACTTCTTTTAAAGGGATGTTTAAAAACTTTCTAGAGAAAAGTCAAGACAGTGACTGGTGAACTGGAGAAAATGCTTTCCTGGAGGAAGGAACTTCTGTCTCTTTGCCTCACCAAGGAGGGCAAGAAGGGTGTTGATTACATGTATTTAACATCAAACCTGAAAGGCTGCTAAAACTATCATAGGGAAGTCCCCTAAAGACCAAGGGAGGGAGATGCAAGCCAGACAAGTTAATGATTAAGAGACAAAGAAAAAGGCATGCATTTTTATTAGCAATTAAATTATTACATACGAAAACAAGTGGATAGTTCAGACTTTCAAATCAAGATTGGCGCTTTGTCTTTCTGGAGACAGTCTTCTGCCACATACAAGTCATTTAGCTCAATATTATGCTCCATATAGTTTAGAAGGTCAGTTTAGATGGTATAATGGTCACATGAGGTGGTAAAATGTTGAGACCTATTGTTTGTGACTGATGCAAAACACTTTTGCTCTGTCACACTTCATTTTTTAAATATGGGCAAAAATATGTTAATCATTTATACTTGCTGTGTATCTTGCTGCCCCTGGCTGGATTCATTAATGTCCAGCTCAGGAAATTCAATGTGATCTTGAGTTGCCTGTTCTGCTGGAACCTATTCCAGAATGTGGTGTGACTCTCTCTGTTCAGCCCCACCATCAAAGGTAGGTTACCTAGGGAGTGCAGTCCCATACCTGGAAATATGTATTGCATAATTTCCAGTGTGACATACTGTCTGCTAGTGAGTGAAATACCTAAAGGTCCAACTCTTTTGGTGAGATGCTTCTTAGACCATGAGATGAGAGAGACTTTTTCTGCAGTTGTACTCCCTGTTGGCCTCTGGTTCCCTGAAGTCACCCATGGGAGCCCCCTGCTTCTAAGGATATGTCTGTGTGGGTATTGTTTTACATAGCTTCTTTTCAGCATTTACCCTTCTTTAATTTGTTTTGTCTTGCTTTGTATTTTATAGTTCATTTCTCTCTGAAGTGTTTCAACTCAACTTGGCTTTTAGCTTAATGGAACTTTTTTTTACAGTAATCAGTTAAGATTTAAAACCAGAGATTATATGCTCTTAAAAGTACAAATGGCAGGTCAAATGCAATTGCCATTTAGAATCAAAAGGAGGAAAATACATAGCTGTCATTTGAATGTTTGTGTACCTTTTCTTGTGAGACAGTTTTATGAGATGACTTCTTTGTTTATGTCACCTCTTTGGCCAAATTCTGCTTTGTTTCTTCAATGTAATCCAGGATAATCTCTTGGACTTTAACAGAGATAATTTGCTTTATCCTGAGAGTAACTGAAAGCTGATTTTCACCTGAATTTTCTAGTGTATCTCCTGCTCAAGTATCCTCCCACTGAAGACCATGTCATTATGGCTGGGGTCCTGAGTGTACAAAATTGATTTTTTCCTTAGTTTATATATCGGTCACATCATATCTGTTTGATTTACTTACATTGTTCTTACATTTAATCTCTGCCCATTTAGTCATACTTACTGTCATTTTTTATTTGTTTAGTAACTCAGCACAGCTCAGAAAGGTAACAGGAATGGATATAGCATAAAAAGTTGCAAATACATTCTGTGCAGATCTCTTCGGCGTCTTGCTGTGTTTCAGCTTTTACAGTTTGGTTTATGGGATGGATTGTTTATTCAAATGCCTGTTTTATATAAGAGTGTTTAACAACAGCTGTAAGTGTACTACAGAGAAGTATTGAATATGTTTTTTATTTATTTTTGCTCTATTGTTTATAAAGTCCTCCATGAGCTTCACAAAAAAAAAACTTCTTTGTACTGCTAGGCCCAACATTAGCAGTATAATGGACTCAAAATGGAGAGGACCCACACAAAATTCAGACTGTCTTCATCACCAAGTCTTTGGCAGCTGTGGTGAGAAAAAAATTAAAACCTGCCTTTGCTGCCTTTCATTTCTGGGAAAGGAAAAGAGGCATCCTCCTGGCAATACTAGTAAAGCAGAGGGAAAGAAAACTCCCCAAGAGGCAGGGTTGGATGGCAAGTTTTTTAGGGGATAGGGGGTAGCAGTCATTTGTTATCAAGCATTTTTAAAGCTCAGGTGATGAGATGTATCACACACTGGAGCTCAGGTGGCACACCAGGGCAACAATCCTTCAGCTCTGTGGTCTGCCTTGTGACCAGTATTAGCAGAGTCCAGCGATGCTGGTTAACTTGGGTACATGGGGAAAAGGTGTGTTTTGGTTCAGGCCTATCTTGTGCTGACTGCATTTTGAGCCTTTCTTGCAAAACGAGTGCTGAGGAGGAAACTAAAATAAAAAGCAACTTCATACTGACTGCAGGGGACCTGCTAAGATAGCTGGCCAAATAAAGCGTCACCATGACAAAACTTAATTTTATGCTAGACCAGTGTGTGACAAGAGTAAAAAATATAGGTACCGTGCAGTCTCATTTCATACGTACCTAATGGGATGTGTGGCCTATCCTGGAAGACTTGGCACTGGAAAAGGAGGCTATGAATATCTCCCCTGCAGCCACCAGCTGTGGTGAAAGCAGCAAAGCCCGGTGAGTCTGGTGGGCTGTGGGGAGAATCCAGTCTTCCTCACTCCATGCACAGGGTACAGGGGGACTGCTTGCATGCTGGCCAGGGACCTTCTAGCAGGTGCCAGCTGGATCTGGTAGAGATCTGTTCCTCAGGTGTGCTGCCCACCTCATGATGGCACATGCGTGATGGATTGCTCACTCTCCGAGCCTGCTCCAGCACCAGATTTCCCTCATGTCCACACACATGGATATGAAGTGTATTTACAGGCAGTGCACTTGGCTTAGGTTGCTGCAGGCTTAGGGTGTGGGACACGCATTTTCTTCTCTTGTATGATCTTTTTCTCTAAATGCTGGTGACAGGAATAGGGACAGGCAGTGCCACTTCTCCCGATATTATCATCAGCACTCCTCCTTTAGCCATGGAGGCAAGGTGTTTTTTGTTTAAGTGGTCACCTGGTTTGGAATAGGCATGTGACCAAGTATACACACACACATATATATACACATACATATATAAGCAAGCAGGTGTCAGTCTGCATCTGGTTAGATACTAAATTATTGGCAGGGTTCAGTCCTGGTCCTTGCATTTGAGCAGCCAAGGTGAGATTTTCACCCTTGCAGAAGCCAGCCTGATGCATGTGCACTGTGATTTAATTCACTGTGTTTAGAATTTAAGTTGCAAATGGGCTTCTTCCAGGCAGGGTTAAATTTCAGTGTTTGCAAAGACAGCTAAGTGCACTGAGGTTAAAATCATCAGCAAATGCTGTCTGGATTATACAGTTTCAGCAACACAAGCTGTCCACCCTATTGGCAGCTAAACTGCCCTTAGAACTGCTTTATTTAGCTTGAACATTGTAAATTGATAATGTAGTCTACAAAATTTAGTACAGTATTTTAAATATTAAATACTTTAATGGAAGCTTGTGCTGAAAGGAGAATATAAAGTCAAAAAAATGTTCATGGGCTTCAATGTTTGAATCCATTGATTCTGGGCAGCAATTGAACTAAGGTTCTATCCACTATGTCCATCTTCTGTTTCTTTTACTTCAGATCAATACTGTAAATCACGTTTGTGAGAAACGTGGGAAAGCAGTGGTTTGCTTACAAGTGATAAGTAAACCAGAGAGTTAAGTTGCATTTAGTTGGAAGAGGACACATTTGGTTTTCTTGGTTTAGTTAATTTTAAAACTTTTTGGATTTGGACAGGAGAGTTCTGCTATTGTTAAAGATACAAAAATAGAAAAGGTGTGAGAAAGGCTTGGTTTGTTTTCTGATTCACTGTCTGTGAGAGGCTTTTGCTGTTTCTCTCACAACTTGCTGGGAACTTATTCCTTGGGCTTTTGAAGGAGGTTCTCTCTGTGAGTTCTTTGCTAGGGATGAAAGATGAGTGAGACTCACAGATTCTCTTCAGTTTGTTGTTTATTTTTCTCTTATTTTAAGTTCTGTACGCTGTGTCTGCATGCCAGATTGAGCGTATGTGAGAAGCAAGGCATAAAATGGACAACATGGCAAAATGGCAAAAATGGCGAAAATGGCTTCGATACTCAAAACCAAGGTCCTTTTAAAGTTAATCAGCTCAATTACTTTCTAATACATATATTGTTTTTACTTTACTACCAATGACTCTTACTGATCTACACACGTAACAATTATGCTGCTACCATCTCTAACCAATGATTTTGTGCTACTAATACTACAGAAAATTGAGAAGAAGAAGGAACAAGAAGGAAAGGAAACTACACCCCAAATCCTCCATCTTGTCTCCCATTCACTTTCATACTAAAATCCTAAAAACCCTGAATTCTTCACTCTGTGATAGATTCCTACTACTACTGCTACATACTTAGTTCACACTTGTGTTCTCCAACTCATCCCAAAGCCTTAGCAATTTTTTCCCTGGGACAAAGGTTAAAAACAGTGTCTGACTGGGGGTCAGGGCTCCCTAATACAGGCAGAGAAATATTCCCTTTGCCCTAGATTCCAACACTGTCTTAACGTTTTTCAAAAGTAGCATTAGCTCTTACTAGCTCTTATTAGCTCTGCAGCAGTCATCCTACCATGATGATAAATGGCCTGTTCCCAGGTGACTCTTAATTCCACGTCTTCTTATCCAGAAAATGCATTACACTCCAAATACAAATGTATAAACTCGGTCTTTTTGCATAAAGTGGTAAAAACTGACATGTGGGCATTTTGATTCCTTCCCTACTTTACAGGCAATCCTGTCTCCATGTGGCTGTAAGCATGGGCTCCATCCCACCCTGAATTTGCAGCTCCTTTCTGACCTCTGTTTTGTCTTCTTTTCACAGTTGTGCATCACATCAAGCGCCACAATATTGTTCTTAAAAGAGAACTGGGAGAAGGAGCCTTTGGGAAAGTCTTTCTGGCAGAATGCTATAACCTGTGTCCTGAGCAGGGCAAGATCTTGGTGGCAGTGAAGGTAAAAGAGTCTAGGGTTACCATTATTTATTCATGGTTGCAATTAATGCTGTTTTATTTGTAAATTATCATGTTTACATATTCCATAATCCAGTGTAACTGTTCTGATACATGTAGAAGAGTTCACAAGGCTAATGGAGTGTTAAGAGAATTTGGTATTTGATCTTGCTGTGGATTATAAAATGGGAACTGAATCACATAAGGAAAAGGGAGGAAACAGATTGCATCACGAGGGGACAAAATCTTTTATGGTCTCTCTGAAATATAATTAGTGAAAAATAATGTCTAGGTCATTAAAAATGCATGTGATATATATGTGTGTCGAAAAAGTAATCGGTTACTAGCTAAGTTAATAGGTTATATGTATAATTGCTAGGCAAAGAACAGCTTTCTGTTTCAGGACTGTGCCATTCTTTTAGTCAGCAACTGAAGTTGTCTGTGGGTAGTTTTCATTAATATAGGTTGGAGACCAAACCTGCTTCTCTGCACAAAGCCCTTTTTTCCCCCCAAAATTAAAGAGCTGTGGTTAGCTGTTGACCTTAGCTGTGGATGTAGCTAGAAAACAGTATTGGTGAAACTCTCAGAGTTTCACACTCTCAGAGTTTGAAAACTTTCCCTGAAAGCAATCTCTTATCTCCGTCTGTAGTGTTCTGCCAAAAACTAAACAAGGTGTCCAGTATTTGAAATATCTCATTAAGTGCAGGGGGAATAGATGTCCAGAATTTGGGATGTGCTAAGTGACCAGAAAATAATTTTATCTGACAGGTCACAATTAGGCAACCATGTGTGCATTTTGGATAAAACCACACAGTAAAAGAAATAATGTAGATTATCTTTTTGAATTTGGTAACAAGAAATAGAGTCTTGAATCTGACAGTGGAAGAACATGAAAGGAGGATAGTCTTGTAGAGTGCTCCCTCAAAAATAGCAAGCTTTTGGCTTTGCCAAGGTTATAAGCTTTTCAATACTTGGGAGTAGTTCAGTCATGTTGACTGGTGAGAAAAAAATTAAGCCCTGAAGCATAGCATAGACAAGAGAAAGCAAGAGATAGTAGATGACAAAACTAGATCTGAATGAATTTTTTGTTGTATTTTGGTGAAGTTATAATGGAAATGGCCTTTCGTCTATCACTTTAGGGAACTGCTTGATGGCAAAATAAAAGTATTTCCATTCACCTGCTCCTTTTGAAAATCCTGTCTAAATGGAGCCTAGCACTTCTGCTGTTAAATGCTGAACTGCACTTTCTCTCTGCTGCTCATTCTCAGTGTAAATAAAATGGAAGGGTATTCAGCCTTTAAACGTACATATGTCTCCATAGACATAGGTGACAAATCTATCAATTTTCTGGGCAAGTTGTCATACTATTTTGGTTTGGGCTTTTTGTTGTTGTTGTTGTTGGGTTTTTTGTTTGTTTGTTTTTGTTTTGTTTTTGGGTTTTTGGGGGGGGTTTGGGGGGTTTTTTGGGGGGTTCTTTTGGTTTTTTTTTTAACCAAATCCCCTCTTTATAGTGTCCTTAATAAGACTCTTGCAGGCGGCTGTGGGAAGAATTACCTCTGGGAACAGGTTATGCCCATTTTATGTTTCTGTCATTGGCTCTTAAAGATGTGACTCTTGCTGTTGTCACAGAGCAAATTTTTTGGTGAACTGGATTGATCCTCACATAATTGAGGGATTAATTGCCTGATGCTTGTCTCTTTCACTGTGGTTACCAACCACAGATAACGGGTATCCCTCAGTCACAGTGGAGGTCAAAGGATGGGGCCCCACTGGAGTGCAGAGAGCTATTCTGCACTTCAGTGCAGGACAGTGTCTGGACTCCATCCCTGAGCACAGCATTTGGCAGTTTTAGTCGTAGAGGAGCAGACCTGGATGCCAGCAGCAGTGAGCAGCTCCTCCTGACACACAACAAGGGCTTTAGAGAGCTTCAGCTCCACGGGTAAAACCAGAACACACCAATCACTATAAAATAGATTTGGTGATACCAGCGGAAATAGCTAGCTGCTGAAGAGTAAGGTGGTGCCAGGAAGATTTCAGCAGCAAGGAACCCCAGCCTCACCTGCTCAATGGGGTCAGGTTGGCTAGTGGTCCCTGTCAGCTCCCTGTGCCTGCCAGTTGCTGGAAAACTGTGTGGTTCATCCCTGGCCCTGAGCATCCCTCCTTCTAACTCAACATGTTCCATTCTTAGCAGTCATCTGGTATCCAAAATGCTGATGTTGCTGCAGCAAATTATTTAGGAACTAAGAGGCCTAGAAAAATCTGGGAAGATAAAAAAGATCAGGCCTAGCATAAAATACCAAAGAGTTTGAGCTTTTGCTCCTTTAAAGAGGAGAAAGGCAATTTGTTTAAATTGGTTTTGATTAGTGTGGGCTTTTTGAGGGCAACACAGACTGCTTGGAAATACTTCCCAAAGGACAAAACCTGGGCATTGGACTAGCATTTCCCCCACAGCACAACATATCAGGACACCATTTGCTACAGGGACTTTAGAGAATAGAGGGTGGAGGAAGGCAAAATTACAGTTTTCTTGAGGGCCTAATTTGCTGCGTTTTTTCAGTCCTGGCTCAGTACTGTCTCTTCATAGGATTGGATCTCCAGGTATAGTCTCACGCTGGTGTAGCCTGTCCAGAGCAGGAGGTGAGGTTGACAAGACATAAGTTAGCAGCTGCCTCTGGCTCCCCCGGGAGGTTTTGCTCAGCTAGCAGACTGCTGTGTGTGTGAGATCAAGAACATTTCCATGGCACCTGAACAGGAAAACCAAAGATTTCCAATTCTTCAGACCTTCAGTTCTGAGAAGACTCAAAAGCATCCCTTCATTTATTGAGGAGACATAACAGTCAGGTCTCATATGTTAGTGGGAAGCAGTAACAATTATTTTGTAGGGGAAAGCTGAAACAATTATTTTGTAGGGGAAGGTAGAAAGTAGTAGCAGTAGTAGTAGTCACATAGCTGCCTTGAGAGTTTGGCTACCAAGTCCTGCTGACATTGGTGACAACCCCCTCCTCATTCTGTTGCTCTGACTTGCCCATGAAGGCAGCTCTGTGGTGTCAGAGTGGCACAGGTGGTGTCAGACAGAGTGGTGTCAGAGTTCACACTCACTGCAGAGCACGGAGCACCACAGACCACATGGAGTGGCTGGAAAGCACATGTGATTGAATCTCAGATCCTACCTGGGAAAACCTCCTGTCAACTGGTGAAAGTGCTTTGCATGCAGAGCTTTGGCATTCTTGTCAGTAATGATAATAATAATTAATATGTCTTTCCTCTCTTTGTGCTCTTAGGGTTTTATTTTGGGTTTTTTCTTTTTTTCTTGTATGGAGGACAAGCTAAATGCATTAGTCAATGTCATTTCTATGTAAATTCTACATACTTATTAATTTTTTTACCTTCCAGTCTCCTCCTTGCCTGACTGTGCCAGCTCTCTCTCATGCATTGTGTCTATTCTGTGCACTGCATGAAATAATGAAAAGGAGATTTTGCAATGGTGGGTGACAGAAGTTCTAGTCAGCCCATGGTAGTAGAAATCCTGCCTGAGTTTCACCTGAGTTTTAGACTTTTCTGTATTTTGCTGTTTGACAGAAAATGTGGAATTGCCATGGCAACTGCTCTGTCATATGATAATTTTGCTGTTTCTGTGAGATAAAAAGCGTCTTCTCAAATATGCAATATGCCATCCTCACAGGACAGAGCTGTCAGCATTTCTAATGTCTTTCCAGGGAAAGAGCCTGCTGGAAAGAGGATCAGCCTCTCCTTCTCCCTGACAATTTTTTTCCAGATTGCTATTATTTAAAAAATGGGTTCTGTATTAATTGTTTTTCTAATTCTGTTATTTTGAAGAATTACAGTCCAATCACTTCATATATGAAACCATCAGAAGAAACTCAAGTGACAACAAAATTATTACCATTGATTTCAGTATATGTAACATACACTGGACTGTGGGTTGGTTCCTATATCATGTTAAAGCATTATCCCAGAGCCTGAAAGTATAGGAAAACACTTCAGTTCCAGTCCTCACTCAATTCAGATGTGATTGTGTGTAGCCCATAGTGGGAAGCAAATTTGATGTCCATGATACAGCTGTGTATACTAACATATCACGGCTAGTGAAGTCTTGATGAAGCAATATCCTTGTTGCATCATCAGTAAAGCTTATGGAAAAAAGGACTCTGGGCCTGAAGGCATGTTAAGATTCAGAAGTACATTCCTCAGGGAAGGGACATCTAAGGCATGAGTGATTTCTTTTGTCTCTAGGATTCACAGAGCCTGAAATCCACAGGGAAAAGCCCCTGAAGCTGGACAACAGCAATCCATTCTGCCCTAGTCCTTGTCCTTCCATCTGAATTTTATTATGGTAGCTATTCATTTTTCAAGACTCAGGATTGCGGTATCACAAGTAAAGCATGTGTTTTTTCCAACAGTCACCTTCTAGGCTCTTCTCCACACACACATACATATAATACTAGAAAAGTGGACAGAATTGTCCCTGTTGGAGAAAAAGCTAGAGCAAACCAGGTCTACTGCTGCTAAAAACTCAGTTTGTTGGCAGGACAGTATCAATAAATCCAACCAATAAGTTGATTGGACAGTATCAACTTATTCTATTTCTGCTCTGGTGAGTGTAGTTGGTCCCATGCTCTACATATTAATTCAGGATAGAAAGTAAAGTGACTAGATGGCCAGGAAAAAGGCATCTTTAGTTAAAACATTGCCACTACTTTTGTGTTATCTTCCATTGTATTAAACCTAGGTATTGTTAAAATCCAGAGGTACAGAGCCCAGACAGCAGTGTGTGTGAAGAATAAATTGTGAATGTTAGTAACTTGCCATCTTTCTCTTGTGGTTTTAGAAATTTTTTTAATTAGTATAACGCAACCACTGTACCTCTTGACTATGGAGTTTATTAGTGGTTTATTGTCAATTATAATTATTCCTCATTTAATTGGTGTCAGAACTTGGGGGTTTTTTTGTACATAAAAGTGTTTTCTTGCTCTTGAAATGTAGTTTGTAAGGAGAAATCAGAAACTGCCTATGTGTGACAGTTAAATTAATATTATTCCATTATACAACAACTAAGCCTCCTATTTGATATGGTGACACCCCATAATTCTTCTGTGCATCTGCTTTCCTCCATGTCTATCAGTTTAGGATTTGACCTCAAGTTACACATATGCCTAGTCTTAGTCATGTGAGTAGATTTACAGAATTTTGAAGAAGTTTCTGGCTGAAGTCTCAGCTTATTCTGGTCCAGGGACATACTCTGATGTAAATCTACCTAATATATAGCACACTACAGGGACTAACATCAGCAGTACATAAAGAATGCATCCATATTACCACCATGTATTTTAAACAAGCAGTTTTATTTTAAAGAAATAACTAGAAAGGTAACTACCAGCAGGATACTAGGGGTTGCTTGAGTTAAATGCTCAAGGATACAAACCAGCTGTGTACTAGTATATTTTTAGGATGAGATCAGTTTATTTGTTCTGTGTTTGGAAAACACTTGTCACAGCAAAAGCATGAGTATTCATACATTCTCTTACAAGAAAAGTGTTTGTTTGGGATAACATGTGGCAGGAGAATAAAAATTGTACTGCCATTATTTAATTGCACTTCAGGATCACATTTGCATTTCTAAAAGAGTTATTAAGAAAGTACTTCCTCCATCTTCTATGCTGTACTGTGTCCTTATCTTACCCTTACTGGGCTATCCCACATGTTTCCTACCTTCTGTGAACATCTATCCTTCCTTACATTTTCATTTTCTCCACCAGACACTGAAGGATGCCAGTGATAATGCCCGCAAGGACTTCCACCGTGAGGCAGAACTGCTAACTAACCTGCAACATGAGCACATTGTCAAATTCTATGGTGTCTGTGTTGAGGGTGATCCACTCATCATGGTTTTTGAGTATATGAAGCACGGAGATCTTAACAAATTCCTCAGGTAAATCCATGAACATATATTGTGATCCTGAGCCAAAAGTGGGCAGAAAAGGTAGCTGTTACTGGTACATAATGTTAAATTAACAACTACCTCTGGAAAAAGCTGACACCTAGGAAAATAAATTGTATGACTCTTGTCTTTTGTACTGGGATGTGCGGCTCTGTTCCTTTGCCTGTTTGGAAGTACCATTAAATCAAGCTTTGTACCAAAGAAATATTGTTTCCAATATATTTCAGTGTATTCTGAAATTTTTGGTTATAAATCCTACATCAGGAATTATTTTCTTATAGGCTTTCTGGTAGCACTTGAAAAATCCCACTCAACACCCATTGCTATCTGTAGACGTCAAAGAGCTTCTGAAGTCTAACCCCTTTCTCTTCCCTTCTCTCAGTGTTTTGGAAAGGCTGATATAAATCTGCAGCAAGAAAATTGTGAACCATGGAAGCTTTTATTAATTGGAAAATGCTACACTTCAGGGTCCAGATTAGGGCTTTATTTCATAAAGCTGTTCAGGAATGTGCATAGGAAATTGAAATTTGGCAGTAGAACAGATATAAATAAATAGATGATACATAAGGTTCACAATAATAGGTAATCCATGATCCAGGAAGTTATGAACAGAGGCCTCATGTATGTGCCATGTCTACCAGACTGCACTTTTTGACATAAAAATAAACAGTTAAGACATGGCATTTGCTCCTATGTTAAAAATATAAGAGACTATTCTTTCAATGTCTACTGTGTAACTTTATCAGCAGATACCACAAAGATATTTCAACATACAGAGGCCTTTCCTGGTAAAGATAGCTAGGGGTACCACTATTTTGGAAAGATATCTCTAACAAAGCTGTAAAACAATCAAAATAAATGTCCCATTAAATGGATTAATATTTTCTATAGAACTGAAATTACTATGATTGCTAATGCTGCCATTTTTGCATTTTTTGATAGCATATGTGAAATGAGTTTGCTGTCTTTCTCCTATCTCTTGAAAAAATAGCCAGACCATAAAACAAATTACATCAACTAGCATCCTTCCTTATTGGCAGGACTAACAGGTTTGATGGAGAAACTGGTATCTGAACTGGAGATGCAGAGTAAACACTGTTGTTCTTCCCAGACTGATTGTCTCTCTGGCAAAAGATTTAAGTATATTTAAGAATTAAGGGCATTTACGTTTGTCTGCCTGGTCTTCTGCTGTGAATCAGGAGAGAACTGCTGTTTCCCGAGATGCCATCCTAGTACATATTCAGAACACTGAATTTCCATTAGAAGAAGCCAGATTCTCCATTGATGAGAAATAATTTCTTACTCTGTAAGAAATACTTATGCATTGATTCTTTTTGATTGGCTTTTTCTTACATTGTAACTCTGATTTTGAATTATTGTACAGAATAGTATTTTAGCAGACAGTATATTTCCTACTTTAAGGCCTTCACTTTTAAAAAAGCTATTAATCAGCCCTTGTCTTTAGAACATAAAATGATTATGCTGGGACAAGCTATTAAACCTAAGCTCCAATTTGTCATTCCTCTCACATTTTCTGCAGCTTGTGCTGCAGACCAGAGGTTCACAGCAAAGTGGGCTGTTCCATATTTCTTACCCTGCAGCGCCACCAAAGGCTGTTGGGGAAAAATTGATCTGAAAATTTAACCCAAATGAGCCTGGCTGCCTGCATGCAGCCAAAGTCTGTTCAGATCTACAACTAAAGCCTCAAACTCATGCCTGCCCAGTGCTTGGTCTGTGGACTAGTGGATGATGTGGGTGCAGAGAATATCTGTCAATGTCCCTGGCTATTGCAGACACTGAAGGTCACCAACCAGCACCAACCAGACCAGCAGGCTGGATGGAATGTTAGGAATAATCTAAAATTTCCTTTAGATACAGACCATGTCCTTGGGGAGACTAGCAAAAGATGAAAAGTTCTCTAATTTAGCAGCTCAGAGGTTCATGTCTGAGAACACTTATTAAAAAATCCATGCATGATAAAGGTACAGTAATTTTCAACAGGAATTTGCTTGTGAATTTTAGCTGGAGATTGCATATTTTCCCATTTATTCCTGCCCCATCAACCTAGACCAGATGAATGGCTGCCTGTACATACCCTGTGGCAGAGAGTTGCTTTCCCTGGTACCAGATACAGTCCCATCAATGCTACACAGCCTCCTTCCTTTCTTTCTCACATCTGTCACTTTGCTCATTAAATACTTCCCTTGGGGCAATTTTAATACCATATTTCTAATTGGTAGTGTCAGATTTGATCTCACAGGTTTTGATTAATTTGCAACTCTTTTCCAAACTCCTGTGCCCATTAAGGCTTGACCTCTGTTGAGGAGGGAAGAGGAGAGGTGGTCTCTTCAAAAGAATAGTTTTCAGGAATGGAATAATTGTGAGATTACCTCATTGATTGGATAAGTATTAGCTAGCAGTTCTTCCTGTAAAACATTGTTCATATGAATATTTATATCTGTATCTTCGAGATATGAGGATGTACAGGCATACCAGAGCTCACATAGTTAAGATGGGTAGAGCTCATGTGTCCCAGTACTTCACTGGGCTTTCCTGATGCAAAATATCTCTGTTTTTGATGAAGTGCATACAAGTATTCTTATTAATCAGTTGATTGTTCCTTCTCAGGGACTTGCTAGGTTCCAAAAAACTCGTATTTCTGAAGCTGTTTTGTTTTTCCAAATAGTGTGTGTTTTGTGTCCTCTTCCTATTGTCAAGAATTCCCGTCTCAGGCAGGACTCACCCTTAGTGATGAAATAAGCAAAAATCCTTTCCTGCTGTGCATTTGGATAGGAAATTAGAAGTATAAATTTAAAATTGCTGCCCTTGTTTCTCAAATGGAGAAGGAAGTTAGCTCTTTCTTGTTTAAGAAAAGATGGAAGGGTCAATGGCCTGTATCCCTGCAGAAATCAAGGAATGCCAGTCACAGGAAAAGTGATGCTATGCATGCCACTTCATTGCCTTTCCCTCAATTGTTTTTCAGTCTTACAGAGTGATAGTTCCCAAGCAGGTTTGTTTGTCAGCCTTTCTCCAGAAAAGATTACTAGAATTCAACAGGAGAAAGGTGATGCTTTCTGACAGATGGGTACTATACGTGGTCACCCACATATGCCTTTTTTCCTTGAGTAATATATATCCTGTTTGTAATGCTCTTCAGACCACCTATCTTTCAGCAATGAAGGAAAACAGTAAATGAAAAAAGCCAAGACAAAAAAATTTTCCCTATTTCACTAAGGACTTTACAGCACTTTTGATGGAGTTGTGTGGGCTGACACTCACTAATGCCTTTCACTTCTCCACCTTACAAGTGGCCTATCAGTTTATCAGATTGTGTTTTGGTGCAGGGCACATGGACCAGATGCAGGACTGATGGCAGAAGGCAACCGTCCTGCTGAGCTGACCCAATCCCAGATGCTTCACATTGCCCAGCAGATTGCTTCTGGTATGGTTTACCTGGCATCACAGCACTTTGTGCATCGGGATCTTGCTACCCGGAATTGTCTGGTTGGTGAAAACCTGCTGGTGAAGATTGGGGATTTTGGGATGTCTAGAGATGTGTACAGCACAGACTACTATCGGGTAAGTGAACTGCTGTAATAAGTAATAAGCTAGGTCTTGTCCAGTCTTTTTATTACATTTGGTGTGACTGATTCTGCTTTTATACTTAACAATCTGTCTGCCAGGTAATTTAGAGCCTAGCATATGGAGAGCCTGGTTCTGAATTAAAAGGTTTTGGTAAATTTGGAGAGTTAATCAGAGTGGTCTGTCATGTTTTGTTGTTTATATATGTTGGGTTTAGATTCTAAATCACAGAAATGTCTTCTTCTCTGGGCAAAAATTTTGCATGTTTGCCTGGCATAACTGAAGAAGAAGCAGAAGATGAAAAGGAAGAGTGGATAATCAAATTTGGCCCAACACTCTGAAGCTATTAAAATATATTCTTAAATACTGCTAAGAAAAATGGAAATGGTAACTTTGGGGAGCAGTTGTATAATGTATCAGTTAACTAGAGGAAAAACAAGTACTGGGCAGCAGCAGTGACCAGTTATTTTACTCAAGAAGAGCTTAGGTGAGAAGTTTTGTATACTCAGCACCTGAAAGCTTTTCCTGTCTTAAGCCAGGGCTTTAGTCCTACTTCTTAATGTTGAAGAGCTGTTTTGCAGGGTGTAAGAGTAGCCCATTGCTCTTTTTCATTTTGACTGTTTTCCCTGAGCTTGGTTGCCATAAAGTGCTATCTGAATTTTGCAGACCTTCTGAGATTGCTGGGATAAACAAACTGTGCACATTAATGATGTTGTTGACATAGTCTTTGTGTTACGTAGGAAGTCATGTAGTTGACAACATTTGCTGTTTGCTATCAATTGGAATTGAACCTGTCTGTGGCTTGGGGAAGGCAATCCATGACCAAGCTGATAATTTACAAACCCTAGAGTTTATCCTGTAAGGTAAACTTGTCATCTTTAAATACATGTTTTGTATCTGCCTCTCTATGCCTTATCTCTTATTTCTTTTTCGTTATTATTATTATTATTATTATTTTCATTATTATTTTTATTATGATTTCATTATTTCTTAGCCACTCAGTTTGGATTGTGTTAATAAAGGGAAGTGTCACCTCACTGTCAGTATTTGTGGGATGCCTGGGAAGAGATTGTCTCTACATCTGGCTGAGACTGAAGAGGGTAGAGGAAGTTACACGTTTGAAAATTATTGTTGAATGCTTAACTTAAATTAATTAAGTTAATGCTTAACTTAATATTGCTGAATAATTCACTTAAAAGCTCATAAGTAATAGCCTCCTCTGTTAATTTTCTTTCCTTTCAAAGACAAACCTACTATTTAGTAAACATATGATCCAGATTCTTACATATTGTTATTTTGGAAACTGGCGCTTTAAATTATTTGATCAACGCAAAACAAGCATGACTGCACTTCAGAGCTTGAAAAAAAATTTACAGGATGGTAATAACTTTCTCTGTGTTTTAAAGGACACCAGTGAGCAGAGGCTAAGATTTCTTGATTTTGCATCTGATTTTGCATATTGCATTTTTGCACCACTTGTTGGGGCTGAAGTTGCGTCTCCGTTCCATACTTCAGTGTTTATCATGTTAGTTGTTACACTTAAGAATGAATGTGTATGGAAAACAGTACATGTTTCCAAAGGTTGTTACAGTCAGAGGCAGCATTTTTGAACATACGCTTTGCTTATTTTTGGAAAAAAAATAATAACTCCCCCTGCTGCATGAAAACCACCTGCAAAAGGGGATAGAAGCTCAGTAATCATATGGCCTTCCTGCAGACAACTGAGCCTTGGCTCAGGCATGCGATGGTATATGGACTCTGGCATCAGTGTACCTGTTCACGTACCTCTGGGTTTAATCCTTGTCTAGTCTTGTACAACAGTACTCAAGCAAAGCTTCTAGCCACTGAAACACAAATTTAGAACAACACTCATGACCTGGAAAAAGCAGGAGTTCAGGAAATCCTGGGTAACCTAGATAGTCCTTGGGCACCTCGCAAATGATCTCATTTAAGGGGTACATTGTATTTCCCACTGTCCCTCCTACAGAATCACTCTCTTGTTTCCTTCTTCTCTCCCTTATCTTCACTTACATTTGAGATGAAGGAGGGCTTTCTGCGAGGTCCAGGGTGTAACAAAGGAGAAAAAAGAGGTAGTAGTGTGAAGAGGGTGCAATCACTGATGTGAGAGAGGGAACAAATAAGGTGGGAAAGGTAATTGTGAGAGATGTTAGTGAAAGACAGAAATGCAAATTAAAACACAAAGAGGTAAACAAGTGTCAAAGGGGATGATGTAAAATAGCATAGCCATATCCAAACTGGTGGTATAAACTTGCAGAGTGGTGGGTGGATATGAAACTTCAAGTTAGGAGTTGCTTGTTCTACACAGTAAGAAAAACAAGAACGATAACTTCTCTGGCACCTCATGTTCCAGCTGGTTTCTAATTAGTGCAGAGAAGGGACAGAGCCACAGCCCACCATGCCACCAAATTTCACAGCTGATAAAAGTTTGAAGTTCCAGTTGAGCCCATGATGTTTTGCCCTGCCCTTTCTGGGACCTATGAGGGCTGGTCAGAAGACGGCCATGAAAAAAAATCAAGGCAATGATGAATTCCCAGATGGTTGCCAGGAGAATTGCATCTTTGGCAGGCCTAAGTCACTGATAACACTGGAATGGCACTGACATACCATACCTAATTGCTTATAGCAGGCTAAGTCTTTTTACCTGCTCAGGCTTAATCACTCACAGAGAAGCAAATCATCCCCAACCCTGACAGCTTTATCTGATGCTCATTGGAGAGATTTACACAATTCCAAAAAGTTCTGCAAGAAATGGTTTGTCATTTGTAGGTTTTAATGCACTGGAATTGTTGTTGGTTTTGTTTTGTTTTTTTTTTTTATGGAGGCTGCCATTCAGTCATGATCTTAGATTTGCCCAAGATGATTATTTATAGCTTGCTTCTGTAAGATAAGGATGATCCCAAGTCATTGCGCACTGTTAGATTTTTAATGACATTCTGCATTGAATCAGCTCAGCTGTTAAGAGATGCCTCAGGGAAGAATGGGAAAGAAGTAACCGTTTGGCTGGGAATACATGTGATGTGTGGCCCTGATTGCATAAGCTTTCCTTTTTTCTTCCCCTTTCTTTTTTTCTCTTTTTTTCATCATGCAGGAATCTTGTAGGTGGGGGAAGTCCTGATGTACATGCTAGCACCCAATGTAACAGCAATAGGGTTTGATAGTCAGACCAGATGACCCCGGGACATGAAGAAACTGCATGGCTTTTCTTACCGAGAAGTGCTCTACACCCCAGGCCAAAGTTAAACAACTCTCAAGTAATTGGTTTGGTCTGTGAGCCAAACAGCTCCAGCAACACTGCTGAACTGCAATCCTTATAGCACAAAAGGTCCTTTCACAAAGTTATTTACTTGCAGAGCTTAGGTCTCAAGTTTATTAGGGGCTTTTATTTTATTATTGTTTTGTTGATAGCTGGGATTTGTTGTTTGATTTCCTATCCCCACGGGTCAGGGCTTCCTATCTTACTCTAAGATACCCATGTAATTCTTTAAAGTAGCTTTCAGTGCTTTTAAGTGTTGACACTGAAACCTGGGAAGAACTACTTTGTTGTTACTGGTTCTTGCATTCAGAGATAGTATATCAGGGCCTTTTTAGGCTTCCAGTTCAGGTTTGCAAGTGATTGCCTAGTACTTGGTCTTAAAAGAATTTCAGCATTTCTTAATTATAAGCAAAAAGCTTGAAAAAAAAGTAGAAGTCATCTTATCCCAGTACTTGGAAAAACTTAACACAGATATGCTTTAAATATCCAGCCTGGTCAGCCAACTACAGGCTTGAGCCAAGGTTTCGAATGAAACTGTGATCTCACCAGATTAAGCAAGAGCTTTGCCATTAAATTCATTAGGACCAGAATTTCACCCTTCCCCATTTTTATGTTTGCCCAGTGCAGGATAGATATTCTGTTTCTTATTTAGATTTATGGAGCTCAGTTTTGTAATCCCTATTTAGCTATTGTATAACCTACTTGCCTTTATGCAACAGCACAAGAACAGCGGAGAAAATATGGACTCCTTTTCTCAGCTTGCACAAACCCCTCAAAACTCTGTCAAAAGACTGGGCCTACTGAGGTTTCCATCTTCCTTTAGGCCCAATTTGCCCTAAAACTACTGAGAAGTTCACAAATTAGTTTCCTTCATTTCTGGCACATGCCGGGCAGAAGACTAAGAGGATATGTTTCAGTATAAATTTCAGTGACTCCATTTCTCTTTAAAATCTTCTCCACATTTTGTACCATTTTGCTATTTAATGAGAGCGTAACATGTCAGATTGGAAGTAGAGACACAGGTTACCGAGCCTAAGTGTTTCACTCTTGAAGGAAGCCACACAGTAGGTGTTAAGGGTAGGAGCAATAAGAACCTGAGACCTCATCATGCTGCGAGAAAAACACCAACACTCACTAGTACTTTACCCCCTTCTATATAAGACACCAAGCCCCATAAAAATTCTAGTCTTCCAGGGAAAAAGAAGATTTCAACAGTGTCCCAAGTGCCTAAAGAGAAACTATGCTTGGCAAAAATTCCCAAGAGATCTTAGAAAGTCAGTCACACCTGACACACAGTAAGATGTGACAGCAATCCCCATCAGACATTTCTGTGAAAATCACCTTCTGAACTGGCAAATTGTAGAAAGCTATGTGGACCCAGGCCAGCTGCACCAGCCTTGGCATAACTTGCTTTTGGTGATGCTCCTCAGAGCACATCTGGCCATGTTGAAGGTCCTCAGTGCCTTAGCGGAGTATGGGAACTGAAGATGATCCAGAATCAAACAACAAGAGGGAAAACAAAAAGGCAAGTCCTGAAGAAAGACTTTAATGAAGAGTTAATAAGGTGCAGCCTGCAAAATGCTGACAGGCTTCTTAAATAATTCTCAGGTATAGAACTGGATATCAGCAATCTTGTGTTTCTGAATTCTGGATTTCTGGAATTCTGTATTTCTGCAGTTCTGGATTTCTAAATCCTGAATCACTCCAGCCCTTTCTCACAAAGTTGATGCTGCAAATAAGTAGAATCCTGTGTTGCTAGAAAGCTTGTTCCAGAAAGATGTGCAACAGCTTCTCTGTCCTAACATCTGCTTTTTTTTTTAATCCAGCAACCTGAATTAACTCATGAGCAATAGACACCTACATGATCACATTATTCTACTCTCTTTCCAGTGTTTAAATCTCAATTGTATTTTAAAAAACTACTCCTGTCCCCTACCAGACTGTCAGAAAGAAGGCCAACTGTCAGGAAAAAACGTGTCTTCATTTTTTTCCCCTACACACTAGCCTTTTCCAATGACTTCCAGTGTGTGAAAAAGCAATTTTTGTATGTCTTTCTGGTTTAGAAATTGCTAAAACTGTGAGTGGTATTTTCCAAATCTGATTTTTCCCTTTCTTCGATTAGAGGTACCTCCCAGCCTCTAATGAAAACATGCTGCCCAGAACATCTAAACTCACATAGCCCGTGTCATTGGCACATGTTAACTGTATTGTCAGACAATGCCCTGGGCCACTCTCATCTTCTTCTTCTTCCAAATGAAGAATATCCCTTTTTTTCCCTAAGTTTTTGGTTTCAATCCCTCAGTGAATGACTTTGCAATTCATACTGGCACATTTTGTACCTCTAGTGGTTGAGAAAGACTGTTGTTTCTCTTTTATTTTTTTGGCTTCTTTGGGGGCTGGGTTGTTTTGTTTTGGTTTTTTTAAATTAGAATTCAGGTCTTGTCTAAATCGGTGTAAAGAACTAAAGAAACAGAATCAGGCTACCAAAAAGTAAACAGCTGATGGAGTGAGAAAGGTTTGTAAGAAATTTGCTAGATTTTTGTAATTTTGTTTCCTAATGTTTCCTTGAAATTTCTATTTCATGCTAACATTAAGTAGTCTGGGATGTTTGTCTTTTTAAAAAATAGATTTCCTATACACTTTCAGTTAAGACAGGAGAAGTTATTAAAGCTATTAAACTCCTTAACTTCCCAGACTTCCAGAAAAACTAATGGTTACACAATTTGCCATTTCAGGCATATTTTAAAAATACATATATTTTGGACTTTCTTGTTACATAAAAAAGGTGTACAAGTCTTTTGAGAAACCATTTTGACACTTGTGAGTGTTAAAGTCCTCAGCAAACAGTTCTTATTCTGGTTTTTGCTGTTCCTTAGCAAGGCCAAAGTAGCAGTTTGAAGAATAGTGAAATAACATTAGAATTAAAGGCATCTTGCCCACTAGCCATACCCTCCCTTCATGTATTAATCTAATGTTGTAGAGTGCTGTATGTCTGGAAACTGCATGATATACTTTTCTGGTGAAATATTTTCCAAAAGATAAGGCTAGTAAAATAATCACCAGAGAGTGATCTCGCTTAAGCTATTTCCAGTACCTAATGCCTATTTGCAAAGAGAATTAATGCATGACAGCTAGGGGCTAAAAAAAGAAAAGGTTGGTTCATCATTATTAGGGCTGTAACTAGCCAGGAAAACACCATGATACAAATGTTTACAGTGAGGAACAAGTGTCTGTCTATTCTGAAAGGGCAATAGCAGCAAACACCTGCAGGTCTCAGCTGTCACTACAGAGATGAATACCTGTGTGTGGGAGTTTGGAGGAGGCTGCACTAAAGAAAACAAGAAAGAGTTACTGGGAAGTCAAGCAGCTTGTCAAGGCATTCTCGTAGGTGTGTGTATTGAATTGTCACAGTTTGAAGGCACAGTTTGAAGGCTTTTTATTAGCTGCTATTTTTGCATCCATTGCTCAAAAGGAAATTATCTGCTTCCCTACATGGACTTCTCGGCTTTCCTCCTCCGTCAGAGTCTCATTGCATCATGTGTAGTGCTGGGGAGGACAGAGGGTTCCAGCAGCCCTGGAGGACGTGCAGATGATTTAATGCAACTGGAAACAATACAAGAAATAATAGGCTAGCTTGAGAGATGTAAATCCAAAGTGGCTGCCTTGAAGTCGGTGCAGTAGCTCTGAACTTAAAGTAACATAATCACAAGCAGAATTAGGCCTAATGATTTTAAAGGGCTTCCTAAAAGTCACCGGAGTGTCAGTATTTAGAAACTGGTATGCATCAGGACATGGCGTTATCCTGATGACAAAGGATGAGCACGATGGCTTGGTACCTGTCGCTACTTGCCCATGCCAGAGTATATTCTGTGCTGTGCATGAGGCATGGTCTGTCCCCAGCTTTTACTTACACAACTACTGGTTGGATTCCTGGTTTTATTTGGAATTACAGCTGTTTAACTTCCTCCGTTTTTCACAGAAAACCTAATTTCAGCTTTGTCTTAAGCAAGAACAAGTTCCAACTTTTTTAGTACAGCTGTAGATGTAGTCACTTCCTAAGTGAAGTTTTTTCATCATCTTCACATCAGTGTTATTGGTCTTACTTGAGCTTCTGTTTCCATCTGTTTTCACCAACACAGATCCTAAGAGGGGAGCCCAAGAAAATTCTCCTTATTAATGTTAGAAGAAGGAACATCAGATGTCCAACATGTGTAGTGTGCTGCATTTAACAATCATTTCTTACTAAACTCTGTCTTGCAGGGTTAATGACTGGTTGGTAATACAGAAAATGAGACTTTTAACTGGAAGCTCGTGACATGCTTCACTTGGCCAGACTAAAGCCCCCTTTTGCTTTAAATGTGCAAGTGTCAAGACAGCCTCATGGCTCCTGGAGTACATTCTTTTTCAGTCTGTGAGATCAAAGAGTGTAAAGAGGGCAGAAACAAAAACCTATAATAACTAGGTTGAAAATTTAAGCTGATTAAAAGACAGACTAAAGTAAAGTGACCTTGTTGCTGTGACCAGTTACTTGATTACCCATTGAATTTCAGTGCCTATTTTTTCCTTTGTAAATCCACCACCACTAGATTTATACCAATGTTGTTCTCATGCAGCACGTCAAGATATAAATTCACCTTGAGAAAAAGAGTTCAAGTCAGGAGGCAGCACCTAGAAATATATGTTATGCAGAAATCCTGTTGAAATAGACTATAGCTAAAAGTGTTGAATATGTGTCAATCAAAGTATTAAAGTGTTTGGCAATTTTCAAATGGAAGCTTTTCCTCTGTTTGCTTCTGTTAAAAGCATTGAGAATTTAGTATTTGGTTCCATACTGGTTATGGAACAGATATTACAGTTTTCGAGGGGCTGGAGGTTTTGGATTTCCCACCCTACCGTTAAAGCATTTTAATGGAGTGCTTTTCAGCTGGTTACTCCTGCAGTATGCAGTTGGTAAGAGCCATAGGATCCACACGAAAGCCTATAGGATAACAGGAAGTTTCCACAGTCATCGTCACCAGTGGCTGACACAAGCTTTTCTGTTGAGGGGCTCTTAGCACAGATGTTCATTAACTTAAAAAGTCCTTTTAAAATTATACATACAAAACTGAATCATTCTCAAAAATAACCACACATATGGATATAAATTGCAGGAAAGCAATGATTCACACATTGAAATTAGCCTTAGGAACTGCAATTTGGAGAGCTTTGCAGAACTGTGATCGTAATCGCTTCATTCCATTAAGTAGCAGCAGAGCTGTACAGAGCTATTTTTTTTTGCAGGTGCTGAAACGATTTAACTGTTGTTTAGATGATTAGCACATAAGAGAGCCATGTCCTCAATACCATCCCTGTTCACAATTTGCTGGATTGTACTTGGAATATTGGTAGAGGCTATTTCCATTGACTTTACTAGAGCCAAAGTTTTGTCCAGGGTTTTAGAAAGTGAAAAGTCTATGGGCAACTTTTTCTAGGCATAAAACGGCAAGAGAAATTATCAAGTAATTTCTGTTGCCTTTCTTCCTGCTCCAGGCCTTTGTGCAGACTAATAATGCCTTTTAGTAATTATGGGGAGGAACCATGTGTATCCGGATATACTGTACTGCAGTGCTACAGATTGTCACTTTTGGCAGGCAATCTGCAAAGCAATTTACAGAATTCCAAAGGTTAGCAACTGAAACTGTTGACTTTTTGATGTGTGATGTGCACAGTGTGAGGAAAAGATGACGTGGGAACAAAATCAGTAGAAGATCTCTGGGAGCACAGTTGGATGCTGGAATGGCATCTCCTGGGTGCTGCACAGCACTGGTGCGACCTTTGCGGCCCCCACTGCCCCCACTGATGGTGAGGACAGCACAGAAAGGCCACCCAGAGGGAGCAGTCCTTAAACAGGAATTCTTCTTTGATGTCTGGTCACAGAATAGCTCCCAGCAGAGTCTTTGCAGGCTTCCAGCTGGAAGGTTTTCTTATGCAAATAGCCTCTCTCCTTGCACTAAAGAAAGCAGTTGCTAAGCACTTTTCCTAAATATGCATTTTTTACCCTGGGCTTGAGGAACAATCGGCACTCCTTTGGCCCACAGAACTCAGGAAGCACGGGAAGGAAGAACTAGACAATTAAACTATGAAGTGGTACGTGTAACAGGATGGATCCAGAGGATGGGAGGACAGCACCAGCTAGTAATAGAGTCGAGGCTACAAATCTGGCTCTGCAGATTCGTGTGTGTATAGCAGAGCAACTGGTGGTGATGGAAAGGGGGAAGAACTGTGTGACACTGCAGATCATTTCCATCTTCACTGCTCTCTGGATCCTTTTTCCTTGCAATGGAGCATGTGTACACTTCAACCTGAAGTGGAAGGGAAGTCAGTAGCAAAGATTTAATCAGAGGCTGTTGGCATCAGTGACAGAATATGCAGTCTGTGGTTACCTATGTAGCTGTAACATGTATGTCTTTGTGAAATGTTTTCAATACCAGATGTCAGAACAGTGATGAAGTTTTTTACACTGTCAGGAAAATTAATCTACGAACTTCAGAGGTTTATGTCCAAAAAGGAGACAGAGGAGTCCTTTTACTTTATTCGAATAAAGGGAGAGGCCATGGGGCATTCCCCTGGGGTCTCTCAAATTTTTGAAGGATGCAGCCTCATTTTTATCCTAATTTCCCAGCCGCATTTCCCTTCTCTCTTTCCCCATTGGCTGAGGTACTTGAGAGGTACAGACTTCCCAGAACACCTGATCCCCCCTAATGTATAACCCTCCTTTTTAATTTTTAATTCTTATGTAATTTTAGGGTTTTCCCCCATTGTTTGTTTCATCTTTCAATATCCAGTTTCATTTATCAGCAAACTTACAGTTTGTTTGTAAAGGCAAATATCTTTCCAATTCATCAATCAGTGGAATCCTTCCCATTGTTTCTTTTATCTCTCAGTGCTAGTTTTATCTACCAGCAGACCCACAGTTTGTTTGTAAAGGCAAGTCTGTCTTTGCTCTCAACGCCTTGGCAGGAACAGCTCTCCAAGCTTCCCAGAAGGTGAGGACTCCAGAAATAAACTGATACTGCATCTTACAGAATCAGGAACTTTGTAATTGGACTTCAGAGATAATTTGTCTTCGAATTAATCTAGTCTTACATAAAATGGAGCCAAAACCCATATAAAATGCTGTCAAGCTTGTAGCTGTGTCCTAACTTTAGGAAGAGATGAAGGCCCGATTTAAGGTGCATGACAGAATATGCATCTTTTATCAAGGACAGATATAAAATAATTAGAAAACATTGTGGTGCCTCAAATACGGAGATCATCAGGTGAGTAAAAAAACCTCCAAAAGAAAAGCCATATGACTGGGAAGTAACTTCATTCTTTCCAGTGTACTGAAATGCTTTCAAGAAAAAAATAAAAACAAACTAGCTTTATACCCTTGAATTTGCTTTCAAAAATTACTATTTATTTCCCCTTAAAAATATTTTTGCAACACTGCTGTCCAGCCCATGAGGATTTGAAGAGCTTATATTAAATTTGATGTAGAATCGGTTCCTATTTCTCTTCCACAGTTCATTTCATCCAGGGCTTGATCTTGTCAGAGTGGTGTCTCAGATGTTTGGGCTGGGAGCAGAGTCAGATCCATTGAAATGATCAGATAGAGCTACAAACACTGAGAGGTGATGCAAATGAAATTTCAAAACTATTCCCTTACTTAGTCTTATACTTGTCTTGATCTCCAGAGAGGTATAACTTTTATATTTTCTGTCTTCAAGCTGTTTCCCAACGCTTTGGAAGAAGTTTAATTTATAGAAATCTATTATTTTTTTGAGCCTCATCAAACTATACTTCAGTCCTCTGTTCCATGTACCTGTGTTCAAGATTTTCTTCATGAATAGGAGTCCTGGATGTGAACATTAAAATGAATGTCACTCCAGTTATTCACATCACACACTTAGAAGCCAGGATTTTAAAGAAAGAGCTATAGTGTGAGACTTTTAATAATAAGTGTGTAAGGCTGCAGATCTACATCTACAAAAATATTGATCCTGTGTAATAAAGGAGTACACAATGAAAATAAAACAGAACTAAAGCCATTTAGAGATAAAAGAATCTTGAGACTACAATACTGTAAAGCACAAGATATTGGTTCTTTTCTGTTGCTATTGAAAATTACTATGACCTAAGAAGTTAGTTTTATAGCCTGTACAATTTCTCTAGAAGACAGAAAGACACTGGTACATATTCAAAGAATGAAAACTTGTCTACCTCCCAGACCGATAAGCAAACTGGTGTTGACATTACCGGGGACAGAAATTTTATTTTTATTCTTATTAATTGAAAATTTGTAATGACTTTGTATCTGATTTCACTTCCATGTTCACTGCTGGATCTACAGGGTGAAAAAAAATCACATCCCCTGTGATCCAATTCTTGCATACCACACCATGAAGCATATCAAAATGTTTTGCTGGAAATATACGCTGGGTTTTTTGTTAACTGATATGCAATATGTGATGCAGTCTGAACCTTCCTTAAGGGATTCTTTCATAAGGGAATGAATTAGGTTCCTTAAGGAACCCTTCTTAAGGGATTCTTTCATAACATCATGTAGTCCATTTCAAGGTGTGTGTGAAGAGAGTCCTTCAGTTTATTTTATGGCCTGCAAGATTATGTCTCTGTAAATCTGGATTTAATGGTGTACACAGAAAGGGAGAAATCTTAACAGAGCAAAGAAATATCTCTCATTTTCTTTCTCTTATTTTGCTTTTTTTTTTTTTCCTGGCAGTAGAATTTTAAGAAGATAAAGAACTGTTCATTAAATGTATTGCCAGATATTCTTTGATAACACATCAGTGTTGCAATTATTTCACAGCCAGTATAAATATAAAGGGGGAAAAAAATAGAAGCAACATGAATGACTGTCAGGATGATCACAAATCATTTGTCCTAATGTTTTTGTCATCTATGTTCCTCATACTGCCTCAGCCCAGGCCCACAAAATAAAACAGTGATGCTATCGAGAGAATATGGATTCTTTCCAGATTGATTTACCAGATGCCTGTCACCACGAAGTCACTTTGGGAAGCTAACTGATAGGCTGGGTTCTTTGCAAATTACTGCTCTGCATGCAGTCCTTTTGCAGCTGATTATGGTGCCAATGTTATTTTCTGATGATGAGATTTAGTGCAGCATACTGCCTGGCACTATCCTTGTGAAAGATTTTTCTTGCTTGTGAGCTAAGCAAAGGGCAGGGTCCTGCATTCTTGGCAGCCTGTCATATGCATGAGCTGTTTGTTTTTTGGATTCAGCAAGCAGAGTTTTAAATCATCTTTAGCAAAACAAGACACAGAGAAAAAAGAGAGATCAAAATAGAGCTGAATATTTCATGCCATAATTTTGGCAGCACATCTCGTCTTGTCTTCTAGATTGAAAGCACCAATGAAAAAGGGAATTTTGCAGTTTTCAATTGCGTGACTTTTCCATGCTCCTTGAGTATCCTCAAATATTCTAGGACTGCTCTCTCATGCCATATCAGCCATTTTTAGAGAAAAGAATCTAGTGTTGAATAGTTGTGTGGGAAAAGCATAATTGTGTTAAAATAAAGGTCAATGCCTATACAGAGTGAGTGGAATGTGCCTCTCAACACAAAACCAATAAATACTATTTGAATCTGCAAAACAGAGATTGTACATTGTTTAAAATATATAGGTCCAATATTGTCATTTTCTGCAAAGGGAATTCTGTTGAAAGTAATTAAAAATCCTTGCACAACTTCTACCTGTTCACACAGTGAACACAGTTGTGATCCTTATACCAGCCATGCTTGGAGGAACATACATTTTTGACCAATAAGTATTTCCATAACCATTTGGAAATGGGCTACTTGGTGGGTTCGGAGCTTGTATATGCACACACATTATTATTATTCAGTATTAATCTGGTTTTCTATCTCGATCAACTTTAGTTCATAGAATAAAATGCTAAATAGAAATATTATAGAAATAATAGAAAATTAGAAAACTGAAAATAGAAAATTAGAAAAATAGAAAATTAGGAAACTGAAGGTTATGCTGTACCACACATGGTAAAAAGCCCTTCAAATACATATTTAAATACAGCTAAAATGGCATAAATTAGAAAATTCAAATTAGTTTCATGGAGAGGTTTATACAGTTCCACTGTACAGTGTGAGACTGAAGGTACATCTAGTCTGCAGACACTGCTAGCTCAAAAATTGTGGCACGAGCTTGATGCAGACTGCAACGCTATTCAGAAGCAGGATGAATGTTCCTTTTCTGAGGCATACACTTCTTCCTCTGTGCAACTCACAATGTCCAAGCTAGTTGCTTGAAACATAGCTTGTGTTTATATGTTTTCAGCTTTGTCTTTAGGGATATGGAAAACAGCATTATGCTAATTAACATGATAAAAAAAAAGAAGATATGTAAATAAAGCTTCCTTTCTTAGTTATTCCTTTTAATTGATTGCATCTTAATACGTTTGTTTAAGATGGAAAACAGGAAAAATGGGGAAAAAAAGGACTAGATCTGGATCTGTTTAGCCTTCAGATTACATAAAATAGGCAATTAATCTGCACTTGTAGTTTAATAACTTCCTGTTGTAAGTAAAGTTCACAGGGGTATTGATGGATTTAAAAACTGCCTGAGAATCTCAGAATTCCTAGCTTTAAAATTATTGTGACCCCAAAATTTTGGGAGTACCTGTTTTCTTGCTCTCCTTCTGCTGCTATTCAAGTCAACTTTGAAAAATAGAAAAAACTAGTTGTTAGGTTCTGATTAAGCACTGGAGAAATACAGATTTTCTTTAAATAAAGATGCAGATAGTAGATGGAAATTGTGTCCCTAAATCAGATGTAAAAGTGGAGAGCAATACGTTGCAGAATTATTGGTGGTTTCATCTCATAAAGGACATGGAAGGTAAGCAAAAATACAAAAGAAGGAAAGGCTAACGGACAAACAGGGATACAGTGAAAAGGCCCAAAAAGCATTTGAGATTGGTGTTGAAAAGAATACTAAAATAGACAAGAGCAGTCTTTTGACTGTTTAAATGTCAAGAATATGAGGAGGAAAGTATTGCCACTGCAGACAGGATGATGTGGGAAGGAGAGTTAGTTTCGCCTGAAAGCAAAATTAATTTCTAACATTAGGTCTTGAAAGGATAGCAATAAATATGAAGATACAGGCAAAGGGGCCAATGGGACTAAGAGTATATGAAAGTTAAACCTGGGACACATAGAGAAGAGATCCTCGAGCAATGAGGGACATTGACAGCCTGTTTTATGATTGGAGACAAAGTTGGCAAACTCTTAAAGCAGCATAGACCAGCCCTGCTGCCCAAAGCAGAGGTCCTGCCCTCCTTTTGTCTCAACAGCTAATTCCTGCAATATCAGCATTTCTGCACCAGCATCAATGTTTCTGCAGCCACTGAACAAACTTTGTTAATGAAACATTCCAGCTGAAAAACAAGCTTTCTTTTTTTTTTTTTTTTCTTGGTTGCAGAGAGGACAGAATACTTCTCCAAACCAAAGTACAGTACAAGGGCATTCCTGATTAAAATCTTTGTTGAAGGAGAGTCTAAAAGAACTGTACTATATGAGTGCTTCAAAAGACTAAAATAAACATTAGGGATGAAATAATACTTTTGAAACTAAAGAACAATGCTTGCATAAGAACAAATTTATGCTATCTGGCTATCAAAGAGTTTAAGCAAGAGACTAGGGAAAGATTTCTAGCAATAAAAGCATGAGCTTCTTTGACAGCCTGTGAACTTAGAAGAAAATAATCTAATTTTAAGGTGGTGCTGTGCAATTTATGAAGGGAATGATTCAATGTAGACAAGCTATGCCTTAGGATGCAAGACAACCAGAAGACTTGGTGTGCTCCGCATAATTCTTAGCTTAGGAACCCTGAAGCACATAAAGAACCAGAATTCCTGATAGTTTCAGAAGTACTTGATTCAGCAGAGTGCCAGCATGAGTAGCAATCTGAAGCATAGATACTTTTGTCTCGATCAGTTTACCCCATCATTAGTTTGCACAGAATATTCAATGTAGAGCTGTTAGTATTTATGAAAGACCTTTCAAAGTGGTTGAATTTTCAGGGCAAGGAAAAAGTTTTGAAAATATTTTCTAGTTATGAAAATACTTGCCAGTAATTCTGCAAGTCTTATTTGGAACTTATCTTCTGTCACTCTGTATGAAACTACATACACAGCAGAAAATCATGTTTATTATATCTTCTCCATGACTATGACAGGAAAAGCCCATCTTTTAGTTCAGCACGCAGTGTCTTTGCCCTTGACTTTGATTAGACATAATTAAACTTTAACCCTCAACATCCCAGGAAGATTGAGTTCTAGTTTTACAGATGCTTGTGTTTGACTACAGCAGCAGAAAATACTGCTTTACCTTGTTTACCAGCATCCTGCATTACATATGGGAAAAAAATCAGAAGATTTTAAAGGATGAAAACATGTAATAGTTCTGGTCCAGTTGTATCTCCTTTCTGTTTTCGTCACACTTTTTTTTTTAAGTTGGGTGACTATTTGAACTTACCTTTTCAGCTCATGACCATTCCAGAACATGAGTAGCTTCTATTCATAACAAGGGTTATTACAACCCTTGCTGGTTCATCAAGGTGGAAGCTCACTTTAGGTCAAAAAATTGCAGCTTTGTTGCAAAGTGAAGTACTGAGGCTTCCACACTGGATTGTGCTGGGGTCTCCCTGGAGCTCTAATGTACAGCAAATTCATCACATTCATTATTACATATGATATTCAATACTCCAAGCTTCTTTCACAGAAAATACAAAGCTGTTACAGCCTCAGTCACTCTAGAGCATTCAAGCTCTGAGTCTGTTCATGTTCTGGAGGTCCCAAATACGATCAAAAAGTCCAGCAGCAGCAGTCCAACACTGATATGACAACCATGACACTCCGTTAGTCTTCCTGAATCTTGCATAGTGGAGATAGGGAAATGGACAGACTCATTCTCCTGTTGGATGTAACAGAAGAAGATGCAGTAAAGCAAACCTATACCTGTTATTCTCAAAGGTGAATGGTATTTTTTTCTCAATCCACCTTTCCAACAGTTCCCACAACTTCTAGAAAAAAACATAATTTCTGTTAGAAGGGGACCAGTGGAAGTTGCCTGGAAGTTAATTGAATGGTTCATCCTTTCTTCTATTGCTGAGTTTGGGACCCTATTGAATGAAGCTGTTTGAATTCTAGCGGCTATCTGGGTGCATTTTTCTGATCTTGGTCTTCAGTGCAAGCATTGGGAGCCTCAAATTGAAGGAAACATAAGCCCCAGGGTGGCTATGGAAATTTTGCTCCACACTGAAATCCCGGAGACTAAATCTCTGCAACTGTAATTTCAATGATATAGGATGATACTGTGCCTTTTAAAGAGCAACCACTCAGAATTTAAAAGGAGCCTGGAGACTTCTGCGGACAGGTGGGTTAAATTACAGTTATTACCAGACAGCTATTTCAAGATTACTACCCTCTGAATAGCAAATCCCCTACCCCCATGAAACACAAACAAAACAGGATGTTTACTTGTCCTTCCAAGATTCTTCTGGCATTCAACTCATAACGTGAAATTTCCTGTCCTTCATCTCAACACCTTCTTCTGCTTTATAGAAAAAAACCCTGACCATTAAAGTTTCTAATGTGTCAGCCTAAGGTAATGAAACAAAAAACTTAGATACTCATTTGTTTTCGATAGTTTTTGATGTGTAAATGATAAAATTGGTTCTCTCACGTGCATGAAAGAGCAGGTGGATGGGCATGCCCAAATCTGTGTTGTTGTTATTGTTTTCCACTTCTGTGAGACCCCACCTGGAGTGCTGCGTCCAGCTCTGGGGCCCCCCACATACAAAGGACATGGACCTGTTGGAGTGAGTCCAGAGGAGGGCCTCTGAAATGATGTGAAGACAGGCTGAGAGAGCTGGAGTTCTTCAGCCTTGTGGTTATGAAGAAATATTTAACATCTCCCTCATTTGCTGAGCACAGTCTAGCAAAGGTGCAGAATTAAAAAGAGGTTGTATGGAAAAACTTTACAATATCCTGTAATTAAAAATTATTTCCATAATGCATATTTAGATTGTTAATGGCATTGGGATATTTTGCTCCAGAGGGAGAAAACCCATATGTATCATACATGTGATATGAAAATATTTATATAGAAATGATAGCAGTTGCACTGATGAAGTACATTCACAAATGCTTTTGTCTTTACCCACTACACATAAACGTGGTTACCCAAGGACTTGTCATAAAATGCCAAAGATCTTCAGACATTTCATTATGTTTTAATTCAATATGCAAAGGTGATTTTTCATTTTCCTACCAAATGGAAGGTTCCACCCATTCCTGCTGATGTGAAATGTACCTGGTACATAAAAATAAGCAACAAAGTGTGATACAAACTCAGCCCATCTTCAAAATTAGACATCTCATAGATACATGGGGCTCTCCATTCTGGCCTAATCTTCTCTGATGGGGTGGATACTCTCCTGACCTTCTTACCCTGCCCAAGAAAGTTCAGTATGTCTACCCTTTCCAAAAAATGACTGAGCCTATTCTTAGATATAAATCGTATTTTCTTATAAGTTACCTGCCCTATCTCTTGCCAGTTTTTGTGGGCATTTTCTTATACTGTACCAGGGTCTATAAGCTTAGGATGTGGGATGTTAGAGGTCACTTCTGACAGTTTCCTTTATGGCCTGTGTGTGAACCAGTCCATAGATTTAGTCTCATCCTTGCTTGCATCTATTGGTACTGTCCATGACTGTGAGAGCAAACTCCAGAATTTTATACCCATTATGTATAAAAATACTTTCATCAGTTCTTATCTCCTGGTAATTTTCTTGAGTATTCTCTTGTTACAGTTCTTCAGACTTTGTTAATAACCATTCTGCAGTAGTTGCTGGCTGACCTCACTTAATCCATCATTTTGGTGAGTTTGTAAGCCTCAACTGAACTTTAGTTCTCCTATTCTGTGCCTTTACAATTACATTACATCCTCTTTGAGATCTGGAGACTAGAACTGCACACTGAAGGCATGTGAGGGAGCCGTGCCTTTGCAAAGTGTCAGAATTACGCCCTGCACCATGTTGTTGGTACCTGTACTGGTGATGCTCCCTGTCTTTAGTTTTTTGTGGCAGCTGTTGCTTATTGAGCTGTTTATCATGCATTTAGTTAACTGCATTGAAACTTATTCCCCCACGTTGGACTACTTGGCAATGCCCATCCATCTCTAGGCTATTGAAGATGTTAAATGTAGTTGGTTCTAACACTGGCCTCAGAGGACTTCACTACTGCCTTCTCTCTGACCTGAGACGTGACCTTGAAGACCTACTTACTGCTTCTTGTACTTTAACTAGTTTTTACCCCTAGAAAGGCCTTTTCTAAACCTTCTAGCAGCCTTTTTTTTAAATAGCCTGTGACGTAGAGCCTTATCAAAGGTGTTTGTTTTGAAAATCCACATATGCTTTGTCTGCTGAATGATCTTTGTTCACACTCATCCTATGGATCACCTTGGGGCTGATAAAGTGGGATCTCTTCCTGTAGTTTTTTTTTTCCACTCTGTACAGACAGGTTGTTTCTTCCATGCATCAGTTCTCTATTTCTTTTAATGAGAAACCTGAAGTTTCCCACCTGCATGCCTTCTGACTCAGGTGAGTCTGTGGTAATGTTAACCAGATTCTCAATTTGCTTGGGGAAAAAAAAATCTTTATCTTGTCATCCTGTAAATCCTTTAACATTTTTTTCAAAGTTTCAAACATTATTCCCTATGCAATAAAATGACTCTCAATTGCATGAAACCAGAGGCTTACACAAATGCTGAAAACCCTGTAAAATAGTTTTCTTTCTCAGTTTAGGTATTCTTATATCTTGCAAACTCTTCTTCTGCACTTATTCATCTTTTAGGTACCAATTTGTGTAGTAGCAACTCACATGTGACAGACCTAGGGTACTGAAATTTGTAATGGGTCAGTCCTTTTCACTTTTCAAATAATTGGCAAGATCAGGCAACATAAAAGTCCCTGAAAGCAACAATCCAAGCAGAAGTCTCCTTTGGTGGTCTTAGCTAAGGAGGAAGTGTCCCTTTGGGAAGTTAGTTGGGCTGTGTGTCCTTTGTTGTCATGCCTGAGACCTGCCCCCTAGCCTGCACTGCAGTAGGTCCCCCGTTTCACAGGAATACCAAGCAGCGCTTTTGTTGGGTGTGTTGGGTACTTCAGCTCCAAAACCCTGAGACACTTCACGGCACAGCAAGTTCTCACTTGTACCTGAAGTAAATTTTCAGTACTAAGCTGGTTGTTCAAGAGGTTGGAACAGAGAAGGAGAGTTGAAACTTTTGTTATGTCCCTTGCATAAGTGAGTCTGCCTGGGACATAAACAGCTTCATCTTGTCTTCAGAAAAGTGCTGACCCAGTGGGGTTTTCTTCTCTGTTTTGTTTGTGTATTTTGGGGAGCATGCCAATTTTATTGACCTTCTGAGGGCTCCCTTCATGAATAAATCATATCATAGGGAGCTTTGCTTAGAAAAAAGACACACAAGGAAATTCTCTGTTGCTGGCCTGAAAGCTTACAAGGAGACTGGGTGCCCCTTGAAGGCTGAAATTTGGGTGTTACGATTGAAGCAAACATTCATTTTACCTTTATTACATGCCGATAAATCCTCAGGAGACAGAACTGAGGACAAAAGTGCAATTCCCATAGCCACGCAGCCTGAAGCAAAGATCAAAATTCTTTTGGATGCAGAGCTGGTGTTGAACTAGGTGCCTGCCCAGAAAAGGCATCAGCACCATACAGACTGTGCTACAAATGCTGCATTTTCATGCGACTCCAGTCCAGCAGTTAGCCTGGGAAAGGGAGGCAGGACTGAAAGGCTGGGCAGAGGATCACAGCCTTATTGCCTAGGCAGGGGTTTGTCCTTTGCCAGCTTGTGCCTGAGGCCCCCTCAAACCATTTGCTTGCTGTCATCAGCCCTTTTTCTGGCTATAAACAGTCCTTAAGATGTGTGATCCAGATTTGGGATTGTCAAAACTCCCTTGATGATATGGTATGTCCATATATTAGGGATATTTGATCCAGAGAAGAAATGGATAGAAGAAAGGGAGCAGGGAGATATTTGAATCACTGTGAAGAAAAAAGCTGGTAATCCTGTTTTTCTCCTAAATGTCTGATTCCTTATTCCCTGTATATACTCCTCTTGTGTAGTGCCTTTGCAGATAAGCCCAGACCCGTTCCTGACATTGTCAGCCTTGCATCTTCCCACCCCTCCACTCCTATTCCCCCTCCAGCATCCCCTTTTTTGAGCTTCACCACTGGAATCCTCTTGCAAGGCTGGGGCAGGTTCAGGGTGTTTGACGACTCAGTTTCCATGGCAGCCGGGCTCCCCTGCTCCCAGACAGCCGCTTAGGAGGAGAAGGGAAGGAGAGCAAGGGAAAGTCATTAAATATGCCAATTAGTATGCAGGGCCAGGCAGTGGTGGCAGCAGTAGGGGTTCCCAGGCTGTGGAGCAGGGGAAGAGGGCTGCAGCAGGCGAGAGCTGAAGGGCTGCTGTCCGTGGCTGAACAAGCAGAGTCCTACACCGGACACACACCCTCTCTCTTACATATGAGCTTTCCTCATCATTCCCACCCCACAAGATAAATGGGATGTGAAAATAGAGGAAGTCGGTAACAGGGACAAAAATTATACATTCTGAAATGACCAGCCAGATCTCATGGTGACATTCAGCTGGAGGACTGCAGAGAAGGGAAGGAGTAAGGGAACTTAACTTGAAGACTTGATATTTTCTCTGCTGCCTCAGCTTGTAGCCCATGGCAGAATGGGATTACGGAAAAGATGCAGCTTGGAGAGCAGGGTATATTTTTATAGGAGCAGACAACAGGGGTCTGCTAGGTTGTACTTACTATGCCAAGCAATATGCTGCCCCCTCCTGTAGAGCATCCACTTTCTTATGAGATTGGTATTTTTATTCATTTCTTGGCCTAGTCCAGTGGGTTTTAAAAAAAATTCTCTATTCTGTTAAATGGTTGCAACATTTTGTCCTGGGTGACAATACTTCAGCAAAGCTGCCTCTTACTGAAATTTCATGCAGCTGTGCAGGATCTGTAAATGTTCTGTGATGGTTCTGAATAAACAGGACAATGTAACAGTCCATCATGGTTTAATCCCAGTGAGCAACTAATTACCACACAGCCCCTTGCTGACTCCCCACCTCGGTTGGGATGGGAGGGAGAATCAGAAAAAAGTAAGACTTGTGGGTTGAGATAAGAACAGCTTAAAAATTGTCATAAACTAAAATATTATAATAATTATTATTTTAGCATTTATATATTTAATAATAATGTTATTAATGGAAAGGGGAGGGGCAAAGAATAAAACCCAAGAAAAGAGTGATGCACAATACAATTGCTCAGCACCTGCCAACCAATGCCCAGCCCATCCCACAGCAGTGATTGGTGGCACCCAATGAACTCCTCCCAATTTATACAGTGGGCATGATGTTCTATGGTATGGAATATCCCTCTGGGCAGTTTGGGTCAGCTGTCCTGCTAGGGCTCCCTCCTGGCTTTTTGTGCACCTGCTGGCTGGCAGAGCACGGGAAACTGGAAAGCCTTTGGCTTAGGGTGAACACTATTGAGCAGCAACTGAAACCTCAGTGTTTTATCAACATTATTCTCATACAAAATCCAAAACACAGCCCTGTACCAGCTAGTAAGAAGAAAATTAACTCTATCACAGCTGAAACCAAGACACAGGGAGAGATTATTAGATGGATTAGTTCTGTTGTGATACAGCAATACTACAATATTTAATATCTAAAAGGAGAGCATTCTAAGTATCTTAATGGGACATTGATTAGTAGTAGTTCAGATTTTTATTTTTTTAACAACTCATGATCACTTTCTACCATCATTTCACTTTCCATGGAAAGAGTCTGCCTAGAGAAACATTAGAAGGATTTGCTTATTAATTAATGATTTTGTTGTTGCTTGTTTCTGTTTAGGCTGTAAGATAATACATTCACTTCTCAACATAGTTTTGTTCCCTATAGAATGTTTTAGTGCTTTATCTGGGATCCAGTTGTTTTAAGACATGTTTTATTGATCTTGTGTGAAACTTTGTTTATTTTTTTTTCTGTGAATATCCGTAAAATGTACCTTTTCTCAGTGCAGATCTCAAGTATGTGAGTTGTATATGGAGCAGTTTCAAGCAGCAGAAGTATTCCTTCTGGATAATGAAAATAATTTAGAGACCAGTGATTCTACATTAAGCCACAAATCATGCCTCTGCCAACATTTCACTCTGCCAAGCTACCCAAGGCTCGAAACACACTGGGAATCCCCTGAATATTGCACATCCACATATTCAAAGGGGTGGCACTGTGTGCAGGAAGCTGCCCTTCAAAAGCATAATAGTCCCTTCCACCTCCCAGCCCTCCAGCAGCAGCCTCTACTGAGATTCTTAGCAGACCTTTGTAGCTCTTTGCTTCATTTTCTTAACCCATTTAGAGGACGCACAGTATCAAAAAGCATGCTGCAGAATGTGTGACCTAAATTGAGCATCAGACACATTTTATTTTAAATTATCTGAGTAATTTTTGGTTTACATTTTCATTCAAACTGAAACCTTTTGGGAGCCTCTGGCTGCTGAGTTTTGTTGGGAAACACCGGCATTTTTAATTTTAAAATTTTTTTGTTGTGCTCAAAATTAGAACAAAATATTCAGTACTTTTGCCTCATACAGAACCAAAGGTATTTCAAAACATCAGTATTCTCACAAAGACAAGAACCTCTTCTTCTGACCACCATAGTTTCACTGAGTAGAATAGTAAGAGTACCATAAGTAGCCTAGGTAAAATTTCATTTAAATCAGTTTGAATGTGTTGTGAAAGACATTCTTAAGGGGAGACTTTCTCAGATCAAAAGTACAGAGAGAACTTTTCTGTTGCCTTGTTGACTTCTTATTCTGCTTATCCCATATCCTAAGCTGCTTCTGATTCTTTTGAATCACAATGTATTAACATAACAGTCAAAACTTACTGTGATTCTCCTGTCCGTCAGTCCTTAGACTAAATATAACAATCTCTTCCTTTACAGAGATTAATTCTTCTCTCTTCTTCTTTATATCAGCAAAACAAACCAAAAAGATCTAGGGCTTGGTTGCACATAGGCTGCTTCCGGATACCATTGCACTATAGAAAAAGATTTTCCATTACTTCAGAATAGTAAAAGAAGATTGAATTCTAGAACCAGCATCCCAACTCATGCTTATACATGCAGTTCTAGCTTTCATTTAAGTTACGGCATTTTTCTCTTTCTCTGCATAAACAGTGCCTGTAACTATGATAATTAAAATTAACAAGGATAATATAGTGTTAACATAAAATATTAATTTTTAAATACATTTAAATCTTCCAAATAATAATGATAAAATTTTTCATTATTATATAATGTTAAAGTTAATTATTCTGCAGATGAATTTGTGGCAAATACACTGTAGTGATTGGTATGCATCCCAGTGCTAAAAATCAGCAGAAGATGAATAGTATTTCTTCCATTGCTCTCCATCTGAGAGCATCACGAGCAACTTACATGACATAGCCTTAAATCCCATAGAGATACAATTTCACCCTTGGTGCTAAGGCATGATAACAGAATGCAAGCCTTTGACACAAGTAATAAAGATATTTACAGATGCCTAACTTGCCAGTTGTGTATTTCAACTCAGGCTCCTAAGGGAACTGGGACATGGACAGTAATGGAAAAGGCTTTTTGGCCCAGTGTTGGACATTGCAGAGGAAATTCCTGGTTCAAATGTAGAATAACTAAAAGCTATACTTCTCCTGCAACACAGAATGCAAATGTACTTACTGTTTTGGAGAAAACAATGATGTCTGTTCCTATGACAGAGACCTGCAGAAATCTGGGGCCAGTCTGCATGCTATGAATCTTTTCCCAAAGCTCTGCCTGAGTTTCACCTAGAGAGAGCCCACCTGCTGGTGGTGACAGCTGAAAAGCCTAGGGCTTTTTGCACGGCTGCTCACAACCCATGAAATCCATCAGGAGCCAGTGCCAATTGCCTTGTCTCTGCTTACCCTCTGTGCTCTTCCCATTCCCTTTTCTGTTCTACTGATACATCCTCTTTTCTGTTCTGCTGATACTCATCTTGATTCCTTTCCCTACTCCCCAGAGCTAGGGTGCCATGTTGTTGCTTCATTTTGTAGCTGCTTCTTCATTGAAGTGCTCCTGCTGAGCACAAAGAGGCCCTTATTTGAGCAAGTGCATCAGGGGGGAGTGACCTATATTAGGTTCATTGAACAGGGAACATTCTCCCCTACTTTTGCTATAGTTAAGACAGTCGTGGAGGCAAGGATTTCCTTTTGCCATTATTGTGTTCTCCTGTCACAGGAGGACATGGAATCTGGGAAGCTGTCTGACCTTAAAGAGCAAGAAGTTGAATTGCATTTTGTCCAGGAATTGTAGTGCTTAATTCCTATTTGATTCAAGTACGTTCTATATTGGCTTGCCTATGATACTCATTGCTATCTCTTCAAAACAGGCAAGGAAAGTACATGGAACTTTATTTCTGCCTTTCAAATGTCTAACTTCCACCTGACTATTTCCACAGCTCAACAGTTCTCACAGAAAACTGGAAGCATCTCTTGCTTTCCACCAAAGATGACAAACTGACCATAACAGTGAGGTGCTTTACCAAATACACTGCAGTGCCCTATAATGCTATGTATGGATATATATACATTAACATATCAAAATTAAGTGGCATACATTTTGGGATAGAGTCTCCATGATCTTGCATTAATCCAGTTTTTTCACTATCTAGTTCAAGGTTCTCAGCATCAGAGCACCCAATCACTCATATAGCAATGAGTATCTAAATATAATACATAAAAATAATGAATATGTAAAGTGTTCAAAAGAATTGAAAAGCAACTTAAAACAGATAAATGCACACTTTAGCAACTTGGAGGACATTCATTTAAAATGTCAGTGTTCACATGTACTTGCCATACTAGCAAGGTAGTCTCCTTTGTCAGTATTAGCTACTCAGCATAAGCTCACTGATAAAATTAACTAGTCATAAAATTAACACTCTGTTCTGGAAGGCTGGAGTAATCATACAGAATAGCTTTTCACAATACAGTGGGTTTTCAGACTTAAAATTATCATGGTAGGAAGAAGATTTTACTAGGAGAAGATTATATTAGAACTTAAGTGTTGCATCTGCTTTTCATTAATAAAAATCTCTTAGCTCAGTGACTGAAGAGTCTTGAAGAAGAACTGCTATCTGGCAGAGAGGAAAGGAAAATAAAATGGGGCTGCAGCCTAAGTCTGGGGTCAAGGCTAATGGGAACACCAGAACCACCTCTGATGGATACAAGATCCAGGGATGTTTTTGATGGAAATAACTACAGAGGTTATTTAGGTGATGGCTTAATACACAGAAAGAATAAATAGATTTGCCTGGCAAGAAAACAAAGAAAATTATGTACTAAGGGCTGAAACATATAACATTTTAATAAGAACATCATTGAGTGCATGTGATAATACTCTGTGGGGATCATACTAAATATGTCCAAAGAGTAATATAAAGTATCATGACTTTAAAAGGAAATGCAGGCTTTATGGAATATTTCAGAAGCTTTCCTCTGAAGCAGATGAAAAATATTCTGAAGTACAAAGACTCGCAAACAGTATTAGGGCTATATTAACCCACTGTGATATAAAAAAATGTAACTCTGCAGCTGCTATGGTGAACCCACTTGTAATTTTTTACAAGTGACTAGAAGAAGAGTTGTTGTTGTTGTTACTATTGTTATTATGGCACTGCAAGCATGTGTAGGAGCCTCATGTAGATCAGGATTCCATTGATCCAGATATTATATGTGCAGAGGTCAAAATACTAGTTCCAGCCTAACAGAAATATTATTTGGTTTAGTAACAGATTTTCACAGAGTTTGATTTGGGAGTCCAAGCCTGAAGTATTCCTGACAGTCTAAAAAACTGGGTCTGTAGACAATCTCAGAAAACCCTCAAAAATTGAAATATGTTTTCCTAACAACATAGTACCTTCATTTCCCACTTTGCTTATTTTGAATGTCTCCAGGACTTTATGAATCTTGGCAACCCTGGCATCTGGGAAATCTGTATGTAAGATTTATATTGAAGATTATAAAGTTGACCTGCAGTTCTAATAGCAGGGATCTAAAAATTAAATTACTTGTCCTAACTACTTTGGTGTAAAATTGCAGCCTATTTTCTTTGGAAAATTAGATCTAACCTTTGAGTTCTCAGTTTTACTGCAGATCCTACTTTTATTGGAGCAGGTGAACTAAAATTACATTTCTATATTTATTTTGAAGTAATTATTGATGTCTGACAAGTAGAGGATTCCATGTGTAATCGGATTCTTATTTATCTGGAGAGGAAGATAAGCATGTATGAGGGTGGAACCACCTCAGAGCTGCATGTAAGGAGTAGCTTCAATTAGAGGAAATTAGAAATTAGAGGAAAAGGTGTAAGGAGCGCTTCCTTGGGGCACTGCAAAATATGAGGGAAAAGCAAGGAATATAGGTGTAGTTGTGTGTTTCTTTCCCACACATCTCTTCTTTGTTCACACACTACCAACATTTGGTGAAGGATGTGAGGAGTAGGTTGCACAATCTGTAGTGTGGAAATCTGTATGTCAGATCTTCAGAGAGTCCTTACCTGAAATGCAGCAGTGCTAGTGCAGAGTCCTAAATCCCTTCAAAATTTACTCTGATCTTCCTTAGTTCCCCAGGACCACCTGGTAATAAGCAAGTTAAAGAGGCTTTATATCAGAAAGCCAAACATCCACCCTGATGACATGCCATCAGTGAACGGATACACCCAGGGAAATTTGGGGGTCATTCTTAACAGACTAACAACTTCTGCCAATGCTGGCTTCTCAGGAGGTTATCCAGCTTTGTTTTACAGGCAGAAGGTAAGATGCTTCAGCACCACAGGCAGCACTTAAAGCTCAATGTTGGCGTTAAACAAATGCAGCCATGTGAATTCCAAGAATCATTGTACACACAATGCAGGATATTGTTTCCCAAATGAAAAATTACAGTGCTGAGGGTAGAGACAAGCACTGACAAGAAAAATGAAAAAAACAAAACAAAACCAAACTTAATATGAAACCAAACCCCAAATTTATGGTTCCAAGCCCTCTGCTTGTGCAATTTTTCCCTTTACACCAGTATAGGAATTTGTCCAAGAGCTATAAAATGAGTTCATCACTCCTTGGGCTACACTTTGGCTCTTGTATCCAAGAACAATATTTTAAGCATGGCTTGAGGAATAATTCAACATACGAATTTGATGAGAACAATTCAGGATTTTGCAAGCTCCATAGGAATGAGGGGTTTTTTTCCTCCAGTAATAGCAGTTACTTGTATTTTTAATGATTATGTTGCATGTTGTTTGATGGATACCTCATTTCATAGCAAATGCCTGCTTCAACTCATAGAATGATGTTGTGGCACAAGTAAGGAGACAAAAATGAGAATTCATAGAGGGAAAACAACAGAGAATTTTTTTCTGTTCTATTTTAGTGAAACATTTCTCTTGTGTTTTCCAGTTTATGTAAACAAATTATGGCCCAAAGAAAGTGTGAAGCAGAAAACATCAAGACTGCAGAAGAGAAGTAATGAGTACAAGGATCTTGTCATTGCCTTGTTTATTAGCATCAGGGGGAAGGGGGAAGAGACTGTCTTACAAAATTCAAAGAACTGGAACATCTGAGACATTTCAGCTAAAAATTGTGGTGCTCTCATGCAGTGTACATTATAAAAAATACGTTTGTGACTCACAAGAGAGAAGTAAAGCTACAAACCAAGCTCTGTTGCTCCACTCCTCTCCTGTGATGTAATTTGACATGACCGATAGAGCCAGACATGCTATGTTAACCTACAGTAAATTTGAAGAAAAATGTGTTTTTCAGTAAAATATGGGGAAAAGTTGCAATCTTTAGTAACTAAGAAATAGCTTTCAGACTTGACATTAGCAATAAGAGATTTCCCAGTGAACACAAACTGTCTTATGTGGTGTGATATTTGGCTTTCAGAGTCTGCGCTCAAGTGCCTGCAACTTGTTGATATTGACTGTGCTGTTCATCTAGCATCTCATCACATTACACCTCCAACCCCCACCTGAAAAAGCAAGAGTTTTGAATTTTAGCTGTGACACAGATTTGTAGAAGCCAGTTTTCCAGTCCATATTAAAGATTATTTTTAAAACCTCTTTAGCCCTGGTAGCCCAAACTACTTAGGATTAATATAAAAGTGGAATTTGATATATTGTAAACCACTTTGAAAATCAGAAAGGCAGTAGCTGCAATTCATTAATATTGCATTGCAAAATTGTTTTGCTGTTGACTTGGACTTGATTAGATGATCATCCTGGAGCCTGTGAGGATTTTAACATGAGTCATTCCAGCTGCTTGTCAACCGGTACTTGATATCTCTCTTCATCTGCTGGTACAACCAGCAGACACTCCAGTGTGGAAACAGTGGTAAGGTACAACGGATATAGTGGCAAGTTTTTGCAAGGACTTCAATAACAAAGAGCCTCACATGAGCTCAACATTCTGAGGTGAAAGTCACTGGAGTGTCCAGTAACTATATATGTTGTGGCATAATTTGATATGGCAAATTACGAGAATGCAGAGTGTTTTTAAAAGGAGGGGCCATCTGATTCAACAGATCTTCTCTGGCTTATCCAATCTGCTTGCTTTTTTCACTAAAATCCTGAATTCCCACGTTCAGAAATTAATGAATTCACTGAAATATACTGTTCAAAGTGTCATTCCTTCCAATTTTCCACAGCATATCTCCCTTTCTCTTAGCTTAGGCTATTGTTTGTTGTTTAGCACTAGAATACATTATCATTTTGAATAAAACGAAATTATATTTTAAAGAAATAGACTTTTTTTTTGTTCATACACACTTCATCTGTGACACCAAAAAGCTCTTATCCATTCGTTTTTAACTGCTGCAGATTTCTACTCAAGTTAACTTCCCTTCTGTGTTTCTGATAAGAGATCTTTCTTTTAATCAGAGATGTGAATCATGACACCTTCTTTACAGCATTCATCTGATCTTACATCCAGAGCACTTAATCTGCTTTTCTTAGAAGAGTAAATGGCCTGTAGTGCAATAACTACTACATTTTATTAATTATCCTGTATATTTGTCTGGCCCAAATTGATACTGTGTTGTGTAAAACACAACAGGCACCATTTCTGTATCCGTTCAACTTAACATTTTAAGATCTTTGGAAGATGCTGAATTGCAAAATGCTCTAGATCGTCGACCTATTTTAATTTCATGTGGTATCTCCCCTTCATTCCATCTTTTCACCAGAATTATATCTAGCCCTCCATAAGCATTGTTGAGAGGTTTAGTAAGGACTGCATATTGCAGTATGTGGCCCATCTATACAGAAACATAGGAATAACTTCTCCAAAATCCCTTCTAGTCCAGGATCCTGTTACTGTGAGAAACTGATAACTGTGAGACGGTATGAAAACATGCTAAGCATATATTAATGTTTTCCTCAAGTACTCTCTTAGCCTCCAGGATTCCGCAGCTCCAGAGCTTCCTGGGCCAGAGATGGTATCTTCATATTTGATAGTCCTTGTCAGATTTTATTCTTCATCAGTTTCAAAAGTTTTAATCACTTTTCAATCCCAGATAAACCTTCCACATTGGCAGTATCTCATGCCAGTGAGTTCCACAAGCAAATGTACATTAGGTGACAGGGTGCCTCTTTTTGTTCATTATGAACCTGCCATTTACACATTTTTTTGGCACCTTCTGGTTGTTGTGTTATGTGAACATCTGAGTAACTGGTTTTTCTCCATCTTCTCCATACTGCTCGTGGTTTTATAGAGGCCAATGAGAAGAATTTTGTCTCCATGACACAAAATTGACACACAATACTGAACTGATATTAAGCAGTTGAAGAGAGAATTTACAGTGTAATAAATGTTGTAGACCACGTTTCACTTTTCTGACAAAACCACTGATAGAATTAATTAAGAAGTTTAGACATAAGCCCCTTTTAATACAGATGAACCAAATCAGGGTTAAAAGTGAAAATGAAAGTATGCATTTTTAGCTATTGGCTAATAATATGCCTTATTTTATAAATCAGCAACCTCTTGCATTGGAGTGGTATGGCTTATTATGACTATGAAAATAATATATTGCTTTTCTGCAAGTAGACATGCAGGACTGATATTTGAAGAGAAGACACTGACTTTGTCTGCAAGGCCAGGGCATGAAAGAAATGAAAATAACAATTATTGATTTTTTTTTTCCCTATGCTGAGAGAAACATTTGCCAGCTTTTGTGAGGGGGAAAGAGCAGATGTTCAGCAAGAGAGGAGAGGTTTTCAGTTTTAGCAGTAAGACATGATAATTTTTGCAGAGAACATTTCTTTGCAGTTATATCATCCTGAGATGGGGAAACAAGTCAGAAGACCAAAATATAAATAGTGAAAAATACCCTAAAATGGCATTATCTTGAAAGTATACAGGATTGTTTTTAGGAGGAGGTGAACAAATTATTCAAAAGATTCAGCTTCTTTCTAGTTTGACAGACTAAGGTGTGGTTGTGTTAAAGAGATTGAATATATACCTGTCACATGGCTTTTAATTTGGACATATGCTGAACTGTGTTGCTGCACTCAAGTCTACCACCCTGAATTGCAAATGGCCTGAAAACTGCAGGACTCCGGAAAGATGCACCAGATGAGCCAGACAGGACATTGGGACAGGATCAGGGCTGAACCCCTGACAGTCATTCAGCTTCATTGGGCTAACAAAGTAAAGAGATTACTTTTATCCTCTTGGCAGAAAAAAGCATCACTAGTCTTTACAGAATATACAAAGTGCTATGACACATTACTGAAATGTCACTCTGCAGGAATCGTGGGAACACAGGAACGTGAAATGTTAATGAGGAAGTCTGTTTTCCAAGGCTATGCAATTGGTTGCTGTGCTTTTTACTGCATGAATTCAGAGTAATCTACTACTTAAAGCCAGAAATTGGGGAAAAAAAAATCAGGAAAGGGTTACATAACAGAATGCCTGCAAAAGCTGGGAATTCCATTTGATGTCCTCTCCAGGAGTCCTGGAGCCTCCCCAGACATGGTCACTGGCATTTAGGAGGAAGACTGTTCTGACTGGTCTCAGTCCTGTCCCTTGTCAGCCGCTGCAGCACCCTAGAGCTGGGTTGTGGAGCCCCAAAGCCATCCATCACCCTCAGCACCACAGCCCCTGGTGAACTTACAGTTAGACCAGGCTGCAGCTGGTAAGCATTGCAAAAGAGCAGCCAATCCCTCCTCATGGTACTCAGATGAATAAGGCATAAACCTGGTGTGAACAGATTGAGTGGTCATTTTAGCAACAGTACTGGTTGATTTGCCTGAGGGACAGAAGCTTCTGCAAGAGAGATCTTGATGGACTGGATCAATAGCTTAAGGACAGCTGCATGAGGTTCAGCAAGGCAAAGCTGGGTCACAACAACCCTATGCAGTGCTACAGGCTAGGGGAGGAGTGCTTTAAGAGCTGTTCAGCAGAAAATGACTTAGGGGTACTGGTCAACAGTCAGCTGAACATGAGCCAGCACATGCCCAGGTAGCCAAGAAGGCCAGTGACATCCAGGCCTGTATCAGACACAGTGTATTCAGCAGGACGAGGGCAGTGATTGTCCCAATGTACTGCACACTGGTGAAGCCACACCTCAAATCCTGTGTCCAGTTCTGGGCCCCTTGCTCTGAGCTACTGAAGTGTGTTCAGAGCCAGGCAACCCTGGTGAAGGGTCTGGAGCACAGGTCTTACAGGGAGCAGCTGAAGGAGCTGGGGGAATTTCGTCTAGAGAAGAAGCTGAGGGGAAAATTTATTTCTCTCTACAACTGCCTGAAAGGAAGTTGTAGTGAGCTGACAGTCATTCTTTTCTACCATTTCTCAAGCGAATGGAATGGATGAGAGGAAATGGCCTTAAATTATACCAGGGAAGGTTCAGATTAGAAAATAATTTTTATCTGAAAGAGTCGTTAGGCACTGGAATAAGCTGCCCAGAAAAGTGGCGGCGCGGAGTCACAGTCTCTGGAGGTGTTCAAGGGGTGTTACTGTACAAGGTGGCTTGTACAGAGCAATTAATTACGCTATAAATCAGAAACCCAGCTGGTTCCATAAAACCAGCCCCTGGATTGACTGACAGGAACCCAACCAAAGGTTGAAGTTTCCATACTAAGCTGCAGACATCTCACTGGCCCGGGACCTGGGCAGTGTAAAAGATCAGACTAATGAGCTATCCAGACTGGGTTTTTCAAATTGCCTATATAAAGAGGAGCTAGAGACTAAACACTCTCTGTTGCCACATGAACATCAGATGAGTGGTTGTCTTGGTCTCCGACCCACTCCCCCCTGCTTTCACAAAGTGGCATCTGGATATGTCTCTTGGGGACATGGTTTAGGGGTGACTATGGTGATGCTATGCATGAGCTAGATGATCTTTCAGGTCTCTGAAAACCTCAGTGAGTCTGTGTGATGATTCCATCTGATTATTTCTTGTGCTTTTCCTGACCTGTGGCTTGTGTCTTACCTGTGCAGCCCCACATACCCCTTGTGCCTTCCATATCTCTGTAGGTTGGTTTCCCCCAGCTCCACCCACTGTCTTCTGTTTTCAGCAGGAGTACAAGGCTTCATTTGGTTTTCTCTGTAAGAGAGCTATTCATTTTCTCACAATCATCAGATAACAGGGCCTTGGATTTCTATGGCAGATGGGCCATGAAGTTGGAATAATGAACATGTCAGGGTATAGACAGGTGTATTTTTAATTGGAAGAGGGAGAAAAAACTTAAACTATAAAATTAGAGGCCCTGCTTCAAGACTAAGACATAGCCCTTCTATAGCAGCCCTAGAAGATTAATGTTTGCAAATAGATTAAAACAATGTTCAAGGCCAACTTCTCTGGCACCTTTCAAAGTGCTAAATTAATTGAAAAGACAGTTGCTTAAAGTGGTGACCTGGCAGTTTTTCCTTAGAAGAGCTTCTTTGGAGAACATGGCAGTTCACTGATTGGGCATAGCAGTCTCCTCCCTGTAGATTGTTTGCACATTGCAGAGGCTAATTCACCAGGTTTTCTAGCCCAGTATTGCTAGTAAAAGCAGCTAATGAAAGGATATAGCTGGGCTAGGGTGCATTTGCTTTCATAAACTGGCATTTGGAAGTAAGTACTTAAGTCCATACTTCTGTAGAAGTACAATTCTAAATAAAACAGAACTATGATATTGTATGGTATTATGATGATAATGCAGCTGCTTTCAGGTAAGTATCAAGAAAATCTACTCTAATTTGTATACATAAACTGGTCATACAGCTACATTACGGATTTTAAAGTGATAGCATATTAAGTTAAAACTCTAATGCTTTTAATCCTGTCATAACTTTAGCTAGACTGAATATAAAGGTTTTATTTACATATAACTGTAGTCTGTTCAGCACAAAACCATTTGAAACGTATGTGTATCAAGCAGCACTGAAATGACAGTTTGCATGGCAGGGACTTTACACTGCAGAATGCTGGTGATGTCTGAAAGCTTTGAAATAACTTGCATTTCTTATTAAAGGATATGCTGAAGGCATCTCTTTGAAGCACTCAGAACCTTTAAACTTTGGTCAGTGAAGTCATGTTTTGATTCACTGGTGCTTCTTGGAAAAAACCTCCTAGCCTTGCTGAGAGTATGGCAACAACAGCAAAAAGGCATCCCACCTCTCTTCACTGCTGTTATGGCACAACCCTGAGTGCTTGGACTCATAAGATAAAAATCAAAAGAAGCTCTCAAAAGACCCAATTTGTTTCAGGCACCCTGCAAACAGTTGTGTCAAGTCCTAGGCTTCAGTTCAAAAAGCTCTGAAGTATGTGCTTCATTTTAGGCATACAACTAGCAGAGCCCTTAATGCTTTTCTGAGCTGAGTGAGTGCTGACTCAGTAACCACTGATTTTTAATAGAGAAGGAAACATGCATTTAGAAGAAGTACCTTTGGCCCTTGTGCTTTTGATGGAACTGAACTGAAATGCAAGGTGCTCTTAGACCATAGGAAGATGCTCAGTGTGCCATAGGAGATGATCAGTGCTGCACAGGTTATCTTGTCTTCATTGCAGTGCCATCTGTCAAGGAAACCACCTTATAATACTTTTGTTGATACTTTGAAAGGCAATAAATTCTATCTTCAAAAAGATGTTGAGGTGTTTGAAGTAACATGAATGATAGAGATGGAGAGACCTCAGGACTTCTCAATACTGGTCAAGTCCTCTGTCCAGTGAAGTCCTGTGCCTTCAGGGACAGAAATGGACACAGCTCCAGGCAAGATGATCTGGGAAGAACAGCAATGAGCCCTGTGCCTTGTGCTTACCTGTAAACCGAATTCTTGGTGTCAATACTAACAAGTCAGTCTTGCTGCAACTGCAAAGAGAGACAGTTAGGTGTGTGATGTTACAGATCAGTTCATCACAGAGTCATCATTTGGCGGCAGTTTATCACCATCACTCTAGGGATGTGTCCTTCATTTTCCTGAGTGACACTGGAAACTCAGCATAAAATCCTACCAAAAGTAGGCTGGATCTGTAGTGAAAAAACATAAGATTTGAAGAGTGGTTGGGGATTTTTTTTAAATTGCTTTTTCAAAATCTCTTAAGATGTGACAAAAAAAAGTCACATTTTTATTGTCTATAGCTTTCATTAATTTTTAAAGGAATGAGTCAAAGAAATTGCTGAACAGAACCAGTAGCAGAGGTTATATGATGAGCAGATATAAGAGCCATTTTAATATTTGATGAGACCACAAGGTTCTTATCACTAACCATCTTTTAATGGCACTTGCCCTTTGAATGGGTTTTTGTGGCTGCATGTTTCTGAAGAACTTTTTTGTCTTTCTAATGAAATACCTCTCAAGACTGGCTTAAAGCTGGTGGTGGTTCAGAAGTGTTGAGTTGTCATGTCAGTTTAGGTTATGATGAGGTGGGAAACTGAATGTTTGGTTGCATCTCAGCATGTTGGTGTGTTCAAACTCTCCACATCATTGAGAGGCCTCTCAAAGTTGATGAAAAATACCAAAGCACAGAGCCTTACAACCAGTCTGTCTGCCAGAGAGATGAACTGTTAACATAGAGACAAATGGGCCAAATTGGAAAAAGCACTTAAAAATGTGTATCCATTCTCTATCAATGCATTGCACAGCAACTGGGTCCCTTTTTAAATGGCTCAGACACCTGTGCATAGCAACCTGAATGGAGTCAGAAGTACATTCACAGCGTAGCCAGGAACTGAAATTGGGAGCCCTGCTGGTCATTCAACAACCTGCTAAGTAATATTCCTTCATCAGTCACACACATCCCATGTGGAGAGAGCAGAAAAAGGGCCTCATAATAAACTAAGTCTGTGAAAATTTTAGCATGACTTTCTGTTTCTATGAAATCAGTAGTGAATGTGGACTTGTGGTGATGCATAGAACAGGACTGAGCTCTCACATCCGTAGCTGTGTTTGGTGTGGTGTGCTAACACTGAATTGTTGACAAATAACTGGTAATGGATATTCCGTGTGATTTAGAAATAATGTTAACCCTGACTGTTGGGTTTTTCTTCCATTTGCTGTTTGAACATCAGAACAAGGAGGCCATTATTTATAACAACACGTCACATCCCAAAAGGAAAAATTATATTTTGAATCGACAGAATCCTGAAAGTGTAAATGTGGTTTCATAACTAAACATATTTTCAGAAAGGAAAATGAATTAATCAAGACTAAGATGTCCTTGAAAAAGCTTTCCTTTTTTTTTTTTTTAATCTTCCTTGGAAATATTCTCAGCTCTCATGGTACAAAAGTAACTAGTATATCTGTATATCCATATCACAGTATCTCAGCAGTTACACTGTTTAAAAATTACTTAAATAGATTTCTTTATTGATGTGTCCAACTAGAATAGGACATGCTAGGAACAATAAATTGTTTAGAAATAAAAGACTTTTAAAAATTTAAATTAAGGTTAGGAAACCTAAGTCTAAAGAAGTTGAGTTTTCTGGGGAAAGTTAAAAATGTTGTGAAAGGTTTCAGAAAGGCATTAATTTCAGTGAAGGTCCCATTCAACAGGAGTTGATTTGGGGTAGGAATCTGTATCTTACAAGTTGCTTATTATCAAGAGAATATATCCAAAGGACTGATTTTTTTTTTTAATGGACAGGGTAGTTAACATGGAACAAAATAATTTGATGCATTAACTGTGGAACTCAACAACAGAAAATAGCTTTGCTGTAATTCAGTCAAAATTAGGATATTCAGCCATACACTTCCAAACATACCATTTCATACAGTCAGACCACTGTGTCTTCATGTATTTCAGTTGATGTTGCTGAGTTTCTAGGAGAATCATCTGTCCAGATTTCATTTAATTAATCTTTTTTAGTTTATTTAGTGTTAGAGAACCTTATTCAAAGTTGGTTGGTAGTATAATATGGAGTTTCCTGTTCCTTAGGTAGGGTATGCCAAGTAAACGTTAAAGATTAATTTGGACTTCAGAAACAACATGTTTTGAGATTTTTGTTGAGGAATGTATTGTGTGGTACTGATTGTTCCTGGGGAGAGGAGTTCGAACCATGAAGCCACCATTCTTCAAAGCTCCTCAAAGTGAATGTTACCAAATGGGAAAAAAATAAACCATGGATTCTCTATGTTTAATGTCTTCAGACTGCCTTGTGAGGGTCTGAAAAAACTATTTCTAACTCTTTTATTTGTTTTTCTCAGGTTGGGGGTCACACCATGCTGCCCATTCGTTGGATGCCTCCAGAGAGTATAATGTACAGGAAGTTCACCACAGAAAGCGATGTCTGGAGCCTGGGGGTTGTATTATGGGAAATCTTTACTTATGGCAAACAGCCATGGTATCAGCTCTCAAACAATGAGGTGTGTGTAATATATTCTCAAATTGGATTGGGAAAGCAACAAATTTATTTCTTAAAGGTCAACACTTATATATGGCATTTATTGTGTTGTCATGAACCATATGGTTCAATTTCTTCTTTTTCACCCTTTTCTCCCCTGAATGGATGGAAGGTGTTCAAGAAGAACTGGAACAGATGGAATTTAATTTTTTCCTTTGCATAGCATAAAGTCTGCTCTGGGTAGACCATAAGAAAATGAAAAGGACCTTAGTTATCTCCTGAACAGACACACCATACATGGTACTGCTTCAGAGCGGTTGCCCATAACCACAGACAGATTAGATTGAAGCAATCAAGATATCTCTTGATTTCTAGGCAGTCACAAGTATCCCCCTTCCAGAGATTAGCCAGAGTGATACTCATAAGTTTGCAGAGGGTAGAGAGAAGGAGAGGCATTGATGTTCTGTGAGCAGGTTGAAAATTTACCCTCCCTCCAAGATAGTAGTTGGGTAGAGAGAGAAATCATGGGATTAATTCCCAGCTCCAATTTCCTTATGTGTGGAGTAGACAATGTGGGTAAACTTAACATGAGTGAAGTTACTGCTCTTTGATCGCTTACATTACAGTGAATTTTCCAGATCGCATACTGCTGCTCATTCATCTGCCTAGAAAAGCAGTCCTTTCCAGAGATGGCTGCATGGCAGCCACCAGTGAGGCTGTGGTTAAAGTTAACTCTTCCATGGGTGAGCTCTATGTAGCTGGCACAGCTGTGCTGATCCTTTGCTTGTGATTTCTCATAGGTGATTGAGTGCATCACTCAGGGCCGAGTCCTGCAGCGACCTCGCACGTGCCCAAAGGAAGTGTATGACTTGATGCTGGGCTGTTGGCAGCGGGAGCCTCACATGAGGCTCAACATCAAAGAAATCCACTCCCTCCTTCAGAACTTGGCCAAGGCATCTCCAGTCTACTTGGATATTTTAGGCTAAAGTCTCCTAGCATTTCTTCTTCTGGGCTGCGGGAATGAATGTGTTCAACTGCCGCTGAACTACATTAAAATATGTTCTTAACTTTGACAGTATTAATGACAAAGTTGCGGAGAAGCTTTCAAAGGGCAAGCAATGTGCACTTCTCCATCTGTAGACACAGTATTGACTTTTTAGACATTAACAAGACGTATCTTCTCTCTTTCTCTCAGTTTCTATCTTTTTTTTCCTTCTCTCCTGTCTTTCTAATCAATTTGGCTTCTGCATTATTGTAACTCTGCATAGACAAAGGCCTTAAAAACCCAATCTGTTATATCAGCAGACTCTTCAGTTTGCCCACCACAACTAACAATGCCTTGTTGTATTCATGCCTTTGATGTGGATGAAAAAAGGGAAAAATATATTTGACTAAAACTTTGTGATTTCTGCTGTATAGCTACTGGGAGTTTCTATGGATTCACCTCATTTTTTTTGCTTCAGCCTTTGGGTGGAAAAAGAAGACTGGTGTTCTCTACATGAAGAATGTTCTTTGCAGAGATAAAGCCAGATAGAAAGAAGTCACTCTTGTGTGATACACTATATGGAGGACCTTGGGAAGTCAGGTGGCATCTAACCCTACAAGAAAACACTGAAGTGATTTGATGGAAGACAAAAGGGGTCTAGCTATTTCCCTGAAGAGTCTTTCTGAGGACTAAAGGGATTGCTTAAGGAGGTGCTCTGCCAGCACCATTCATTGCCAGAATCAAGTAAAACAAAAAAAGATGCTGCCTGCACTGCACGCAATTGTGTTACAACATGATAAACTAAACACATGCCCTTTTTTGTCTTCTGGTAGGATATTGTCATGCCACTGCTGTAAAAATGTTCTCCAGCTAGTCTTTTTTAGTAAAGGCTGAAGCTAGATTTAGTTACATACAATATTAATTTCAAGATCACATGTTGAAACTAACGATTTTGATAGAACAAACTATAAATGCTGAGGCAGGTGTATCTTATGCTGTGCTTGTCCAGCAGCATATTCCTTCCTTCCTCAATCTTTTTTTTTTCTTTTTTTAACCATGCAAGCAAAACTGTGCATGGTCTTTGTCGATTAATGCCCTTTGTGCAGAAACAATCACTCATCTTGTAGTACACCCTAGTAGGCATAGCAAACTCATAATGATATAACCTATATTTCATTAGAAGGGGCTAATGGAGGACATTAGCTATGTTAAAATGCCTTTACAATGTTATAGATATTATAGGCTGATATAACATGAATAATCTAAAGCATGGAGATCACTGGTTATGTTTGAGACATAGCAGGGGATAAAGATCTCTAGAGAAAACAAATTACTCTGTGGTTATGGCTTGCTATTCAGAGTGCAAAGATTCTGACCTCAGCGTCATTTTTGTATTGGTACTATTGCTGTCATAACCAACATACACACTTTATTAAATAATTTATTTTTGGTTGGATTGGCATTGTATGTGTATAACATTTGCATGGCCACTTGTGTTGATGACCGCTGCATGGGCATACATGTTGTTTTTCAAACTAGAAGTTGACAATTTGAAATTTAGAGCTAGGATTATTTTTAATATGAATTCTTACAAATTAAAACCTACCTTACCTATTCCTCAAGACTTCTGCCTCCCTCTGTGAGGGGGCGTTATTGCAAAAAAGTGATCTTTCTTTCCATTTTCTCTTTTTATTATTTCTTATTGATATGAGCCAGATCAAAATAGTCCATCTTCGTGTTGGGGATATTTTATTTAATAAATTAAGCATTTTATTTTTGTAAGTGTTCCCATAGCACATTTAATATATAATTTGCTTGCATGTATTATTTATTGAGGCACTTTAAGTTTCTCCTTCAGAAGCTTTTAGAGCTAGCTTGTAAAAATTCTGAATATTTTCAGAAGAAAATAGTTCACTGGACACTGATGAAGTTTTACCCTTCTCAATGTCATTGAAAAGGCAGCATTACAAATAAACATGACAGTGTAACTATAAAGCCATACTCAGTATTTCTTTAATAAACTAGATGTTATTTCTTAACTGCTATTGAACTGGAAACACATAAAAAGCCAGAGGAAGATTCCTACGAAATGGGCCTTAAGATTTTATCTAGACTGTCTTGGAAGTTCTCACAGAAAACTAGAAAAAGACTGAGCATCCAGTAAAACCCATTCTCTTGAGAAAATGAATGTTATATTTTAAAGGAATTTGAAATTGATCTTCAAAATCAATGGAAGTGGAAAAGAAAGATATCAGAGTCCTCTTACTGTGCAGTGGGAAGACGGTGCAGTTGGTGGAGGGGGCTGCTAAGTTTCTACCTGCATATTCTTAGTTTCTTCTGAGGTGAAGAAAAAGGCATCTGAGATGATGCTTTTACTGTAGAAGAGTCTCCAGCCCAAAAGCAAGCAGGTGTGTTTTGCAAGCACTGAAAGAATGTATACCAAAAAATAACCACAAGACCCTGAAAATGTATTTAGTGGCATCTTCTTTTTGATTTACTAGTGAGACTTTTAGAGTAATTTCAGAAAATGAATAGTATTAAAATGCGTTGTGCAATAACATAGCTGTTTGTTAAATTTCTAAAGGACCAAATGTTCTACAGAGCCACCACCTATAACCTTGACCTATATCGTTAATGTTCTTGATAGTACATAAAATGTATAATCACAGTAGAAAAGCTGTAAACTGTAGCTATACATAGTTTGCGTTTGTTCATGACAAGGTGGGTAAGTGTAGCAGAGTGAGCAGAGAAGAGGAAGAAATATGTTCAAATCATAATGAAGGCTGAGTATATGTGCATATTCATCATGCTTGCACTGTCAGTTAAATTGTGTACACTAAGTATGACAATCAGGCTCATTTAAAAAGTCTTTCTGGACTGTGCTATGAACTGACCATATATATATATATAATATATGTGTGTTTGCATATGGCATATATATATATACACACACATAGCATATACATGTATGCCTATGTCTGTTGTATTTTACTTATATATGTGCAGACATGCATGCACATTATGTATGGGCTGTGTGTATATGTATAAATTTACATACACCTATGTTATTACAAATTATGATTAGAGTGCTATTAATAAATTGAAAACATCTGCTGAATAACCAAATTTTTTTCTTTTGATATTTCTTTTTCTATATTTGTAAGATTCAATTTTCTAACTGGTGTGCAGCAGAGGCAGTGCTAGAATGCCAGAGATTTAACAACGAGCACTTTTCTTCCCCAGATGATTGCATAAAAACATTTCTTCCACTCCCATCTCACTTGTTGATTTCTCACAATGAAATTAACAGATAAGCTTCCAAGCTCAGAAAACAGAGTTAGTTTTACTGTCATTTCTGGGTTTGTGCTCCTGTTGTTTTATTGTTCTAGCACAACAGTGCAGCTCCATTAGCATTTTATACTTGCCTGCAGTAACAAAATAATTCCAAGAATGAGCTGGACTATTCACACTGCAACATGACTTGGAGAACAACGAGAATGCTGACATTCAGGAGTAATAACAGTAGCATTCGTCGCACTCTGTCCTTCACTCTCAATAGATCTGCAGAACTCAGAACTGGCTGTGGAGAAAGACACTTGTAAAGCAACAGCATCCCATGATGCCTGATGGAGCGTACACTTTTAAAAGGACTGCATTCATTTTGACCTGTAAAACAACATATCTATATATTGTCTACAGGTTAATAAGTAACTGCTTATTTTTTATCTTGTTCTTTTTTTGTTTCTTGCTCTTTTTTATTGCTTTATTTCCTTCTTTCTCTTTTCCTGTCTTCCCTTCTTCTTTCCTTCTCTTATATTTCTTTCTTTCTTTTCCTCTCTTTCTCTCTCTGTCTGTACCCTCTCACCTTTGGAAGAGATTGTGGTTGATGTAGACTTTACAAAACACTTCGAAAAGAAATTAAATAACCCAAAATACTAAGGTATAATGTATATGTGCTAGAACAAGTCCACATTTGGGTTGTTGTGGCCTGTAACCAAATTTCAAATACTGCTATAAAATGTGGGGGAGGGGAGAAGGGAGGGACTGGAGAGGAAGTTGGGTTGGGATTGCTAAAGAGAGATGAAGGTTTCAATAGCACAGGAAGTTGTATTTTCTTGTTGTGAGGGCTGGAATAAACCACTGCTGCTTGAATAAGAGGTCCTTTAGAGCCTTAGTTAAAACACCTTTATTTGGGCAGGGTGAGGGGATGTGTTGTTCATCACAAATATGAAGCAAAAAAAGAAAAAAGTCTACATGTTGCAGAGAAAACACTGTGAAATTCACAATAGCAACCAAGTGACTATTTTGCCATCTTTTAAACATATGTCTCAGGAGAAGAAATGGGAAATGATGGGTGTGTTATTTTTCCGTCTATGCATTCTGCACAAGGTCTGTGGGGATTGTTTGTTTGCTTGTAGAAGGTTCTGAGTGATGACTGGCTGATGTTTTATAAACACTGAATATTTGAGCAAGGATTATGGAAGCTGCTAGTAAGTGAGTGAGGCCATTGATTGGAATACATGAGAAAACAGAACAAATCAAATCTACCCAGAGGCCTAATTCTTGCAGCTTATATGTATCTTTCTGTAACTTATAGAAAAGCACCTAAGAATGTTTTATATACAAATAATTTAATTTAACATTTATGTTTATTTGAATCACCAATAGAGAGAGAATCAATTAATTATGAAATATTTGTCCCAGCCCTTCTCTCCACCTATACTTTATGTATATATATATTTCTAGATATCACTCTGTTTGTCACTTTAGGTAAAGAGGAAGATATCTACATACAAATCTAAATCTCTATATTGTCACCAAATTGTGACCTGGTGTGTAGAGCTATCTTTCTCCTTCCTTCTTTTCCTTTTTTAAAAAATTTATTTAATGTGATGTCTCTGTGGAAATATTTAGTGGTTCTTGTTTTGCAGTTTGTTACAAGTAGTCATTGCTTTAAAACTTTCATTGCATCTTGGCTGATTTCAAAGTGATGCCTAGGTATCAGTGTTAAAAGTTTTGTTTGTGAATCATGTGACCAGCTTCTCTCAACATGACATGGAAAGTCTCTTGTATTACAGTGTATTTAATAAAAATGATGTCTTACAATAAACAATGTCATCCAAAAGAAAGATAAAATTATTACTTTAGAACACTAAAAATTTTATGTAGTGTTGTGTGTTGTTTTCTGTTGTTTGAATGCCTTTGTTTACCTCTATTCTTTTTAGGATGAAATTAAGGAAAAGTTTGGTACGCTTAGAAGCACGGCAGGTTAACACTTTAAAACTATGAAACAAAAGCAGGTCGCTGAACTCGTAGTTTGTGGAAGAGTTGACCAAAATTAATAGGACAAAGGAATGGCCAACCTCATGGCAGACTCATTTTTTTAGTCTTTGGTATCCAAAGGAAGATCCTGTTTGAATTTTTGTTCATTTGGGAAGCTGGCAGCAAACATCTGCTTATCTTCTAGCAGAAGCAGGCCTTCACGTATTTTCTGGCACTTTCCTAAAAGTGTACCTTAAACTACAGCCCTGTTAAAAATGTAGGGTATTTTTTTTTAACCCATGTCTGTTTACTATGAATATATTGTGAACAAATATAGCATTAAATCCATGTCCTTGATTAAGATTCAGAACATGGACATTCAAAGGAAGGGTCAGCAACTGTATTAGCGATCCATCCACAATCTGTTGATCTCAGCCAAGCCTTCAAGGTCAGAGTAAAACAATACAAGAGCCACTTTATGAATGTATGTGCTTCCTTCTGCCAAGAGAACTCTTCAAGATTAGATGAGCTGGCTATAAGCGTTCAAAAGGTCAGAGGAAAATAATCCACTGAGAAGAAGCCTCAGGATGCAATTTGTCCAAAACTGAAAATATCATTAAAACACACTAAAAAATTTTGTTGACAGTTCATGTTCATGCAGTGGCTTAGAAGTGCTTTAACTGCTTTCATGGTAAAATCCTGATGCCTTCTGGATTTGGTGGGTTTTTGCTATCCCAAAATTAAACACCGCTCCACAGGCAACTGGTTGTGATAAAGTCTGTTTGGCAGCAGTGAGAGCTTTGGAAACCCCCAGCATTGCCCTGCAGTCCCATCAGCATTGGTGCAACAGCCTGCACACACTCCACCCCCGTTCCCCTTCCCCAGGGATTTTTAAGGCTAGGGGCATGTAGCTGCAGCATGGACAGGACATTACCACTCCTCATGGTGGCTTTGCACCAAAGACAAAGCCAGCCAGACGAGCGAGCAGGGCCCATGGAGTGCAGTGGTACACTCAGAATTTTTGCAGCATTACAGCAGGCAGGTGGGTACCGCTCCTGCGCAGCTCAGCCTACCCAGACTCCAGTTTAAGTTTCCTCTCCCCAGCAACCATCCTGCTTACCCACTGCTCTTTTGAGCTCAATCACAGATGGACCCTTGGGCAGGCAAAAAGTGTTGAAACATTTGCTCATCACTTGGTCACTTGAGGGAGAAGAGTTTTGTATCTTCTGCCTTTCCCACCTTTCCCACTGGGCACATATGGCCCTGCAGCATGCACTATGTAACAGAGCAGAGGTTCAGTTAAAGCAGTGACTGGTGCCATTTTTGTTGCCTTTGGTTCACTGCAATGGTAAGGGTAAAGATGTTAGTTCAGGTTGCACAAGAGGCTTGTGAAAGACTAATGAGTCTGATGAGCTCCTGAAGCCTGTCAGAGCTTAGTAGTCTGTTTAAGATCACTCATGCACAGCTCAACAATATCATTCCATGGCTTCACAGCATCTGAAGATCTCTTCAGCTTACCAGTGCCTACCTCCTGCATAAAATCCACAGAGAGCTGTGAAACACTAAACAGGCCAGCAAGGAATATGCAACACAAGTCCTGCACCTGCTACTGCTAAGTCTCAACAAACTTCCACAACTGATTTCATAGTGAAGAATTCTTTGCACTAAATAATTCATATAACTTGAAAATCATCTTGATCATTGTATTGCTTTAAAGGTGATTCACAGTGCCTCTTAATTGTTCCCATTGGTGTTTTTAATGGCTATAATAATTTCCTTTTTAAACTGTGAGAAAGCTTATGTTTAAAAAAAAGACATGGCCCTATAAAGGACAAAAAACCCAAAACATCTTGGATCTACTCAGAACAGGGTAGGCAGACTCTACTTAACCAGCTCCCAGGTTTGCTTACCAAAGCATCTTATTAATATTTTTCATAAACCATTGGTTCTGCCAGAAAATATTTCATGCAAGAAAGAAAAATATTTGAAGTAAACATCTGAAAAATTACCCAACTAATTTCTATGCTAAGAGCCCCATGCTTCAACGTCTTAAGCACAGATTGACATGCAAAACAGACATAGAGTTTCTTCAGCAATTCATGGTTTTTGAGCCATGTTGGAAGATTTTAGGGCTTGGGTCTATTTTTATCAGTGATGCAGTGAAGAATACTAGTAAAAAAGGCCACAAGCAAAACAGTGTAGTGGAAAACAAATGTTTTACTTTCTTGAACTGATAATCACATCATGCAAATAAATTTACTGTAACAAGGAATAACAATTTGAATTAAAGAGCATGTGCTCTTTCTGGCTGGGATCTGTATTAAATAGAATGCAAGGAAAAAGAGATGGATAAGGAAGATCAGAGAGTAGAGTATAAAATGAGATGGATACGGAAGATTAGAGAGTAAGAGTATAAAATATGCTGTAAAAATTAGACCTGTAGCTTTGCCGTCCATGTGTCTGACCTTAAAGACAAATAAAACTGATACTCGGAAAATTATTTTCACATATTTTGAGCACTTCCAACATGGAAGAAGATGTTTCTAGGCCTAGCAGTTCTTTGGTGTGATACAATGACTGCTAGTGTCATGGAAAGTCCAGATCTGTCACAATTAACCTGATTTTTGTCTTTGGTTTTTGGGTTTTTTTTCCCTAAACAGTTAATTTAAATACATAAAAAGTAATACTGCTATTCAGTGTGTTGCAACATGGGCAGAGCTGACTGCTGGTTCATTAACCTGAGTTCTCCAGTTAGCCCAGTTAGGAACAGTTGGGAATGGCTAAGTAATTTATTGATGATTAGCAGGAGTGGGAGTATTGATTTCCACCAGTAACTCCCAGAGTAGGCTCCTGTTCAGGTTAACCCAGCTCCTTCTTTAGAAAGCTGAGGCTGCACAAGTAATAACAAGGCGTTCATCACCTTCTCCTTCACAGTCTGAAATGAATTTACAACTGGTTAATGATAGCTGATCAAAGGGGAAAAATTTCCTCTCTTGGCCACTTTTCTATTGCCCTTTTACCCAGTACTACCAGCCCTAGACCTGTGTAATTTTTAAATTGAATCTCTTTTCTTCCCCAGCTTGATTTGGCAGGTCAGAACATCCCAATCTGGCAGAGGTGATCAATTTCACCCTTGAAGCAGACAGTTCTTTGCTAACTGGTTTTTGCACATGTAAGTGTCCTCTAATTTCTGAGCCCTGCAGAGACAGCAGATGCTCTCAATATGACAGCAGGTGAACAGTATGTTTTACCCATGCAAGAGAGAGGAGAAAAAACACAGAAATGGGAGCCAGCACAGCCTACAAAGCTGACAGAAGCTGAACCTGTGGTCTTCAGACCCCAAGTAGTGCTGAGAGGCCTGGGGTATCTACTGAGAAGCAACATGGGAATATCTCTTCTCAGCACACTTGTGTCTTATGGCCCAACACAGATGTTTCTCCTTCTCATCATGCCCCACAGTACATCAGGGATAGACCAGCACAGCTGCCCCCACAGAGGAGAGCACTTGCCTTGGCCCTCAGCCTTATGCGACTTTTGGGCACAGTCCTGGCAAAAAGATGTCCCTGTCCTCAATTGTCTGAACTGATTTGGCTTGTGCATGTTCACATCCTGATAGAGGTGACAGACATGATTCCTTTCCACTAGCAAACTCTAGGTGAACTGCTAACAATGGGCCTCCTTTTCTTCTGCAGTGAATTGGGACAGCCCCATGGTATCCTTGCGGAAGTGGTGTGGTGTATCTCCAGCATGAGCAGGGCGCATGTGATTGTGGTCAGCTTGAAGCCTGTAATACTCCTTGACTCTTTCCAGCAGCCTCTGTATCAGCTGAGGACTCGTATACTGGAGAGGAGGAAGGAGGCAGCACACTTCCACTGAGGTGTGCAAAGGACTAAGTGTGCGATGGTCTTGGCCTTAGGTGAGTGGGAAACTATGCTAATCTATGATGAGAGGCTCCTGTCATTCTGTTCATCAAAAACACTGCACACAGCTGTCCACACTCCCACATTCATCCACTGCCATGGTGTCAAAGCACCCAGTCACCAGTGAGAGAGGTGCAGCACTCCCTGTCTTGGCATGCACGGACTGCTGCTTGTGACAAGGGGTGCGTGACCTCAGGAGTACACCCTCAGAACATGCTGGCTGGGAGGTACCACTCACTGCCACTCAGGCAATTTGATGTTGTTTGCTGTGCAGTGAGCTGATGACTGCCTTTGTCACTGCATCTTGGTCTTTGCCGTTTTTTGGGTGCCCTGTGCAGCTGCTTGAGGTCAGCTAGAAGTGAACTGGATGACTCCCAGACGAGCCAGAAGGGGACATCTCTCTGCAAGACATTGTCTAACTTCACCCTGGCATGGCAACTGATAAATCCTTCAGTAGCATAATGTAGTATCTGTCCTGGTTTTATTGCATCCATTAAATCTATGAACAAAGGGAGACCCAATAAGGCTTGTCCTCGAGATGAATCATTCCCTGGAAACACATCATGTTTGACTCAGTTTCTCATCCTGGTGACCAGCTGGATGGCAGTAGCGATATTTGCACCTGTGTGGCTCACCACTGTGGGGGAAATGCCTGCTCAGCCAGGTGTTTTCTCATGACTCTTGCTGAGGCTGGTTTTCAGAGCCAGACATCAGAATAAAGAGAAATCCACTGACAGGGCCCTGGCCAGAGTGGTGCCAGGTGGGCAGAGGAGCAGTGCTGCACTCCTCATGCAAGCCACTACTTTTGCTCCAGCTGATCATTGTTTCTAAAGAGTCTTTTTATTCATTGAGCGATTTTTTTAAGCTGTTGAGTTAGTCTATTAAGAGCACAATTGACATGCCCAGCTCCTGCAATTAACATTTCAAGAAAAATCACAGCCAGGAACAGCAAGCCTTTAGGAGACAAAGTAAGACAAACACATGGATCTCATAGCCCCTGCTCCCCTCTCTCACTTCAACCCAAAGTGCAGGGGGCTTGGCACAGAATTTGTCTTCCACTTCCTCAAAGCAGTTACATAAGTAAGTCTCTGCAAATGATCCATTATAAACTCAGGTCACCTCTTTCTGCTTTGGATTTTCTCTTTTACTGCTTTGTGATGTGGGAAATTATGTGGGCAAATGTCACTAGCAAGGGTTTTAGCAAGGTTTTTTAGCAACCCAGAATCTAAAGAGGCTTGGATAAGAGAAAGCAGATGGAGACTAAACATGGTGCCTTTGATTCTGCAGAGGCCACTGAATAAATATGCACTTCGCTTGGTTAAAATAACACCTATTGGCAGTAATTGTTGTTGGGGTTTTTGCCAGTGGGAGTCTAATCACTCTGGCAAGAGCTAGGCGATCCACAAGCTGCTACAGTGTGCTTCTGGCTCATCTTGTGTTGTACAATCTCACAGACTTCCATACTAGAAAATTATGAAGGGATCAGTAATGTTTGCAATATGAAACAGATATTGCAGGATATGCAATTTTCCCAAGCTCTGCAAAATTCTATTGCAGCATCATACACACCGTAGTGGTTATCTAGATTTACTGTTAAGCTCCTATGTGAATGTGACTCAGGGCAGGGTCCAAAAATGGCTTTCCCAAGTCAGAATGGCACATAAGGCAAATTTGGCTGCCAGCTCTTTTTGGACAAAGTTAACATTTTTCTTAGAAAAACAGAAATACAGCCAATGGATACACATGAATATTCTTGATTTCAAGTCTGTGGCACCAACAAACCAGTCTAGCCCCAGCACAATTAGCAGCATACAACTGTGGAACTGGTGTGGTTGAGGACTGTAGAATACAAACCAGGAGAGTGTGGGCTGTGATGTGTGCATTGGGGATGTCTTTTGAGACCCTGCCCAGGCATTAAACCCTGCTGCTGTTTTGCCTTCCAGAGGTCAGAACCCAGGAATCTCAGTGGAACAAGTTGAATACTAAAAGATTTGGGAGGGGATTAGATAATCTCATGCCAGACTAAGAAATCAAGCCAGAGCCAGCCTGAAAATCCCTAAAATTGAGAGACTTTAGCAGTATCTTGAAATCGTAGCAAAGCTGTTGCATATAAACTGAAAAAAACAGTAGCAGTGAAAGGCAGAAGAGTGCATCTGCTATTATATAGATCTTTCTGGCTGTGTGGTTACCTGGTCTATTACTGATTACATTGAGTAACACTGTCACATTGAGGTAATTCCATGCTGTTATTTTTTTTTCAAAACATATCAGTGATTAAATCTATGTGGGCAGCCAGCATCTTGGAAAACATTCAATGGAAGACATACACATCAACTTGTTTTCTAGTGGTGCTTAGGTGAGGTTAATGCTGGCCACCTTCCTCTTACTGGTTACTCAAAGTTAAGTTTCTGCACCTTCCACTTCTTCTCTGACATAAAGATTTTGTCAAGAGAGATGAGTTACCATGGAAGTGCCTCTTAAATAGCACAAATTCAACACACATCAGTATCTGTACAATAAATATTATAGAGTACTACTTATAATACATTATTCTGCATTCATTGGGTGATAATTTGTGCAGAGGGCTGCAACTAACTCTTATTCTTGCAACTGTTGGAAAGTAATTCTTCAAATCGGAAATGCTCTGGGCTTGGGAAGGAACACAACTGACAAGTGATTAAAAAGACAGAGCTCCAGTTGCTAAAATAGAGCTGCTGATGTGGTAGCCATTCATGAAGAGGCTGATACACCCACACTGGATGTTGGATCGGGCCTATACTCTCAGAAAAGTGCAGACTTTTAATAGGTTCTAAGAAGGCTGTGTTTTATTTTGTAGGAGATCATTATTGGTATGCCCAGTTGCTGCCAGATCTCGGAAAGTCAGGATACATGACCATAAGCCAGGCAGAGGGAGTTCCCTTCCCTGAGATGGGAGGTATTAAAAGACAATTAGAAAACCAGTGATATTTACTCAGTTGTGAGACTGAATCCAAGACATGATGTGTTTCACACCAAGGCATGGGTCTTCCTAGTTTGGGCTGGGCAGGTCACAGCTGAGCCAAGTGACCAGGAACAACTCACAGCAAATGTATATTTTTGTATATCTCCTAGATCAAACAAGTTACTTTTCTGCCTGAGACTGGAGTACATGACACAGTGCAGATATTTCCAGTCTGTTACTCTGCACTGGGAAGCCCTTGCGTCTCATTCAGTTGTCTCTGACACACCAGGACTTTCACTATAGAAATGTGCAGACCAAGCTGTTCTATTGTTTTGTTTAGATGAACATTATACTTTTTTTTTCTGGTAAAGAATATTGTGTATCATGCTTTGGCACTTGTAAAGGTCATGATAAACTGATTTTCTGGTTCAGAGGTTTGCTGCTCTATTTCACTGTAAGCAGGGGAAGGAAGATCTGTAATGAATATCTGTAATAAATATCTTTTACCTCTCTCCAGAAATAAGAGGTAAAATTTTCTTTGATGCAATTGGTGAGACTTGCAAGAGATGAATTATGTTCAGGTACTCCAATGACAGTCTGAATGATTTGGTTGAATGAGCATGGGTGTTGTTGAACAAATATTCTGTTGACTTCCTCATTCCTTAGTTAAATAATTGTTGTGATGAGCTGACACACCATATAAATGACATCCTGAAGACAGGACAATTTACTAGGCAGTACTTCTGAACCCAATTCTATTGTCACCTGCACAGTGATTAGTATTTACTGTTGCATGTAGTGCCACTGAATGAGCTCAGTGAGCCACTACCATAAGGACCTCTGCTTCTTGCCACTTCGCTGATGCCTGCCACAGGAGTATGCTCAGGAAAAGATTGCCTTCTCACATGCTTATTCATCCCTTTATTACAACTGTTCATGCAGTTACCCCTGGAGTTTGGTAGTTCTATTTCAATTTTAAAAAATTCTAAAAAAGCCTTAAATAAAACAGAATGTGAAAAAAAGTTATTAGTGATATGGTTTAATACTGCCTTTTACTTGCTGTTGCTCAAAATGTATTATTTCAGTGAAAAATTAGGTCACTTCTATGCAGTTGTACAATAAAGCAAAAAAAAAAAATCACAGCCATATGAAGTACAGCAAAATACAGTCATACTCTGAGAACAAACAATACAAGGTTCAACAAAATAGAAGTGACTTGTTTCACCTGCATGCAGAGAAATGGAGATAAAAGAACTCATGCTGCCTTTATAAAATTTCATAACATGAAAGTTGATAGTATGTACTTAGTCTTCAAGAAAAGTGCACTATCACTGGTGTTTCCTCACTGTCAGACAGTTCCTTAAGCTTTCATTTAAGTCAGTGGAAATCTTGCTGTGGCTTTCAGATGGCTCTTAACCTGACTACTGTGCATAGAGTGCATTCACACACCCTAGGCTTGCAAAAACCTCCCAACAGATACACAGTTTCCACCAAAAAGAAATACTGAGACACTCTAGACACAAATGTGTGTTTGATAAGATAATGACTTTTTTACTGAGACTGAGATAATGACTTTTTTACTTCTCAGTTGCTCATCATGCTCATCAGCTTTGCCAGCACCAACAGAGGCAGGAATAAGGAAGAAACAAAATATCATTGAGTCCCTGAGCAAATCCTTACTTCTTAAATGTTGCATGTTTCTCAAGTAGTACTGTAGAACAGGACACCTTTCAAAGAAAGGCCCAAAAAATCACGGTTATGGCAGCAGCTATCATTAAAGAAATGCCTCAGTAGCATCCTAAATACACTCCTAAGTTTTCAGACCTCAGGAGGATAAAATGAAGAATTGACAAATCCCAAGTGATGTGGTGAAGGTGAATATTGCATGATTACATTTTTTCAGATGCAGGTGCTGAGAGCAACAGGAAATAGGAGCATGCTCCGGAAGCAAATAAGATAACCCTCTGCAGATTAGCTGTGTAACATTGCCAATACTTCTTGTGGGAAGTAGGAATGAAATGGGTTAAAGAATTGCTGGACATTCTATTGGAAAAAAAATCTACTGAAAATTTTTTTAAAAGTAAGACACCATACACTGGAGAGGTACCCCAGCAACCGGTTTACATCTCACATGAGGGTGGGAAAAGATTCTGTTTATTATTGTGTGTTCCTCCTGTCCTTGTCCTGTCCCCAGACACCTGCTACAAGTGGGTCCTGGAGTTGGGATACTTTTGATCTGTCAGGATACAACAACTCACCTGATTATTTGACTGCAAACATGCTTTTCAGCAGTACAATTGCTGACAATAAGAATTTCTCATGCATTGTGATGTATTAATTGCAATGTTAACAACGCTTTTTAACATCATTAATATCTACACAATATTGCTTCTGAAGCAAAATTAGTTGGAGTTTTTTTTAAATACGTCATTTTGTTGATGAACAAAAAGACCTGACAATGAAATTTCATATATTTCAAGCAAACCCAATCTTAAATAAGAGTATTGTTAAAATGGAGATTAAAGGGATTTAAATGGTCCATGCTTTTACTTCTTTCACTATTGAGTATTCCTTGAAATTTTTAATGGTTTTGACATAACTATTTTTCTATTTGTTATTTTTTTTCTCATATAAAATTGACTTAGGATTTACTGGAATCTCTAGTGAAAATGACTGTAACAATATGTAATGCACAAAGTACACAAAGTGATGGAAGAGAAATATTTGTGCTCGTACACTTTTAGTTATCATCTAGTAATTTTCTTTGAAATTACCCAGATGCTCAACTCCTATCCCCAAAGTGACTTAAAAAAAGTTATAGCAATGTTATAGCAATGACAGGTTAAAGTCCTCAAGTTTTTTGAGGCAACTCAAGAATTATGGAACTACATTGAAGATGTAAATGGAGCCAATTGCATAGTTCCCCTATTAAAATTCATATGGAAAAAAAATGCTGCAGATTGTACGATCTCTATTCAGGTCCCTTTGTTGCTTTGCCGTAGTCCCCAAAATCTCCCAGGGTGAAGGGCTCTGCTCCAGGTGTTACGGTTACAATCCGGCAGGTTTCTTATACAGAAATGTCCCAAAGCTTTCAAAACTCTAGCTTATATGTGAGGAACGGGTTGCTAATGCGCTGCATATGCCTTCATAAATCCTGTCCCCATAGTAAGTCAAGTGAGAAAATGCTCCCTCTGCAGGGATGGGCAGGACAGCTCAACACTATCTTTACTTTTGGAATTTTAAACTTCAACATGTTTATTCATGCATTTTGTATGCCACAGTATGTTCTCCTTTAAACAAAAAACAAACAAAATACTGTCTTTCCCAAAAGCTTCTTAAGCCTGGGATAGAAATAAATATATAAGCCATTAACTGTGAAATTAAATTGTCATGCAAATGATTACATAATTGATTTAGAGAAATAAGAAAGAAAGAGAACAAACCCTAAAAAAACCCAACAAAGTTTGCTGCTGTTTGTTTCCACCATGCAGCACAAGCCACAGTGCATAAACAAAATATTCACAATTATCTTTAAAAATAAAAACAAAACAAGGATTAAAACCAAAACCCACCAAGTAATAGAGAACAGCCACTTCACTGGTGTTTTGGAAGATGTTTTTTGGGTGAGAGTTGGAAACAGAGACACTGAGAATGGCTACTTAACTTGTGGGCATGATGGTATTTCAGTGCACCAGACAGAAACAAATACTATAGATAAATGAGCAAATATTTTAGTCTGTAGTGGATCCCAGACAGATTACTGGGGATAATGTAATCAATAAATAGCAGGAAGGAGTGAGGACAAGTGCATCTTATGCCACAGGAAAACATTTTTAGATCACCTGTTTATCAGAAATCATTTAAAGGATTGGATTGAGACAAATGAATAGTAAATTCCACTAATCTTTCTACAAAACATGTACCTTCATTCAAAGTAAGATGCCGTCTTCATGTTCCCGCAGCCTGAGGTTTTTTGTCTTTAGAAACGCTGCTGAACAAGAACATTGCTTATTCTTGATGCTTTCATGGTCTCCTCTACTTGTCTTTTTCTTTGTTCACTTGTCTTAAGCTCTGAGCTTGGGAAGATAAATAAACAAAACAAAACAAAAAAAAACAGCACGTGTAGAGTACATGATGAGTTAGATGAACCAGAGGATGCAGATGCAGAAGACTGGAGATGTGACAGTCCATCTCAGCAGGACATGTGGGATGAATCAGGCAGAAGGGGTGAAAAACCTTAGCAACCTGAGATAACCTGTAACGTCAAAAATCAGGTTTCTGTGAAGAAACATTTGACTGTCTTAAGTGACTGGGAAGCTGCAGGATGTTTCACACTGTGCAGGTCACTTGTGCTCAAGCCAGCAAGGGATCAAGAATATCCGTAGATAACACTAAGAGAGTCAATCTGACACAGGCATAAGGCAGCCAGTTTATATGTTGCCTATTTTAGAAAGCCACCATTCATCCTGTTAAGCTATTTATACAGTGATAATATTCTGAAAATAGAGATATTTGTACTAGGAGTTTCTTTATCTTATGCACTAAATAAACATTGCATGCCACCTTAACTGTATTTAGCAGACAGCTAATTTATTCCCAGCTGATCTCAGGAAGCTATAATTCATCCCAGACATGTGAGGAATTGCCTCCTCTTTCTGTAAGGAGGACTCCATGTAGAAATGCTGCAGGATACTGGGATATTTGCCATAATAACCTCTGACGAGTAATGAGCCCCATCCCAGGAAGATTTGACATAAACATCGTGCTCTTTTAGTTCAATGACATAGTACTTACAGTTCAGGACTGCACTGTCATTATAAACTGAAGCATAAGTACTTTATAATTATTTTTCTATTCATACTGATTAATAACCCTGTATACCATATGGCAAAAGGACTAGACCAAAATTATTAATAATTGGAATTAAAAGCTTTTCCAAATTCCTGTATCCACAATACCTAAACAAAAGAAAATTATTACATACCTCTCAAACTATGAGCAGGACAACTCACCCTTACACTTGCATTTGACACACTTCCTTTAGGAAGTTTTAACTTCCTTCAAACCCTTATATATTTATTCCTGTGATTTATATAGTATCATGTGGTGTGCTGATCATGTACCTCCATCTCTCATAACTATCACCAAAAAATAAGGGCAGATAGTTATAAAGGCAGAGTAACACCAGTAGAAGCAGGGAGACAGGGATGTCGTGTAGTTGCACACCCATTCTTAGAAAGCAATACAATGCAAACATGTAGAGCCAGCTGGCACATGGACACCCAGATTGTACAACATGTTTTGGAGCATCTTTTGTCAAAGTAATCACAAAGCTGCTTACAAGTTTTTCTGCTACACCCCAGAAGTTGCGCAAGGTTCTGTTGGGGGTTAGGTTTCTGACACCAGAAACCTATTGAAGTTTCTATTCTNAACCAAATACATAGGGGAACTGGGTCAAACCATTATTAAACACAATTATAAACTTGAAGAATAAAACTTAACAACAAAATCTTGCACCACCACAGGTTTCTTTCCTTTTTTTCCTTTTTACTTATAGATTTTTTTTCCCATAAGTTGCTAGGAAACACTAACAACTGGGGTATTTAAGAAAACAAAAGAAGTGTCTGAGCTCAGGGGAGGAGGGCATCTGGTTGCACTTCTCTTGTCTGGGAGTTTCTCTCCAAGGGGCAGAGATACCACAGGAATTGTGCAGGTAAAGGACGGGGCTGGGGCAGCTGCTCTCCCTCTCTCTGTTTCGGAGGAGGACGGTCGGAGCTGCTGCCTCGGGAAAGGAATTCGCTGCTGCTGCTGGAGCCCAGCCTGGAGCTGCTTCTCCTGCCATGGAGTGACATCTGCTCGTGAGAGCAGCCACTGAACTGGGACCTTATTGTCACCCACCTCACTGAAAGAGGGACCTGTCCCCATCTGCTCGAGTGCCCGGGATCCTGAGCTCGCCTCTCCCTGCCCTGCTGGGAGCCGGGCCGCCGCTGCCCCGCCCCTGCTGCTTCTTCGGCACTGCTCTGAGTGTCTGCTGCACTGCAGCCCCGCACCCCCTGCCTGCCGAGACGTCCTGCTGTCCCAGCTTGGTGCTCCTCAGAGTCCTGCTGGGGCACGGGGATCGGCTGCCCCAGGGTTTGTGAAGCGAGGCCTCTCTTCCATCCCTTCCCGTCTGGGCCGGGCCGCCATCACCGTGTGCTCCCCGAGCTCGCGCCACAGCGCCCCCTGCAGGCGCGGGGGAATCACCGCACCCGCCCCGCCCGCCGGGAGCCACCAGCGCCCCTGCTGGCTGTGCCCGGAACTGCACCAGCGGGAAAGCGGCCGCGGCCGAGAAGGGCCTGGGCTCCGGCTCTGCTTGGTGCTAATGCCAGAGGTGGTGTTGTTTGTTTGCTTTATCATACACACCTGTAAAGAGCTGTTATTCCTATCCTCATATCTTTGCCTGAGAGCCCCTTAATTTCAAAATTATAATAATTCAGAGGGAGAGGGTTTACATTTTTCATTCCAAGGGAGGCTCCCGCCTTCCTTAGCAGACACCTGTCTGTCAAACCAAGACAGATTCCAAATACTGCTCTACCCAAATAAATGGGGAAAATGGAGGCAAAAGGCCTCCTGTAAATAAAACCCAGTGCAATTTAAAATTTCATGGTGCTAACGAATTTTTCTTGGTTGTTATGTGAATAATAGTTTAGAATATAATTGAAAATACTATAGAAGAAAATTAAATTAAAACTGAAACTAAGAGAAAACATTCGTTGTGTTTGCAGCAAGTGAAAATTCCCTGCTTAAAAATTTGGTACACCAAGATAATCTTGTACTTTCCAAAGTGGTAATTGTATTTTTATCTTTGTCTATTAGCTCCCTCTAATTAGTGCCAAGGCTGTAATGATGGGTGAAATCATCTTCAAGAGGACAGGTGGACATCATTACAATCTCCACGCTTTGTTCACAGAATGTGAAAATCTCACCAGAAAGACAAAGGTTCATACTAGATTAAGAAAAACAGTGAGGTTTGGTTGGTAGTCTTAAAACAATTAGATATATTACCAAGAGCTTCATTTGTTTTAAGACAGTTTGAAATATTTTTTTTTGTTTTGGCCTTTTATTTTCATTTCCTCTTAAGGGTGTAGAAACACACTGCTGAGTTCATCTGCTTTATGTCAGTCAGAAATGTCTTTATACAGAGCAGAGAGAAAGAAATACTGCTAATAGAAAATACTGATTTAAGGAAAACAGCAAAATTATTCTAAGCATATGATAATTTCTTCTCAGTATTTGAAAACTAATAACACCGCTGAAAATAAACTATTTAAAAGAGTAATTAAATCCATAAAACAGAGCAGATTGAATTTTCAGTTGCTTTTGTAAAATTCACAAGAAAAATTACCTAATAACAAATTTCATGGACATGTAGAAATTTCCCAGAATTTTAATTCACAACCAATTTTCTTCCTTCCTTAAATTTTCCCAAAGGACTTCAGCCTGACTGAATGAAGAAGGACTAGTAATGGACCAAGACTTTATAAGGTTTATCAAAGCACATGACTATAATTTTAAAAAGGATTTAGCATTAGTTAAACCACTGACAGCTTCTGAAATTTGGTGCATTTCCCTGGTAAGATTTTTTTTAATTATACTTTTTTTTATGGCAAAGGATACATTTAAGGAAGATTCTCTTTCTTCTAATGAAAATCTCATTGACAATTTTAGGGTACAATTCAATTGCTACTGCACATCCAAAGTGCCTCAAAAAACTTAAGGACCATTTAAAAAGACAGTTTTACTTTCCTTCATAGATGATTTCATACTGTGGAGAAAAGAAGGACAACAAAACTAGACTGAAGTCTGTTATTTCACTCTGGCATGGCACAGAGTGTGTGCCAAAGCCCAGGTTTCATTTTTGTATGTAAAATGTGTTAATTTGTAGGACTATTTACAATGAGCTGACTGGCCTGAAGTCAAGCCTCAAATCAAATGAGACATTAGTAATCAAAAACTTGTTTAAGGATGTTTTTGCAGTTGGAACTGTGGTATGTCACATAATTTTATAACTAAATGTTTTTCAGTCATTTATTTTTAAAAATAACCATTATTTTACTTTTTATTATTTTAAATTATTTTAAATTTTAATTTCAGTAACATTTTGCAGTTGTAAAAATACCCCATGCATTTTACACCAGCACAGAAAATCACACATTCGTATACACAAGTATGCAAATGCATAAGTACTATTTAAATTTCTGTGTTTCTTGTTATAGTCAGCATGTACTTAGTATAATGGTACATCAGGGTAAAGTATCCAGTTAATTTTTTAAAATCAAATATAATTTATCAACTATGCAATAAGACCAAATATGTCTGTATGTATGTATTTCTACACAAGTAAATACAAAAAAACTAGCAGTGATTTTTCTAGTCAGCAAATTGTATCAGCCTATGATTTTGTACATAACTAAGTAAACTGCTGACTTTCATGGAGGACAAGAAGGGATAATTGTGTTAAATAATTAATTAACGGGATGATAGTGTAACAATGATATCTGAACAATAGGACAGAATTCAAGGTTTCATCTGGAAATAAACTGTACCAGTGCTTTTGCTGATTACATTTAGATATAATTTCCAATACATTAGAGAATTTACTATGCCCTTCAAGAGCTAGAAATGCATCAACACAGGGCATTTAGTTTTGAAAGTATTTCAAATATTACCAAGGAGACGATTTTCTTCCTGTCTGATGATGTCCTTTTGGCTCCAGTATCAAAATCATTACATGTGTTTTGTAATCATAAAACCATATCTGAATGCCTCATCCTTCACAAATGCAAGTTAAACATCACTTGTGATTAAATTTGAATGAAAGGATATTACTAATTTCTAACAGACTTGATGGACATCTGTCTTTGTTGTGATGCCTACAGAAACTGAATCCCTTAACAAGTAAATCACTCTACACAAAAATGCTAGGAAATGGGAGAGCTTTGTGGGATGGAGAAGAAAAGCATGTTCCTCATTGTACAAAGCCCCTGCAGCAAGGTGTAGCCAGCTGATGAAGTAAACAATGAGACTGTTTTTCAAATGAGAAAAGCAGCCTTCATGCCTCCATCTATCTAAAATAACCATTTTTAGGGTATTGCTCCTTAGGGGATCAACAGGGACTTGTGGCCTGTTCAGCATGGATCTGGAGCAGTGCTGTGCTCAGGCGGATGTACAGCCTCGCAGAGGTGAGTACCAGCTCACAGGCTTCCCAATAATCCGTTTAGAAAATAAAATTCTTTGAAAGGCGCACCTTTCTGGGGACAAGATAGCCAGGACACTGAAACCATGAAGACTCCAGAAACAAAAACCCTGAAAACCAAGTTCCATGCATCACTGCATTGTGCCACTCCTGACATGCATGGGACACCAGGTATGAACCATTTCTCAGCTACCTGCAGTGCTGCTAGCCCTGAAATTTTCCTGGATGCTGCTATTGCAATGAAACTGGTGTAGAAAACTCATAGCCAGCTCAAGTCTAAACTGGCAGCTAGATCATTAGGCATCTGTAAGAAACAATTTATGAAGTTTAAGGCCAGAAGGGACCATTAAATCATCTAGTTTGACCTTGTGTACATCACAGGCCATTACATTTCATCTAGTTATGACTATATCTTGCTCCATTACCTCTGTTTTATTTATGTTTGCTTTTCCGTCAGGCAGCTAGGCCTAAAGTCAAGACAGCGAGAGGCAAATACTTGTCACTTTCTCTTAAAGCTGTGTCTAATCGCTCATCTTGGATCAAGTAAGGAAAGATGTGTCTTCAGTTTTCATCTAAATACATTGGATATTTTCCCACATGCTGGCTTGTTGTGCCTTTATGCACTGTATCAAAGACCATTAAAAAACACTGCCTATTATCTTTCCATCTTCAGATTATTTCTTGAGAGAATTTTTGTTTGGGTGTTTTTTTTCTTCTGAGCATTTCAAGCCTTTTCTGAGAGGATAAGGCAAATTTATTCTGGTTTTGTCTGGAAGATGCTCTACTTGTTTCAGTCCTAATATAAGTTTTGAGTTTCTTTGGGTTTTTTCAGTGATATTTTACAGCTGTGGAACATTCTCCTGTTAGTCAGTTTTGTACTGTACAGAGAGATAAAATTACCTAATTTCCTCTCCTAATCACATCTTCCTTGTTCATACACTCATTGTTCTTATTAACTTTGTTATTACATCAGTGGAATTTCTCATGTTGAATTGCTTTTTGCATTGTGACTTCGAATGCTCATTGAGGGCCATTGAGCCCAAGTATGTTTTCATGTGCTCTTCTGCCTTCTTTGCTCTTAAGCATACAATCTAGCCCTTCATACATCCAGGGCCCCTCACGCTACCTGATGATCACATTAGAACTGAAAGTGCTAATGTACCACAAAGTAACCCTGGGGTCCCAGAATTAAAGGCATATTTAATACTTGGTCCTGGGACCTTAAGCATTTGCAGTTCAAAAGTTTAAAAATTGTAAAAAAAATTAGGATCTTGCATGTTGTCGCCATTCTTAATTTTGAGTGCTCCACATCTGTGAGATCACATTTTCAGTACTATTTCCATTAAGCCTGAAAACCTGAAAAGAAGAAAAAGACAATTGCTTGTTCAAATTAAAGTGTAAGATATTAAAAATGGAGCTCCTGTTCTATTGAATAGGATATCCTGATGGACTTGCAGAAGCAGCAGAACTGCAGAGAATTATGGAAATGCTTTCTTTTAAAAGCTACTATTTTCTTAAGTAAATTTAGCAAGGCTAACTTCATGAACAAACAGTTAATAAGAGAGAGGCATCATGGGATTTCTTTGTTCATGTCAGTTTGTTCATCCTGAACATAAGGTCAATTATCCTCCTTCTCTAAGACTACATCACATCTCCAAGAGATATTATGTTTTGCATTTATATTGGCCAGAAAGTGGAATTAGCAAACCAAGTGAACATTATGTCCCTTGCTATAAGCATATTTCATTTAAGTCCTCTTATCCTGCCCTTTGTTTCACAGAGGTGTACTTCAGCTTTTGAATGCGTCATTGGAAAACAAGAGACAGTGTGCACTGAAGCTGGTAAATAATGCTACATAAACCGAGGGGAAAATATGGCCTTTATTATGGAAAATGCAGAGTGAAATCCAGACTCTACTAGAGTCAGTGGAAAATCTCCCATTGACTTTACAGGGGTCATGGGTCTGCTTTACTTTCTAAGGTGAGTGTTGGAGAGATTAATCTGTGTCTCTCATGTTTTCCTGGGTTATAGGCTTATCAGCCTCCAGTCTGCAAAGCAAAAAATTGAGACAAATCCAGATAATTATCTTCTCTCAATCTCCAACATCTCTCAAGCTGCACTGCCATGTTCAGCTAACAGACCAAAGGGCAGCGATTCCTGAACTTTTTAACTTCTATTTTGCAATATCTTTTTCCCGCTCACACCAAGCTTCTCTTTCTCCTCTCTAAATGAAGGGCGTGCCATGGAGGTTGCAGATACAGGGGCAGCCTGCTTTCAGCACTGACATGAAAGCCCTTGGTGAAGCAGCAGTGGGCAAAACAGCTTTAGTCTTTGATGGATGGATGCTTTCCTCAGTGTATTGCTCCCGAGGCACATCGCTAGAGAAAATCATGATGCCAGGTGAAGGGATGGAGTAAGACTGACTGATGAATGTGCTGTCAGTTGAGTAAATGTGGTCTCTTTGAGTTATAAAACACTACACTAATGCTTGTTCCCCTGAACCTCCTGCGGTTATGTACACTACTGCACATGTAGGCTATTATCTCAAAGTTCTTTCAACCAAAAAAACTGCAAAAATCTTTACGTGTGCAAGGAGGAAACTTCTACTCCCCAAGCATATCAAAGGTATGTTTGGTGAAAAATTCAAGAGTGCTGTGACTGGGAACTACATCTGGATAGGGCACATGAGGGCTGATGCTGTCTGATTTCTGGCCACAGAGAAGTACTGCAGGAGCAGACTGTGGGGGAAAAATGCTGCCTTTGGACCTGCTCCTGGTTCCCTGCAGCCTTTCTCCATGTTTGCTGCTAGATGGCTCATTGTTACACCTCCTTATGCCTCCCTATAGGAACCTGCTTAAGTGAGATGCCATCTTAATAATTAATTTCCTTCTGGATGATCTTGCTTGGGTGATCCTTTTTGATTTATGAAGGAGAAAAAATAAACCCAAACCCAACCCAGCCCAAAACATAAAATGGCACAAGACACAACTCTTGTCAGCTGGCATAAAATAACATTTCTCTTGTGTTTTCAGCTGCCACTCAGAGAGGTGGTGAGGAGAAAGCACTCTTAGTCTCTCCATCCTGAGCCAGAAGTTAAATAGAATTCTTGGATGCAGAAAGTCTGGCCTGAAATTCCATCTCAGCAACATTCAGAGCCTGAATTAGAGGAAAATGCAAAGCTTGTGAAATTCTTACTTGCACGAAGATTCTGCATGTTCTTGTAATTTTGAAGTCCAAACTCTAAACAAAGCATTTTTATGTTCCAAGAAATGTTTCTTCATTTTATTTTTCTTCAGCCACCACTGCCTAACAAAATAGATATAACTTCAGAAGTCACTTTGGTTGATCCAGAAGTTAATCTATGAAGTGCTACACAAAGCAGACCAGTGGCCAAATCTCCAGCTGGTACCAATCACTGATTCTCCATGTAAGTCAGCAGCCAATGGGGGTAGACATCAGCTTTACAGTGTGGTTACTGCTGTTACTGTGGTTACCCTGGTCCTCTTTGCACAAGCCAAGTGGGTACTACCAGACATAGAAAAAACACAGACCCAGACAATTTTTTGTGGGTGTTAGCTCTGTGCAGGAAAATTTAAAGGCAGGCCAGGCAGAGACTTTCACTTCTGTTGTCCAAAAGTGGCCTATGAGTGTTTTCTCCTCAGTATACTTAAAACTTAAAGAGAGGACAAAGACAAATTCTAAATCGATTCAGGCTCTACATATCTTATTGCATCTGTCTGGGTCTCCTGGGATTCTCTAGCAGTCCTAATCTACACAAGTCCTGGGACCACTGCTGTCTACAGGAGTTTTATTTACACTTACCAAGTGTTGCTTTAAGTTCAGCCTTTTCTTAGCATTTGGGTAAGGGATACACATAATGATTCTGCTTATGATGACTGGGGGCACTTAATTCTGTGTTGTTATGAATGCTGGTTGCCCATGGGGGCCCCTCCTTAGACACCATGAGTATAAGAGGTGCTTTCTGCATGGCTGCTTCATACAAGCCTGGACAGCATAAAAGGTAAGGAAGCAAACAGGCTGGTAAGAAGGAGATGACTTGTGCATGTATGTGCATATGTGCATGGAGGCAGAGGAACACAGGCAGCTCAGGGCTGGGGGTTGCCTCCCCAGTTGCCTCTCCTCTCTCTGGCATCTCTAGATTGAGCAAGTGGGTATGAGAAAAGCTGTCCCTGAGAGCCCTTGTGGATATTGAATTACTACCAGGAGCCCATTAGCAGCAACACTACTAATCTTCTCACACACATTTAGAGAATAAACCACAAACCATGCAAGAATAGCCAGTAGGGAGGGACAAAACATTGAAAGGTGGCCTATCTTTCAGAGCCCAGACGGAAACCACAACTGCAGGGCTCTACCGAGGAGCAAGTGAGCTGTGATCCCTGCATGACATTGGCTAACTGGCAGGGCCAAGGTTAAAAAGTGAAATGTGACTTGGTACTGCAAATGCCCCAGTTCATTTAGCTCAGGCAAACTCAAGGAGCCAGTCTGACGAGGCTTGGACAGGGAACCATTGGAAAGATTCAGTGGTGAGCACAAGGTCACATAAGTCTTGATTAGACTTTTGAGGGTCTGCTCCTGATGCATTAATTATTTTTTGTCTTTCATATGAAATTCATCATGGAAGAAGAATTTTGCAGGGTAAGGTTCTTTATGAAGAGTGTATGAAGATTGTCCGGGAATTTTGCAATTAACTGGTGCTCTTATCTACCACCTGCACGTGATTTGTCTCTTCAGTGTCTTTTAAGTATTATTCATTAATGCTGTTCAAGCATCATGTGATTATTTAGCAGCAACTTGGGAAATCAGGAATTAACATGTAACATCATTAAGACTCTGTTGTCCTCAACCTCTGTGGGCGTGTCTCTGTCCTTCGGTGACTTGACTTCCAGCTCACTTATCATCACCAGCACAGCAAAATCTATTGCCTCCAGTCTGACCTCCAAGGCAGAAAAGAAGTTCCAAACAATGTAAAGGAGGAAAAATCTCACTGTCCATCATATTGAAAATATTGGTGACATCCTCTAGGTTCATCAGGACTGGCAAAACCTGAGCTTTTAGTCTTTCTCGGTATTGTGGGACATCTTTTCTTCTCTACATTTCTTTGGCAGTGGGAGAGGTCACACAGGTTGATACCTGGTATCTAGGAGGATGGGTATTTTCAGTGACAAAAAGAAGTCAGAAGTCAGTGTTTTTTGCTTACCTCCCTGTCTCTGGTGGTGTTTACTTCAGTTCCATGTAGAGTAGGATGGGCTCCTGCTTGATGAATCTAAATGCCATCATAAAGTAAAGGTTGGGTCTTCAGGATCATGGTACATGGGACATGCACACCATAGTCAAAATGTACCTGCATGTTGAAATGCACCATAAGGAAAGTGCATGGGACAGGTAAGCTAGAGGTGCTCTGACTAACAGGGACAGCAAAATCTGTCCTAAAACCAAGGCAAACACTCAGAGAATGGCCTCTACCCATCTCCATCTTAGTCTTTCACTTCTGGACAACCCAAGCAAGAGATATGAGTTTCCTGTTGTACTATTGTGGGTTTAGACCTAATAATAGAAGTACTATTTGAAATAAATAAAAACTGACCCTAAAAGAATGCTGAAGTTATAATCATTTTGAAGACAGCAATCATCTCCTGTTTGTTTAAACTGTGGTGTGTACTCAAGCCCATATGCACAGCACAGATGATTAGACTACTATCCTTCTTGCAGAATATGAAAAGACTGCACACACAAAGAAGATAGCAAACTAATTATCCAGAACACTGGTTTCCAAGATACAGTCTATGAAGATTAATGTTTGCATTTTCCCTTAGAATGGGAGATAGTGACCTTAAATAAATTGGTCTGAATTGCAGTAATGAACAGTGAGAATAAATCAGTTTCCTCTTTCATTTCCAGCCCTACTACATAATCTCCAGCTACATAAAGAGATTTCCACAGCTGGCAGTGACTATCTCTATGTCTATTATTATGTCTATATATTGAAGTTGGTCATCTAATCAATACAGCAATAAAGACTACTGCTGCACCTGTGGCTTCTCCTCTCCAAACCCAAGTTCTCACCCTTCTCCAACACCAGCGTCCTTGGGAGCTGAAGCAGCAGGGCTTGAAAAGGTCCATAAACCTTCCCCATGTTGTTTTCTGACTCCTGGAGGTAATGGAGTGGGCAATGAGAGCTGCAACAGGGGCAGTGGGCCAGTGGGCAATGGGAGTTGCAAGGGGGGCAGTGGGCCAGTGGGCAATGAGAGTTGCAAGGGGGGCAGTGGGCCAGTGGACAATGGGCTGGAGGGACAGTTTCCTTGAGAACCTGGCCCATATGCAGGCCGCCTCATGCCCACTGATTTTCACCTGCCCTAGCCAAGCAGGTCAGACTCACAGAGTTTGACATGAGCATAAGGGTGACAAAACCACCATGTTCTTGATGGTCAATCATCAAGTACGAAATTCCTCAGTGTTTGCCTCCCCATTAGTCATGGTCACTGCTTATTAGCTGTCTTTTCAGTGATGAAGTTGCTATGCAGGCACATAACTAAAGGTAATAAAATCTGAAACTGGCAGAGAAGTAATCAAAAATAAAATAGAAAAGAAAAGAGAAGAAAAGAGAAGAAAAGAGAAGAAAAGAAAAGAAAAGAAAAGAAAAGAAAAGAAAAGAAAAGAAAAGAAAAGAAAAGAAAAGAAAAGAAAAGAAAAAGAAAAGAAAAGACTGGCCTTGCTGTGACAAATAGTCACAAGAATAAGTGAGGTTTAGTTTTGAAATGTCTCTATAAACAAAGACCCCCACACTCAATCATTTTTATTATTTGTGGTTTGTTTTTGCTCTCATGCACACTAATAAGATATGACTGTACCTGAACTGCCCTAATGTTAAGAATTTCCTGTCTGCTGAAAAGCTGGTAGGCATAGCTGTTATCATAACAGTGTCCTCAGCAGGCAGGACAGTGAGCCTAAGCTGAGCAGCAGTTTCTCTATCATCCCTACCCGGAGAATATCTGGGAACAGCACGGATTACACACATGAGCAACCTGATCCTGGGCCAGGGAATTCAAAAGATATGAGTCACGTCACCACACAATTCAGCAGTAGGCAAGGTCAAAGATATCAGGATGCACTATTGTAACACCAAAATCAGGTGCCAAACTATGCATAAAACAATGTCAGCATATAATTTCAAATACAGAGTGCAGCCTGAAATAAATTTATTTTGAACCTTAGGTCCTTTTTGGAAAAGTACTCCTACAGTGGAGCTTTCAAATTGGAAATTGCATCTAGCACATTATCTATAGTTACTGGGCCATCCTAGTGTTACCCAAGAGATTACCTGAATGAATAGGAGTGGAAGAATTGATGCTAACAATAATTTATAGCTACATTTTTGTCAGTGTGAAAAGAGAAAAGAGCACAAGTAGCACACTGCACATGAAATGAGCCGTTTTGCAGTTACCTTTTAGTTTAAATTGTTTGGGAATGGATCTTTTCAAGTTTTTGCCTTGGTGATGTGTTGTTGGCATGGGTTTTGAGGGTATTTTGGTTTGATTTAATCTTACAAACTGAAAGGTGTTCATTTATGGTTCTTGACTTAAGTGTTTTGGGTGCCGTGACCTTTTTACAAAAAATTACAAGTGAGTGAAGCAACACCCTTTGTACTCACCCTTATCAGACCTTGAAATGTGATGTTTCAAGAAGCTGAGGTGACCAGCGTATGAAATTTAGCTAGATTGTATTTCACAAAGAATATATCAAGAAGAGTTTCCTTCCAGTATTATCCTTCCAGAATTCTGATTTAGGAAACATCAGGTAAGTGTTAAGATTTTATTATTCTCTCCCAATTTTTTTTCCTTTCTTTTGTTATGAAGACATAGTGTGTTGGCAATGGAGAGAGACAGGGAGACTGAATGGTCATCAGAATCCAATTTTACTGGGAACTTACAAAGACTTACATACTATTTCAGGAGACTAGCAATGTTTACTACAAAGATTAGGTTAAAATCAAATACACGAACTTATGCATATTACAACATTCCTTTGCTTGCAGAGTTTAATGAAGTTTTCTTTTCCCGGAAAACTGTCTGATTGGATCTTCTTGCAATCTTGATTTGATTCAAGAGGTTTTGTTTGCTCTTGCCAAGGCATCAAATCTTTTATGCTAACAGGGTCCAAAGTACTCTCTGTTTTGTGTATTCCCATAATAGTGAAATAATATTCAGGATAAATAAAGTCAAGTCATTGTTTCTTCTCTTTTTTTCACTCCTACCAAATGTTCAAGCTTTTAACCATAAACTAACTTGTAAGCTCCTATTGCAAAACTGTGAGTGCCTAAAATCAACCTCTTACCTGGTGAGTTGGTGTATAAATGTCTCATGGATTCATAGGATAAAAGAGCTTTTATTTGTGTGTGCATTGTCTAGCCTGGGTGAGCAAAAAAGGTTTTCTAATATTGGGTAGAGCACACTTAACAGTCCATGATCAACTTCTTAGAAATGTTCCAAACAGTTTATTAAAAACTTCATGTGTGGGAAAATTCAATAGTACACTGTTTCACTGGTAACCACCCTTGCTGGTAAAAACTATGACTGATTTTTCCCTTTTTTTCTCCCCTTCAAGTTCCACAACTGGATTTTGGTCTGCTTGTTTCTTAGCAGTACAGTTATGAGTGTTATCTTAAATTCATGTGTCAGACACAGTGATGTGCTTGAATAAAACTGGAAAACACCAGTACTGGTGCATATTTCTTCTTTGGGTTATTTTATCCCAAATATGAAGTAATCACAAGATTTCATACAATTAATTCATTCTCATCTTCTCAGTTTCCAAAAATAGGTGTCTGCTTCTCAGCTGAAATAGTAGTTCTTATTAAACCAATAAGCTTGCTTTGATCTTTCACTGCTTGAGCATAGTTGAGTCCAGAAAATTTTCCAACTAACTTGTCCAATTTATAAATGGTCAAAGAAGGTACATGCTAGATGTTTTAAAGATAAATGGACCAATATTTAAAAAGCACTAAGAGCCTTTTCATTCAATATGTTCCCAGAACATCATACTATTTCCAATTATCCTGCTTTTCTTCAAGCCTAGAAACAACAAATTAAAAACAAATGTCATGTTCTATTGAAGGCTACTCATGGAATGGTAGCTGCTCTTGCTTATTGGAAACTGTTGTAGAATTATTTCCCTCTTTCAGTTACCATGACAATATTTGGCCTAATCCCATGGGGTTTTTTCACATCTAAGAACACTGTTTAGGCAAGTGGAATTACCACTAAAATTAGTCCTGTTCAGAACTGATAATAAATGTTTTAAGAGTGCCCTTGTTTTTAAGTGTTGCATTCTTACTATCATTCCTTCAGGAAAGGTTATATGGAAAATACAAATCTTTAACTGTCTTTGGTTGTAGTAAATTGTTCCCTGAATGTAGTAGTTTGTGCATCATGTTGCTATGAAAATACCCTTTTTGTGTTGATTATATTCTAGTGTCCTAAAAAAAGGACAACATTACCCTGCCAGACTTACCTATGAATGTGTAAAGATCAGCCCCCAGATTTATCTGGCTATCAAAAAATTTATTCAACGTATCTTGGGTTTAAAAAACAAATATTCTACATTTGCCTTCTTTAAAAAACACCTCTAATCTGAAAGCATTACTTTGTCAATATAAACACTAACACACAGACACCTGGTTATTCTACTTATAAGCCCCCTTCAGTCTCCTTCCCAAGTCCCTGTGAGGTGAATTGTAGGCCGTTTAAAAATATGCTTCTTAAAACCTCATGCAAGAGAGTTACTAATGAGGGGAAAAGGTACATGCACTGAGTGGAAGGATGACTGTGGAAAACACATTCTTCTCAGCTTTCCTTTTGCATGCTAGCACACAAAAATCTATTAGGATATTCAGGGTCATTTATACATGTGGAAATCATTGTGGGAATTCAGAGTAGTGGCCTGTAGTACAATCAGCATAAGCTTATTATAAAAATACATGTAAACCTAACATGATATGTCTTCTGCTGGGTTTGCAGGTTTGATTGTTAAAGGTCATAGTGTTAATATGATGCATTTAGACTTCTGTAAAACATTTGGTCTAATACCTCATTACAATTTGATTAAGAAATCAGAACAATCCAAAATCAATATAACCCACATTAATCATAGAATCATAGAATTCCTGAATGACAAAATTATTTGGGTTGGAAGTGACCTTAGGGATCATGCAGTTCCAACCCCCTCCCCCCGTCCATATTGCAGGGACATCTTTCACTAGACCAGGTTGCACAAAGCTCCATCCAGCTTGGCCTTAAACACTTACAGGTATGGGGCATCCACAACATCTCTGGGAAACATGTTACTGTGCCTCACCACCTTCACAGCAGAGTTTTTGTCTAACAGCTAATCAAAACCTACTCTCAGTTTCAATCAATTCCCCCGTGTCCTGTCATTACATGTTCTTGTAAAAAGTCTCTCTCCATCTTTCTTGTAGGCTCCCTTCAGGTACTGGAAAGTCACAATAACATCAACCCAAAGCCTTCTCCAGGCTGGGAAAAAAACAACTGTCTCAGCCTTTTCTCACAAGAACGTTTCACCACCCCTCTAATTATCTTAGTGGCTCTTCTCTGGACTCACTCCAACAGGTCAGTGTCCTTCCTGTGCTGGGACCCCAGAGCTGCATGCAGGGTTCCAGGTGGGCTCTCACCAGAGCAGAGCAGAGAAGCAGAATCCCCTCCCTCCCCTGCTGCCCACGCTGCTTTGGATGCAGCCCAGGACACGTTTGGCTTTCTGGGCTGGGAGTGCCCATGGCTGGGTCATGTCCAGCCTCTCACCCACCAGCAGCACCCCCAAGTCCTTCTCCCCAGGGCTGCTCTCCTTTGTTCATCCCCAGCCTGTGCTGGTACCAGGGGTTGCCCTGACCCAGGTGCAGCACCTTGATCTTGGTCTAGTTAAACCTCATGACATTCCCACGAGCCCAGTTCTTGAGCTTGTCCAGGTCCCTCTGGATGGCATCCTGTCCTTCAGGTGTGTCAAAAGCACCACTCAGCTCAGTGTCAACTGCTAATCTGCTGAGAGTGCACTTGATCCCTGTGTCTACGTCATTAATAAAGATATTTAATAACAGTGGTCCCACTACTGACCCCTGAGGAACCCCACTTGTCACCCATCAGAACTCTGAGATATTGATCATTACCCTCTGAATGCCCTTGCTGAAGCCATGCTGTCTTGAATCCCCTCTCTCTCCCCCATGTGCCTTAGCACAGCTTCTGGCAGGATCTTTTCCATGATTCCCCCAGGCAGAAAGGGGAGGCTGACAGGCTAGTAGTTCCCAGAGTCCTCCTTTCTACTCTTTTTAAAGAAGGGTACAATGTTTCCCCTTTTTCAGTTTCCTGGACTTCCATAACCTTTCAAATATCATGGAGATATTGGCAATTACATCAACCAATTCCCTCAGGATTTTGGAATACTTCTCCTCAGGTCCTATAGAGGTACACTTTTAGGTACAAATTTAGGTACACTCAGATTCCTCAGGTAGTCCAGAACCTCATTTTAAACTAAAACTTACTTTTGTTCCCTCAGTCTCCATCCTGGTGTCCATCTACCTGAGAGGTGTGGGAAGAGAAGTTGCCATTAAAGATTGAGTTGATCTGTTGAAAACTTCAACCTTTTCCTCATCCTTTATTGCCAGTTTGCTGGATTTGTTTATTTGGTAGGCCTTCTTTGACCTTCCTTTCCAGGGTAGCATAACTCTAGAAGCCCTTCATGCTACTCTTTTTGTAAAAAAAGACCCTGGCTGTTCTATGTGTCAATGACTCAAAAGAAAAATTAAACTCTATACCAACAGAGACAGCAGATGACATAAATGTTAGGGAGAGCTAAATAGTGTGGAAGGCAATTACTGAGACAGGGAGTGACCAAAATCATTTTGTGCATTTGTTCATACAAACAAATGCAATTTAACAGAGCTAAATCCATAGTCATAGACCTAAAACTCATCCCATGCCTACAGATGGTGACAGATTGAAGGAAGACTGTGGATCTGGAAAGTTTTCAACAACTGCAGCAGATAAATGTTTTGGTGTTTATGTCTGAATGCCATAAAGTCACTCCTGGAATACATCTAGCTTTGGAAAGGATCAAAGGCAGGAGAAACATGGTTCAGAAAAATGGCTCAGGGATTGCCATCTATTTACTGGACTAACAAGAAGATTAAGGATTGATGTGCTATGAACCCTCTGACTGCCTACATGAGGAATGGACACTTGATGTGTTTGGTCTGTTGGAGAAAGGCATTTATGTCAATGCCTGGAAGCTAGAAGTGACCAAGGCAACTTTAAAAATTAAAAGCAAAATTAGACCACTGTATGCAATTGACAGCATTAATAGAATAAGTGGAATGCTGCAGTAGATTCTTGATTGCTGATAAATTGAAGTAGCATTGAGATTAATTTTTAGAAGTTACACAGAAGTTCAAGCAAGATCTGATATAGGCTAGTGCTCTCATCTATACAACATACGGAATAATTATTAAAGATTACAGTTTTGGCTACTTGGAGCTTGCATAACCAAATCTATGAAATTTTGCCTTATAACAAACAATTAAAAAAACAACCAAAAATAAATTTTTTTAAATAGTAACTTGGATCATGAACTGGACTGGTATCTGTGTATGTAAGGCAAAATCCAATAAATTACTTCTATCTTGTGACACGTGAGAGATTCCAGCTCCTCTCTGTACCCCAAAGATTGCATGTGAATATATAAGGTACAGTAGATCTCCATCCCTCAGGGATGGGAACTGGAGGCCAAAAGGATTCTCACAGGCATCCCAGATGGCATTTAGCGAATATTCTTAGGCACCGAAAAGCCTCTTAAAAAGCTAAAGGGGAGGCCTTCCTCCCAGATTTTGGAGCAGAGGACTTTGGAGCAGAGGAAACAGAGTAGTAGAGTCTGTTGGCAGACATTGCATCTACTTCCTCCTCTTTTAGCATGTGCCACCTGGTCTGTAGTTGAGGCACTCACTGTTAAATCCTTTCGATTTTCTGTGAAAAATTAATGTATGAAATACATTCAGATCACTCATGTTTGCTAACTACGATTCCCACTTCTTTTAATAAAGTCGATATATTGTACCGAATTGAGAATTTCCACATTTCAAAGAAATTTCCAGATTTATATCTGTTTGCTTTTGTGTCTTCTGAAGACGATTTTTTGCGATGTAGGAGGTACTTTTCATTTCAATTGCTTGCAATACAGAACCTCTTATACCATATCTGTCAGTAGACATTCTCACTATTTTACGCATATATATCTATTCACACTTATATTTAGACTTATATAAGTCTGTATGTACATACAATGTTTCAAAGTTATTTTTATATATATTTATAGAAACACAAACATACACATACACGTATATAATCCACTAAAACAGATGATGAGTTTCTGACAATTCTTAAACCAGTGTAAATACATTCCTTCTTTTTCCCCCCATATTGATTAGCAATTTAAAAGCCAGACATTTTAAATTTTCTCTGTTTTATTTTAAAAAACAGAGATTTTCTACCAGAAATTTCCAGGAAAACAAATGGGCTTCAAGTTATAGCCTGAATATAGAAGTGAATATTGATGTTCTAAGGGTGCACCTGATCACAGACACAATGAGCACAGTAAGCTAGCATTTGTCTCTCTTACTTCAGTACTAAAGCACCGTTATATAGTGTGCATGGGAATCAGATTGCCTCTTTTAAAAGGTGAACAAGTACTCAGTAAATAAGGTTCCTAAATAAAACAAGGACATTGTGCAAGAGACCTTCCTACTTTAGTTGTAATTGCAGGAAGGAGTGCATTATGTCTTAAAAATTATTTGTTTCAAACAAGTTGATGGACTAGAATGCAAGGAGATAATGCAAATTAATTTCAGTCTTGATTTCATCTTCTCTAGTCACCTGTATATCTAAAATTCGAGGCACACATTTGGAAGCAGGAAAGAAACCCATCTGTGTTTTCTTCCAAAATACAGTTTTTAACTGGAGCTTGAAAATAAGTTTTGAAAAGATCACCTGGCTATTACAGGGTTTTCTTGAAGCTGGCAGCTTTTGTGTCCTGATGTGAGACCAATATTTCAGAAACGTTTACCACAGAACTTTCTTAGGGTGGTACATTGCTTCATTCAGTTGCCTGACACAAAATTCTTGCAGTAGCCCAAGGCATTACACTGAGTTATGAGCCCACCCATGGCAAGTTATCAGTGACTTCAGTGAGTTTACTCAAGTTCAAAGTCTGACCAGAAATTGACTACATTTGTTGCCTCAGGATGCACCATGTCTTCTAAAAGGGGTTGCTAAAACATCTGAAGCTACGGAAAATGTGGTTTTTATGTTTTCTGGTAACAGGAGGAAAAAGATATGCCAGGATCAGAGGAAATACCTATCATAAAGGACAGTCTGGGTGACTTTTTGGTTGTTCTTGAGTTACACAAGCGGCTAACATCTGAAAATTCATCTTTGCACTAAGAAAGAATATAACATTTATAAGCCATCTCACTTTTACTTCCCTATGTGTATATGATATACCTTAAGTATCCAGGCCTTTCTTAATATGCATAAGGGGGGGGG